>JBBDHI010000012.1:14979091-15016391 GCA_037177115.1 Craterocephalus stercusmuscarum | reverse complement strand
CTTGGTTTGGCTGGAAACTTAAAAACATAAAAAAACACAAGTTCATAATTTCATAATCAATACCCATAAGGAAAAAATGGTTGTTTAACTTTATTTGGAGTGTCAGTATTGAAAATCTCTATACGGTTTTGTCTGGTGGACAAACTTCAGGTTTGCCCAAGTGACTGAAAACTTACAAACCTTAAGTGATAATCTCCCTTTTCATTTCTATCAAAATGAAATCCCAACATTTTTCAGAAAACAGCAAATTTATATTTTGTTTAAATGAGCAAAAACATTTCAGAAGCATTTACAACATATGATCCCGGTGCAAAGTCAAAAACAATCTGACAGGTTTACTACACCAGTCATGACTCCTCATCGTCTCATCCATCCTCGTTTCCTCACTAGTTTTCTAGTCCCTGACCTGTGTAACCATCCCGGCCGACTACAAGGAGTCACTATCGCTCACATTGTGTTCATCGAGGACACCACTGAACAGAATTTTACACATATCATGGTTTGCTTTTGTAACAATAGTACTCATCTTGTGAATACAAGTCCATAAAAAATGGGAACAAGAAGCTTAAATTATAGTAATAATTACAAAAAACAAAGCTTGTTTAAGTTAACAGGTAAGTCAACTTAAATACGTACCACGTAACACTTTGAAGCAGAATTAAGAATAAAAAATCAAAAAATATATCAATAAAATTCTAAGAAACATGGTTGAATAATTCTGGAGCAAGTTGTGCATTTTTTTTCTCACTTCGACCAATAAGTAACAATTACTAGACATTTACTTAGTACCTTCAGTATGCACATTAGCCCTTATAATGGTTTCCATTAGTCTAGGACCATCTTTTGGTTGTCTAAATTGGGGAATAGAGGACAAAGTAGGTTTGCCCTTGCCCTTTGAATAATTTTGTTAATATAATTCCTCTTATAAACTCTGCTTACACACACCCACACACAACAGAAAGCAAATGTTAAAATGCTCAAAATCAAGATTTTTAGAACGATACATCCAAAAATGCAATGTTTGCCATATTTACACTATAATTACAACTGTACAAGTGTGCAGAGTAAAAGAGCAACTTTGTACAGTGACTGCACTGCAGGCAAAAAAGCAATCAAAATAAAACATGAAACTCAAGAGCTACGGCTGGGCAGCGACCTGTAGAAATGATACCTCACTAAATGAATGGTGATACGTGATAATTTGGTATTTTCTATTATACTATCGATAACACTGCTGTAGAACACAAAATACGTGTGTTCCACTACCAACTACCTTGAATAGTAAACCTATGTTTGCTTTACTCCAATGATCGATCAGAAACTGTACTGAGTTTATTTTTCTGCTTTTGTTCTCAGGTGGTGTTTTCTATGACATGGTACAGTACAGCAGGGGACTTCCATGTTTAGTTTTCCATTAAAAACAGTGTCCCCTCAATACGGGAGGGCATACAGGGAGCAGATGTTTATCATAACACAGAACTTCTCTATGTGTTTTTATTATATTGTAATAGCAAACGCTATTCATCAAAGAAGCTAATAAGTGACTATGTAAGAGTATTAATTGTTTCTTGAATTAAATTAGTTTGAGAAAAGTTTAAAAAATTTTATATTATTTTGTGGGAGCCATCATAACTGAGCACAACAGAGCTCAACTCCTGTCAGTGGAGAAACCAGATCAATCTGTTATTTTAAACAATTTTTTGACAACTTACTCTTCCATATATTGGTCATGCGACAAATATGCAATCCAATGAGATATCCAAGACTTATAAAATTAATGTAACAATGTAGTTTTAAACAAAAGTAGAGAACTAGAATGTAAGTTAATAAATGCTGGAGCTGTAAAGATGTTGTTGCTTCCACCCACAGGTACAGGTGTTGGCTTGCTGTGACCATTTAGTGGTCTGCAGTCTGTCTTTCTTTACCTCCTTCCTTAAGTAAGGATTTCGTTCATTACTTCATTTTACTTGAAATCTCAGCTTAGGTAATAGTAAAAAAAAAATTTATTCAGTTTTATATGGCACCACAATGAAATACAACTATACCATGTAATGGAAAAAGGTAATTATTTCGCATGCACAGCTAACAGCCAGGCAGCGGATGGAGGTGGGGAGGGAAAAGCAAGAACTCGGGTTTATCATGATAACCAGGGATTGTGTAACATATTAACATTAACATTTAACTCAAGCTCTTTCTTAAAAAAGACACTTGGACTAAAACAAAACGGAAAAGTTGTAAGTAACCGCAGCTCATGGAGTAGCTGTCAAATACAGAAGGAAAGGAAGATGGATGAGTAAAGCATGATGTCAAATCTTCATAAAACTGCTGTCTGATTTTATATCTCTTTTTTCTATAAAACGGAAAAAGCAACGTAAATAAGAAGTTGGTTCACTGCCCAGCCCTAATCAAAGCTTAACGGGTTTATGGCTGGAGGAGGAAGAAACAAAGAAATGAGCATTTGGCTCCAGTGTGCACTGCCGGCTTTCACTAAAGACACATTGGTTGTTGATTTCAACCTGCACTGTTTTTTTATACATCCTCTTCTGTACACAGTGGGAAGGTTTTTAGTACATTCATCTGATGCCAAAGCAAGTTTGGTGTTTTAAGCTATCGATCAATTAACATAAACCAGCCATGACAAATATAGCAAATGCTTCTCCTTGCATAAACAGTTAATACAGACAGGCAATTACTTATCAACAGTTTAACACTAATTGTATCTTTCAAGTAGCAGTAACTTCAGCTCATTGATGCTGTGGAAACCTTGACAGGTGTATCATATACAACTGTCAGATCTCACACATTCAATGATGACATTCATTATATTTTTGAGTAATTTTTTAAAGGGATACTGTGTAACTTTTGACCTTAATATTAACCTAATATGAGTGATGACGGATGATTTCTGGGCTCATTTTACAGTGTTTGACATGTGTCGGCGGTCTGAGGGGCTGAACTCTTCAGAAATCAGACGTATCTTTGCAGTAGCGGATCCGGCACTCATTGGATCATGTGACCTGGAGCCCTTTGTTTTTTCAGCTCCCCTTCTATAAACACAACAGGGCTCTGCTTTGCGCTACTGTACGTTTTCCTGCTCTTCGAACCAAAGTTTGTCATGGCTGAATGAAATAAGAAGGTGAGAACGGTGTTGGAGGAGGCCAGAAAGAGATAATGTAAAAGGGATCACTCCAGAGGTGCCTGTTGTGCAGACATACCAAAATGTGATGTCTTTTCCTGATCTTCCAGCAGCATCTATTCAAAACAACCACACTTGGTGTCTGGTGAGCTACGTCTGGGTCTGAATGCAGATAGCTCAAGCTAATCGGCTAGAGATCAAAGCTAAAATAACTCCCTAAACCTTTTGCGAAAGTGATGCAGGTTTTCATGCAATAAATGCATTTCCTATAATTCATGTAAATATCTAAAAAGTAACAGAATGATTATTAACTGGCTGGTTTTAATACGCTGTAATGTCCCATAATCTAAGCGCTAATGCTAACGTTTTCATGGAATCAGAGAGATAAAATGGATACATCCGTAAGTAGAAGCACTCAGTCACATACTTCCACCAGAGCCCAATCTTTCAAGGGGGAAAAATTCTTTGAGAACTTCCTGAATCAGAATCACTTCGCTATGGAGCTGGTCAAAGTAGTCTGCAAACACAATTCCTAAACATGGAAGGAAAATGTTTAACCTTGCTACAGTGCTGGGTACCCCGTTGGCTCCCCCTGGTGGCCAAAAGTTACACAGTAGCCTTTTAAGTGGCCATTTTTACAGCTCACATGGTTAGACGTGCCTGAGATTCGGCTGGGCTAGAGGAATTCATCTGAAGTGCGATTGTCTGCTCAGGCATGAGGTTCAGATGAGATCTGCAGAAAAAGTTTGGTCGACAGCATAAAATATGAGGAGTGTGTGTAAGGTCTGACAACACCCTGTTGACACACAATTGGAGCCACCCTGAGCTATCAAGTCCAACTAACAGGACCAATCTCAAATAGTCTTAAACCCTGTTCACCCAGCTAGAGCACAACCTTCGCCACTGATTAATACTCTAACCTGGATCATGGAGTTAAGAGACAAAGTCCTACAATAGTGCAAACACTGCTGTCTTTTTGAAGACACACCCCGGTTTGTTGTTGAGGCAGACACTGGATGGAGTGACTTAGAGCGATTGTCGGAGTGTTGGCAGGTTCTTTTCCATCCAAAACTGGTTCAGCCTGATGGTTTCCAAAGCTTCCTGTACGCTCCTCATCTGAGAGCCACGCTCCTTCAGACTGGAGAAGAAAGCCTTCACCTGAAAATGACACAAACCAAAATATTCATATCTTTTCCCAAAAACAGATGCACAGACCATGCAGCATGAATGTAGAAATAACTTTAAAGCCATACTTGTTCAATGTGTGCCTGTGTGGAGAACTGCGAGGTAACAGACTTGATGATTGTTTGGATTGCAAAAGAGCCCACACGGAACCTACAGCCAGACACACAAACACTGTGATGTGCTTGTCTTTCACATTTTATGTAAATACAATTTTAAAATGGATTCTCAGGGATAGCTTTTTATGACACTCATACTTACTTCTCAATTAGGCGATCCCAGTTAACTTGAACGAAATCCCAGGCAAACAAATGGCCAGCAAAGCCTTTACACACAGTGCTGATGACCAAAGGCAACTCCTGCGTCTGGATGATATTCCCCTCCAGACCTGCCTTAAGAATCCTGGAAAGATCATATCAAGTGTTGGTATGCATCCTGGGCAAATAAATGGTTTGCCATGCCTTTTTGTTCACTGTATTATGAGAAAATTTAAAAACACACAATATTCAACATCGAACTTTGCAAAAGTGTCTTTGGATAAGAATGTTGTAATGCTTGTTGAGATTTGGTGGTCTTCCCATCATAGTAGCTAATCAACTTGTAGCAGATTTGTTTTTGTGTGCATGTTCCAGCAGAGGAACGAAAATGTAGCTCTAAAGTCACTAATAAATAGTGATTTTACAGAAAGAAAAGCATAAATCCACCCATTTTCCAACACTTACCACACAATACGTCTTGTGTCCTGAGTCGATGCTAGACCCTGCAGAATTTTCCGCTTCTCTGAATCATAGGTGGCAGTTGTATACATGGTAAGCAAATGTGGCCAGTCTTCATCTGACTGACCAGCCACAGTGAAGACAACTTGCTGCAGATCACCTGGAATCCTACAGAAGCAGATATATACAGCAGGAGGAAAAATTGTGAAAATATTTATATTTACCTTCGCCAAAGCGGTTATGTTTTTGCCGGCGTTTGGTTGTTTGTCTGCCAGTGTACAAGATAACTCAAAAAGTTATGAATGGATTTCGATGACTTTCAGGATAGCTTGGGAATGATGCACGGAGCAACCGATAAGATTTTGGTGAAGATCCGGAAGAGATTACGGATTCTGGATCACTTTAAAATGTTCGTTAACATTGCAGTCAATGAAGCTTGGTGGAGGTCTGCGCTCTGCGCTTTTATTTATAGTATCCCTCCAACGTCTCAAAGTCAGGTCCATATTCATTTAAGTCTCATCAAACCATTTTAAAAAAGTATGTGAAAAGAGAACTCTGAACTATAAGACTCATCCTGCCACCACAATGACAACATCTTTGCATCTTTGACTTACCGTAAGGTGCCATTGGAGTCAACATACTGTTTAAACAGCAATTTTGCATTCTGAGTGCATTTTTCTTTGTTTAGACCACAGGCAGTCTCCAGAAGAGCTGAACGCAGTTCCTGTTTGGACACGCTCTCCTCCTCTGACCATGTTTGGTTGTCCATCAGAGAGCCAAAATGCCACAGGATGTAATTCTGTTGGAAAAAAGAAAAAACCGTCAGAAATACATTAGTAAACAGGCACTCCCTCAAAACTTACCATATAATCTGATATCATTCTTCTTATAGACTAAGGATGTTAACTTTAACTTTCCTATAAAAGAACAAAAATGACTAAAATGACTAAAAAATTACCTAAAAACTTTAAAACTCAAATTATATCAGTGTAATAACAATTTGTGTTCTTCAGTTATTTATTTGGTAAAAATAAGCAGTTTCTAAATCCAGTAGCTGATTTGAAAGTGAAATATAAATGTAATTAAATTAGGGTGTAAAAGTCAATACTAAGAAACATACATAAATAATACATAAATATAAAAATCTATTAATAAAAAAAACAATATCAGTTGTTTAGATGTAGGTATGACCCAATATGTGGTGGTGGGATGTGATTTTAGCTCAGATTCAAGGTGGAGACATGGGTCAAATGCTTAATAAAAAGTTCCTGATGAGTCTGATACAAAAGCTTTAAGGGCTTCATTAATCACTCTTAGCGTCTTTATCTGCAGTGGTATTTCTAGACGGCTAAACTGCAACCAGCCACATGAAAAGATGCTGCATGCCAAGATGGCCTCAACTTTTAGGTAATCTAAATATTACTTAACTGACACAATTAAATAACACTTCATTAACGCATGAATCACATGCAGCTTGCGCAATGTTTTTTCCCATAATGTATGTTTGGGTTTGTGGATGTGTGTGTATATGTACATTACCTTCATGCGGGCTACAAGACCAGACTCTTGTCTTTTATCAAGCAGCCTGTAGATATTATTGAGCTGCAGCAGAGCTTCTGTTACTGGCGAAGTCTGAGTTTCATTGCACGTATAGTTCAACAACCTGAGGACTTGAAGGAAGGATACACGTCCCAATCTATTGACCACAAAAGACAATGAGAAACAGAAAATAATTTACTTTAATCACAGAATATTGTTTATAAAGAAAGAGAAAAAGGAGATTAGGTTGTCTTCTTTTTACCTGGAGAGTGCAAAGATGTTATGTATAAGTGAAGCGCGGTCCTCAGGCGTAAGAACACTGACGTTATTCATCAAAGCATGAGTTAGAGCAGTCCAGCCCTCCTCTCCGTAGTGGACGATGAAGAAACCTGTGTTTCTGTAGTTCAACTTGAGCCATTTCACACTTTCTGGCACCTTCAGAGTGGCTGAACACAGATACAGAACCTGCATTTTGACACTTTATCTAAAACACTTCAATTTTATGCGAAGGTCATGTTTTGTATTTTACCTGACTTGGACTTCAGAGGGAACACCTGTCTGCATTCAGTGGCCAAACTACAGCTGTCATTTACGTATGTCACTGGAATATTCCACAAGCTAGACGGAGCAAACAGCACAGTTAGATTGGAGTTGCATTTTTATGATCTTTGGATGTGGCATGAAACTGACCTGGAGGTACGTGTGGTATTGTCAGATGTGAGCAGGAAGTGCTCCTGTGTCAGTGTCACCTGATCTCCCTTGCGGCTGACAGTAACCAACGGGAAGCCTTTCTGTGATGTCCATGAAGTCATCATCTCTGATATATTATGTTGAGGTGTGGAGACGTCGACCTGCAGACAGGAAGAGAATACAGCCTCTGTGATCAGACGCCATGTTTGCTGTTTTTTTCAACATGAAAAATGTTGTCACCTGAAACACTGCAGTTATTAAATGGAAATTTGTGGTAAAAAATGAAAATCTAAAATATACCTCAGTCAATACATAATGCAAAATAAAAAAAGTAAGTCTAATATACTAACCCTGAACACTCCGTGGCCAATAAGTGTGTTTGTTGTAGTTAGCTGGACCAGAATACAAATGTACAAACTTCACTTCAATGGTGGGCAGCTGGTTAAAAACCTAATTTTTCCATCTGTATTACTCATGTGCCATGTCCTCTAGAGGGGGAGAAGTTTTTTGGTTTTGTACTTTGTGCACCATAAAGTATAAATTGTTAATGTATTTTTTATGTTTATTAATACTTTTTTTTCTGACTATAAAACTATGGTATTGAAAATGGTAATAATGCACCATCCATAGTGATAGTAGACGTAATTAAACCTGAATGTTACCATGAAGAATACCTGAGAAACTTTATTCACACGGTTGGCTGTCAGACTACCAGAAAAGGCAGTAAATAAAAATATCACAGTTAATGATGTTTTTACGACAAAGTCGTGAAAAAAACACACCTGGGTGAGGCTGTTCCAGAGGTCATTGGTTTCTGTATTTAACCCTCTAAACTGTGTTAGGTATTGGATGATACCCTTTCTAAACTGGCTCTTTGGTAAGGAAGCATTCAGCATCAGGAGAATGGATGCACCCTGGAAAACAGAGACACAGCATCTGTGATTAGAACAAAAACAGAGCAATGATGACACTTCTGTTTAATTTCCTCCTGACTGCCAGTGGTTGTAAAGAAGGCGAAAATAAAGTCCCAGAGTGCATGGTGTAGGCCACCACAGCTATAAACAGGGCATGTCAGCCTAAACGTGGTCTCCCAGATGACTGGCAGTCATCAGAGAATTCACCAATTACCTACGTAATTTCCGATAAAGCTGACTGAGGCCCAGCATAGAAATTTCTCACTCTGGTAAACAACTTGGAGAAGTAAAGTAATAAAATAGCAGCATCTAATAAAAAAAGTGCACCTTTTCATAAGAGACTGAGTCAAACATCTCTTCCACTTGCTCTGGTGTATCGACTTCTGTTGACACAGCGTGAGAAGAGTTCAGGGCATCTTTGTCCATGGCTCTGAACCGCACTGCTAAGAATAAATTACCCTGCAAAAACACACAAGGGACTTACTGTAAAACAAATGTTTCCACTTATAAAAGAAACACAAGAGATTTTTTTTTGATGTTTTGTGGATTAGAAGCTTGAACTTACAATGTCAAGCTTGGGCAACACCATCTGCAGTGACATGTACTGCATGTAGGTGGCAAAGCCTTCGTTGAGCCACAGGTCATTCCACCAGCTCATAGTTACCAGGTTTCCAAACCACTGCAACACAGCACCAGAGATGTATGAGCACTCCGAACATCATCTCTGTTCCTGCTCTACTCACAAATGCAAAGGTGAAAAGCTACCTGATGTGCAAGCTCATGCGCTATCACAGAAGCAACAACTTGTTTTTCCAGAGGGGAAGACTCGTTCCCCACCAGCAGGGTGGTCTCCCGAAATGTGATGAGGCCCCAGTTTTCCATGGCTCCTGCTAGGAAGTCAGGGATTGCTACCAAATCTGACAAAAAGAAAACAAAGACATCCTTTAGACTTGTGTATAAAGTATAATTTGTAAAAACGATGTAAACTGTACGGGTATACGTGTGTGCTCACCAAGTTTCTTGAGGGGATACTTAATATCAAAAAAGCTGTTATAAAACTTCAGCAGTTTGGAAGCTGTTTCCAAAGCATAGATAGCATGCTCTGTCTTCTCTGGTACAGAGTAGACAGACAACTGAAACAGACATTGATAAAGTATATAATCCATACAGTACACAAACAGACCATCTGCAACAAGAAAAGCTCACAAAATGCCAGGTTTAAACACAAGAGATGTACATCGTCAGTCACACACGTCTCTGTCAGACCCACCATGGTTCCTGAAACATTTTTGCTGATAGGGGTGAAGTTCGCAACAATGAAGGCCACCAGGTATGTGCTCATGTTGACGCTGCTCTTTTCAAACTCATCCAGCACAAGGCCATTATCAAGAGGTGTGGAACTGGCCTGAAACACACAGCATAAGGAAAAGATCACTTCAAGCTGATGTTGGAAATATACTAGATTATACAGGAACAGAGCCTATCAAGCAGATACCAGTTCATCACCTGTTAGGTTAACTACAGGAACATGAATAATGTGCAACCACATCAAGCCAAGAAGTGGTATAATTAAGTTATTACCAAAAAGCAGCTTCCAGCTGTGATTATTGGTAAAATGAGGCTGTGTGAAGTGCCTTTAAAGATTCTGATCTTGTTAAACTACTCATATGAAAGCCTTCTGTTGTTTCACAGTCTGAAAGGCACTAGTCATCAGCTCGCACAACATAAACTCTGTTAACATTGAAATATCTGCACAAACCTAGAGATGCTGTGTAAGATACCTCAACAGATGCTTGTTCACTTCTGAACAAATCACTAGTTTACTTTACCTTAGGCATGTTGGAAAGAGTCATGTAGTTTTCTTTTCTGATGATTTTTATTAGGAAAGTGGCTTTGAAAGCCGGTTCATCAAAACAAGGAAAGGCCTTCCTGGCTGACAGTGGCTCAAACTGTGTTGCTGCTAAGACCCTAGGACAAAAGACACAGTTATTACTCAGGCTGAAATAGAAAAATGCCTCAAAAATTAAGGGAAAAAATATATACATTTTTTTTTACAATGTGTCATCTCGAATTCAGTCAAGTTCATATACAATATACACTAATACTCAATTCAGTCCTAAGAGGGCCCCAATCCAGCAGGTTTTCAATGCTCCACCACGTCACAAATGAAAGAGCTGATTAGCTGTTACAGACAGTTAATCTGAGTGCTATCAATGCTGTAGCACATCTTTAACATGTACTTGTAGTAAAACAAGCTTACCGTCTGATTCCATCTTTGTCAATGTATGAGCTGTTATAGAAGCCATCGTAGGTGTGTGACAGGTTGGCAGAGTAATTTAGGGTCAATACACAGTGCTGGTCTGCTTTCAGCTCCTCTGTGAACTTAAAAGCTATCTGCTGTCTGGGTTTGTACTCCAGAACTTCCACATCTCTCTCAAGGCCTCCATCTATCTGAAAGAGACAACTAACGTGTGAGCAACTAGCAAACAACAGAGCAATGGCAAACAGTAGATTATTGGATTCATCATAAATCTATTTCAATCCCACCTTGAAGGTAGCTTTGGTAATGTTGAGATTAGCACCATGTAGGACAATGATCTTTGTATTGTGAAGAACTGACATGTTGATAACAGTTCTGCCAGTGAAAGTCATGTTAACAAGGTCAGGGGTCAAGATGAGCTCATAGCTTAGGGGGCGTATGCTGTGGGGCAGCCGGAGCTTCGCCCATGGAAACAGTTTACCGTCTGTGGAAATGGGGCTGATTGTCTCAGCTGGAGTGGTCTTATTTGGCTCGGGGCAACCTGCCTGCAGAGGGATTGAGGGTTAAACTCAGCCAGAGGATTGATTGTGACTCATGATGAAAGAGAACTAGGTGAATATTTTCTTACCTTGGTAAAGGTGCAGCCAGGTAAGAAGTAGAGTACCATGGTCATAGAGATCACTATCACCAGGAATAACACACATACGACCATGGTGCGGGCTGAAGGCCGTGAACATGACCTGTCATCCAGAAAACCCAGAGTAGAGTCTCTAAATATTTTGTACAATGGAGCTTCAGTGGACAGACTGTGATGATAAATCCTTAACTTGGTATAAGCTCTGAATGCCCCTCAACCTATACTCTTGGTGGAGTATATGTCATGGCTGTGCAGATCCTGGCAGGCAGGTGTGTGTGTGTATGGTACCCATGTGTGTGTCTGTTTTGCAGGTGTAGCTGTGTATTCTGGCAGCAGGTTTTCAGACACAACTGATCATCTCATCACCGCCTTAGTATTCTTACTCTGGTCTGATCACCAGTCTCCGCAAAATCAATGCTCTCACTCCGGTGGTAACATCAGGGTTCTCCTTTATCTTTGGCTTCTCGATTGTCCACTGAAAATATTTATCTGCTTTTTCCCTCTCCGCTCAGTAACCATCCTGCTTCTCCAGAGCTCCAGTTTATTCCTGACTGCTCACCTGCCAGCCCGCCCCACTGCTGACCCACATGTTATCCACAAGGAACTACACACCCAAACCACCGGCCATTTGCTTCGTTAAAATAAACTTTTAAGACTTCAAGACAGTAAACTACGGTGGCTGCTGTACTTGATGTGTGTTTCATTTCCATCTGTAGCTACTGGCCTATTAGCTCTTCAGTGTTAATTTGTATTAAAAAAAACTTGAAGAAACAAATACAAAATGTTAATCTGATTTAAACTTTTATGCATCACAAATATTTAACCCACAAGATATAAATGTAACACTGCCAAGAAATGTTTCTAGATTTTAATGCAAACATACTGTGAAGCATTGCCAATGATGACCTTGTCAGGGTATTACCTCGGTGGAGCCTGTCTGGTGTAGGGGGAAGAGTTGGATCTGTGAGCGGAGCTCCGATTCATGAAGGACATGCCCAGGAGACGAGCTGAAGACTCACAGTCCTCCTCATCCTCATCCATGTCATTTTCTCCGAGGCCTCGCACAAGTAACCGTGAGCTACGGGGCTCATATGACACCTCATCAGGGTCAAGAGAAGGAAAGGCCTAGAAAGAAGAAGTCCAGAGTTCTCTGTTATTCTCTAGTTAAACTTCACTTTTCCCAACACGTCTATAATTGGATTGCATTCCTGAGTAATCAATCTGCAAAGGGTAAGAAGAGAGCATGAAGACAGCCAGGAGAGAAAGAGAGCAAAATAAGAGGAAGTGTTCTGAATTGCTGTCACAGATTGTTGTCCCACAAAATAAAAGCACACGGGAGAATGAAATGTAATTTAAATGTAAGAGGTTGTGCATGTCTAACACTAAGAGAGAATAAAGGTTAGATTAATGTAATTAGATTAGTGTAATATCACAACTCTTAACATGCAGTTCTGAATATAAGGATATTGAAACTATTAATACAATAAGGATTTGCCAACAAACTAAAATGCCCAAAAGCATTTAATCAAACTTGGTGCAGCATACATCTACAAAATAAAATATAAAGATCTGTGAAAAAAATGCTCACTGGATGGAAAGAGTGTAAATGTGCATCCTGATCACCCTGCTCTGGGAACAATTCAGAGATCTCATGTTTCATTTGCTGTTGCATCTACGGTTTCCCTCCTATTTATACCTGGCCTTGCCCAAACTGAGCGCATCGCGTAATTACACTAATACGGGTAGGGTCCTACCTATATGAAAGCAGTGCACCATTGAGGCATGTCTCTCGTCGTGATACTTAATAGCTCTAGTTGGTTACATATCTACACAAATTAAACCATGGTATTTTTATCTGTACCCAGCTTTTAATGCCCCTAAATGAAAACAAAGCTGTTGTGTTATATTTGCACATTTGTCTGAGAACACCTTGAAACGGATTACAACAGTTTATTTTACTATAATCTGTTGACATTATCAGCATGTGAAACATACTGGAAAAGCAGCGGAGTCTTTGGCCAAATCTACAACATCAGGCTCTTCTTCGAACATGCTGTTCTCAATCATGTTCCTTGGCAGGTTGGCATGTTCTGCAAAACACAGAGGAAAAGAAAAGATTTTTTTAAAAAAGGGAAGTGAGCTTCGACAAAGAAAGCTGTGCACAGAACACAAAAGACTTGAAAACAAGTAACTAACACTTGTTTTGTTTATATTCAGTGTTTTACAGAATTTTCCTCAAAACAAAAAGGCAATAGCACATTACTCAATGCGAGGAATATTACAGTTCCTGAAGTACAAGCAACATGATGCTACATTTTAGAAACAACCCACAAAAATGCTGCACATCAACATTTCCTGTATGTAAACCTAGCATGTGTTTTTTTTTTTCCATTCTTCCTGTTTCTACTTTGACCTAAATAAAACAGGCTCATCAAGCAAGTGAAACATTGCTATGAACTGGTCCAAATAAATCTGTGACAAGTAAAAGTGTTGCAACACTTTCTTCCAAAAAGTTTGTTTAGTTACATTTTATTGCAGTAAAATTAAACAGCGGAGGATGCCCACACAAATAAGAAAGGACAAATGGTCTGAATACTCATTAGCTGGCCTTGATATGTTGTATGCTGTACTTTCTCAATCTAGCGTGCATTTTCCACAACAGGACAAGAATAAAGCTTTGTCTAATACATTCATGTGATTTCTGGCTGCGATCAGGTTCGTCCCTGAATAATTCTTGAAACAATCAGAGGCATGTTAAACCTCCTGATTCAATAAGTGAAGAGGTAAAACAATGCGTGCCCGTGTGTGCCGCAAACCTCCAGTGTCACTATCCAATCCATTTATGCTTTCACAGATGATGACCAGCACTTCATCAGTGTCGGCATTGGATGAATTTATGAGGAAAGCAGAGAAAAAGAGTACACATCTAACTAAAAACACAATGTTCACTAAATGCCAAGGCAACAAAGAAAGGTTGTCTTTAGATCCCCAAAAAATAAACTTTCAAAATGTGAGACTCCTTGTCTGCTCAGTAGAGTGCTTCTGATATGACTGCAACACAGTCTCTCAGTTTGGACCACACTGCTGTGGTATGAATGTCTATTAATAGATTAAGAGCTAAGTGGTTAGGTACTGTGTAATGTCCAGTGGAGTTTACAGTAAAAATAATACCCATAAGGACACATCGCACTTTAATAGCCGTCATTTCTACCTCTAACAGCTGTAGGTTATTGCTGTGTTAACATGGTGATAGATATCTTATATAGGCACAACATATGTGGATGAAAGGGTAGTTATCACAATGGCATTACCAGGCATGTGAATATCAAGTGTTTATGTATGTACAGCTAATGTACAGTAAAGAACATTATCTGTTGACTGTACTCTTCCTGTTCATTCCAAACAACCCTACCTAGTATAGACAAATATGATTTTGGCAAACCTATTCATTCAACCCGAGTGGGAACCAACAGTGAAGTCACTACAAGGCTGCAGAGCACCCAGAAATAACTCTGTTGGTTATTATAAAGCATAAAGGAAGCATGAGGTTTTCACATCGCTATCGTATGAAAATGAGATTGTGAAATGTGAAGTCTTGTACGGAAAATCACCAAGTCACAATCAAGAATACTCACACATTTGAAGAAGAAAAGGGAAGTCATACTGTTGTGATTTGGTTGTTTTCTCTTCCAGTTCAAGAAAACACCGTCATGGTGTTTGCAATGCCGTTTTGTTTGTATGATAAAGTCCCTGACGCCAAGGGGCCACAGCAGGGGTTATAAAGCAGCTGAGTACTGGTAGCCTGAACTGAGCTGGGCATGACTTCTCAGCTGTTCAAAACCGGACAAAATAAAGTATCAAACCCTCAGTAAAGTTTACACTCTGTAAGCAGCTGTGTCAACAGAGCTGCTGTGATATAAGACCCACATAATTCTTAACAGGAAAACACAAGTATGTTTATGCAAGTATTTCAAGACAAGGTATGAAAAAATATTTACTTTATGTTTTGGGAACAAATATTGTAAAAATGTTGCACAAAAAGCTGCAAGGTTTATATGTAAACAATTGTATGCCTCACGATGAGGAGACAAGTAAATGTTATCATTTCATCGCAGGACAGTCACTTGACAAGTGACATTAAGTTAGCTTCCGAGAATTCATCATCTGTGAAAACCAATTACTAAAACAGAGCTGCTTCTATTTGTTTTTTGAAAACACGATTCCACATATTTAAAAATTTGTCCTCCAATGAATGTCACTCCCAGTGAGCCTGCAACCAATGTCTCGACAGATATTAGCTGGCCTGCTCCTGTTAGCTTACTGTTACTGTACGTACCATCTTCTGTCCTTACCTGTACTGTTGCTGTCGAACAAATCCATGATAAGAACTGCCGAAGACCTCCTTAAGCCAAAAACGAGAGGATTTCTGAACGTTAAAACAACAACGTTTAACAAACGTGATGTTCTTATGGCTGCCCACGACCTACAACGGGTTATTAAGACGTTCACAATAAACAGCAGTCTACTCCCACGTTAGCTAACTACGTAGTAGCTAGCTTGGGACTAGCCAACTTCTGACAATTGTAACTGATAACATTTACTTACACTATTTAGTTAGCTAACATTAGCTGTTTTCCATAACTATATAATCCATGACTGTATGTATGAAAATAGGTCATTTCCAAGAACTTTTCTTAAAGTATAAACCCTTACGCTAAAACCGTGAAAACAAATCTTAATCCCAAGTGTTCTGCAAACACAAGAGCGAATGACAGTGTGGCTCCCCTCTCCAGACCAGTTGTTGACAACCTCCCATCGAATTACAGAATCGACATCTGATTGGATGTTACTACCAAGAGGCAAGGTCAAAAAGGCGTGCGCACGTACCCCTCACACACTTTTCTTTGTGTTTGTAGGACACTGCAGTTTTCTATTCTATTAATAAGCAATAGCCATAAACTTTACATATATTTGCAAGTCTTACTTTCATTTGAAATCCATATTTCTTAATTAAATAGTTAAATTAAACAATGAATACTAAAATAAACAGTCCAGGAGACTTGTTATAGTATGGCACTGTATTACATTCATTTTCTGGACATAATTTACAAAAGTCACAAAAATTATATAGTAGATGAAAACCAATCAGCCCCGCACATACATAAGCCCCCTTATTTGTGTAATATACATATGTTTCAATGAACACAAAGCATACAAAGGTACCAGTGGGTTCAGTGATCCCTTTTATTGTCAATTTGGTGAAGAGTGCATCAACACCTCCTTTGTGTGTCACTTTGGAATGAATCTGTCTCTTTCTCTCTCTGTCTCTCTCACTCTTCTCTTTCTCACATACACACACACACTGGCACACAAAAACAACACAATATTCAATATACATACTGTAGACTGTACTAACTACAATCACTCAGGTACGATTAGATTTTTGTTGCTGAAAAATCTCCAGGCATTTACGGGACTTATACAAAATTCTATCTGTTAATTCTTCAGTGTTATAAACCATTGAAACCTTCAAAAGAGATCACACATGTAAATCAAAAATAATTCAATCTATTCTTCTTTTTTTTTGGGTGAGTTGGTCTGTGTGGGTCAGCACCTCTTTCTGCTTTCTTTCACTTCATCTGCTCATTCAACCAGTTTCTCAGAGTTTCTAAGTTCCTCTTAACCCAGCGAATATTTTTTTGCATATTGTCCAGGGCAATCTGTGTAGCTCTCAGCTGAGAAGACTGTTCTTTGATGGACTCAAAAAATGTTTGCACCTGAAGGTTAAAACACACACATATATTTACCAAATATAGTAACAAACAAATAAACAATAAATAGTCATAAATTAATCAATTTAATTCAATTTAAATAATATCTGCAGTACAATTATCATGTATTATCTGGGTCTGATTAATGTAAATATATTTTGATAGTACCATAATATTTAATTATACTTATAATCAACATTTTTGTGGCTGAGACAAAGTTTAGGTGATAAAAAAAATTGGCAGTTTCAGATAACCCCCTTTGAAAACATATTTTTTTAACCCAGTGTGCTTTGATTTTATCTAGAATTTTACATTATTTTAGCAAGTATGTTAAAAAGAATTAAACTTGCAAATTAAATCCTTTCCAAGAAAACAATCATTATGATATTGCCAACACCTGTGCAAAGCAATCTAAACATCTCAGCAACAAAACTGTTTTATAGAATATAAAGTATTTTAAGTAGGGTTGCACTTACTTGAGTGAGATCATCTTGAGTTGAAAATTGGCCTGTGGTCCCAATGATAATGTTTCTAATACAAAATGAGCCCAACTGGAATCTGCAAGTGAAAAGGACAGAGAATAGTCCATATGATCTTCATAGTAAAACCTTACAATAAAACAAACATACAAACAAAAAGGTACAGACGAGCATATTTCCATCATATTACTATACATATTTTCATTAATAGCTCTGATTATTTCCAGCATGTTATACTAACTTTTGAACCAATTTATCCCAGTTCTTTTTGACAAAGTTCCAGGCCAGGTAATGTCCGCTTGGGTTCCTGGCCACCATCAGGATGAGACTGGACAGGTCCTGTGATCGGATCACCTTGCCCTCCAGTCCTAGCTCCAGCAGGCTGCAACAGAACACACAGACCACTGCCATTTTTCTGCACATTCACATCCCGCTTTTTAAGTCTTTATTTAAGCCTACTAAACAGTCGTGGAATAAAAATGAGAGCAAATGACTCTGATTCAATAACCCATGTTTGCCATAAGGTGGCAGCAGTAACTGTTTGGAAACAGAGCAGAAAGACAGCATACTGCACCTTCTGAGTTTTTTAGTGTCTCTGATGCTGGTCAAAGCAAACAATATCTTGTGTTTTTGTGCTTCAGAGAGGGAAATCTTGTATGTGCTTAAGAGTGAGGTCCAGCCATGCTCATGTTGAGCTCCCACTGAGTACACTGTCTCTGCTACATCAGTGGGCAGGCTATAGTCAACACAAAGACAGAAATGTGCAAATTAGGCACGTGATGAAACATGGAATTAAGAAAGCAATATTTACGTGATTCATAGACTTTTAATATGTGAGTTAAAATATAATTTAGACGTACTTGAGTGTTCCATTGGACTGAAGCCAGTCTTTGAAATGCTGATTTGCTTGCTCCAGACAGGGAGGGTAATCCAGGTGACAAGCCAGAGACAGGACCTCTGACCTGAGACGCCGGTCTGACACAGAACCGTTGTCACTCCATGTCTGCTGGTCAATGACATTCTGGAAAAATTGCAGGATGTACCTCTACAAAAAATGAACCTTTCCGTTAAACATAATGTCACCCAAATAGATAATCATGCAGACTATGTGGTCTTGTCTTCTTACGGCCAGGTTGTGTGTTAAACTGATATCATCTCTTTTCTCAATCATGTGGTAAAAGGCCTCCAGATAGCCAAGTCCTTGGAGGAGCGGCACCGTGTGTTTCTCCAGCTGAAGATAACCAATCAGGTCCATTCCTTTGTTGAGTGGCAGATGTCCTGCCCTTTAGAGAGAAAATATTATGTGCATTATTTCATGTCCAATAGTTAAATCTGTGTTTTACTGTACAAACGTATAGCATTTAAAGTTTTGCAAACATATTTAACATACGTACGTGACGAGCTGGAAGGCATTGTGTATCAAGTGAGTCCTGTCTTTGTAGCTCAGAGCAGTATGGTTTTCCCTCAGCAGTTTAGTCATTACATTCCAACCACCATCCTCATAATGAACCACATAATAGCCTGTCATATCAGAATTTATCTTCACCCAGTTCACTTCCTCTCCGATGTGTATACTGTCTAAATGTAAGATAACAGCAAACATTACATCATACGACTGCAAATAGGATGTGCAATTATATGAATTATACACGACATATTCTCTCCTCTCTTACCGGTGGATGATGTCATCAGGTGTCTGTGGATGGTACTGGAAGCATCAGTCTTGTATGTCAAAGGAATATGCCAAAGGAAGCTATTGAAGAGAAAAAAAAGAGTAATTAAAATGCTTTTATATAAAGATTTTAGCCTATAGTTTGAAAGGTATTTATCAAGATTAAACCTGCACGTTTACCCCTTTTGTAATGTGGACCACAGAGGGTCAGAAGGCATCACTGTCCTCAAGAATCTGTCCTGTCTAAGCAGAAGTTGAGGCCCCTTCTTGGTCACTGTTACCAGAGGAATACCTTTCTGCAGAGTCCAAGTGTTCATCATGGCAGTCAGGTCCAGATGTTCCCCTGCAAAGAGGTACTGCACGAGACAGCAGAGTGAAAATCAGAGCTTGGGATTCACAGCCGTGTAAACTGTGTGACAGCAGGCCAAGTAAGCTGGTGTTTGCATGTTAACTTACTGCATTCTTGGCAGCCTGGCTACTGCTGAAACAGTGCTTTCCCGAAATGAATTCCTCCTCAGAGCATGTCTTTAAAAAAAGAACAACAACAACATAAAACTGTAAAATGATATCTTTTAAAAAAAAAAAAGAAAATAAGATATTAAATTTTGATAAAAAAAGTAATAATTTTACAGTTAAAAGGAGTAAGGCTACAAATAATCCAGACCAATTTTTTACATGTTACTCCTTAACTAAGATGTCACTTTGAACTTAAAAAGAAAAAAAAAAAAAAAGAACTGCAGTCTCTTACATTGGCCAGACTGTCCCACAAGTCCTGGTTATGAGCGTTTCCATAGCTGTACTTGCGGAGATAACGCACTATCCCGCTCTGAAATACCTCATCAGTCAGAAAATGTCGCAGCATGTGCAGGACGCATGCTCCCTGGAAGAAGGCAAAGAAAAGATTTATATCTGCATAAAACACAACATTAAAGGCTGAAATAAATGTGTGTGCACATTGAGCTTGCCTCAAATGTGAAAAATTCTGTTACAACAAATGCATATAAATCATGTACACGTTTACTGTCTGCTTTCCAATTTGGAAAATTGGTTAAGGCAACCAGATGTGAGAACGTTTTGCCGTGTTATACCCTGTGACAAAGATTGCGTTATTTCAGCAGGTACAGTAATAATATGAAGTGGTATCTGTTCAGACGGAAAAAAACTGAACATACTTTGTCATAGGACACAGTGTCAAACATCTCTTTGATTTGAGTGGGGTTCTCTGCAGGGCTGGAGATTGGCCGAGAAGAGTTCAAAGAATCATGGCCAACCGCTGCAAAGCAAGTGTGCAGAAGATACTCCTCCTGCAAAAATGTATTAAAAAAGTTGATTTAAAACCTCTAATTTTCATTTAATATAAATGAACCAGTCAGCTTTAAATGCACATACCACTTTGAGGTCCGGGTAAGTGGCTTCTACTGAAATATACTCCATGTATCTGGCGAATCCCTCATTCAGCCAGATGTCATTCCACCATTCCATCGTCACCAAGTTACCAAACCACTGTGGCCGAGAAGACTTTTACTGCTCCGCACTCATTTTTCATTTAATTAAGTAAAAACCAAACAACTGCAGGTAAACATTAAATTAAACATGTTATTAGTGAGAAGATAGAAGTCCATACTCTCACCTGATGGGCAAGTTCATGGCCAATCACCATGGTAACCCAGAGTTTATCAGAAACAGAGGATGTGAGGGGGTCAAAGAGAAGGCTGGTCTCTCTGTAGGTGGTCAGGCCCCAGTTCTCCATTGCACCAGACTGGAAGTCCGGGATAGCTATCAGATCTGACAGAGGCAAAATATGGACATGAGAAGTGCTGTGTGGCCAGGAAATAAATAAAAAACAAAATGAAAATGTATAACCTTGTTTGGGCAGAGGATAATGGATGTTGAAATACTCTTCATAGAAGTCTAGCATTTTGACAGCAACCTCCAATGCATAGTGGGTTTGCTGCCACTTCTCAGGGGCCGCATATATGGAAACCTGGTGGAGTTTAGAGCAAACCAAGCAAACAAACAGAATTCATGGATGAGAAAGTAATACTTCAAGCAAGAAATGAGAGTCTGAAACATTGTGATGGGGACCACACCTTCACCCCAGATGATGTTGTTGCAGCCACAGACTTAAAGTCGCAGATAACAAATGCAACGAGGTACGTGCTCATTTTTACACTTGCAGCAAACTGGTCCTCAAACAGGTCACCGTTTATTTGCACTGTCTCGACCTAAAAAGCACAGATTCAGTTGGAGGCTTTCTTCCCCAAACACATTCAAATATAAGCTGCACCTCTACAAACATGCAACACTCACTACAGGCATGTTGGAAAGAGAGATGAACTCTGGACTCCTTCTGATTCGCACAGAGAAATTCGCTTTGAAGTTTGGCTCGTCGAAACACGGGAATGCCATTCTGGCACTAGTGGGTTCAAAGTGAGTTGACGCTAAGGTTCTGAAAAGAGATATAAGAAGACATAGCTTTATTATATATGACATGTGCTGCATTATTTACAATGGGGGCATTGAAACAGTGATGCTCTTCTCACCTGATTTTTCCTTTGCTGGTTCTGTAGGTGCTTATATAGAAGCCATAGAAACCTTCTGCAAGCTCTGCCTCAAAATCAATACATAGGAAGTACTTCTGTCCGCTGCTGAGCACTCTGGGAGAGAAAATACCTATCTGCTCATGGGAGGGGTTATGGAGAACTGGAAGAACCTGAAAGTAGAGATTTTTGGGTTGATTTTCTTCGCTTTTTTATTTTTATTTATTTATGCAGGAAAGGATTAAAAATAGTTGACTCAGTAAAAACTTATTTTCAGCAGGTTCCTGCTCTGGTCATCCATGATCATAGGTAACAAAGACAAATGAACTGATCCAAAGTACTCAAGACTACCTGATCAGACAGATGAGCACGGTTCTGGTCTAAAATAGTGGCTTTGGAGATCTGTAGACCCTTGCTGTGCAATACAACCCAGTTTGTATTATTTTGGACATCAATCTGGATCTGCACTGTGCCAGTGAAACTGAGAGTTGTGAGGTTGGGGTGTAGAAGGAGGTGGTAGTGAAGAGGAATGATGTATCTGTAATGATGAAATACAGGTCCCTTTTTTATCAAATGCATGAAAGACAATTCACTAAAATCTTATTCAGTTCATTTTAATAGCTTGATGAAAACTGTGCAGAAGCTGAAGCTTACCTTGGTAAGCGCAGCCGGCTCCAGGGAAAGGACAGATTGTCATCTCCCAGAGGAGACTGTTCTCCATTGGGATGAGAAGGACTTGACACCTGCTGTGAACTCTTGGAGGGCTGAGACCCAGCAAGAGACACACCCAGGAGCAGGAGCACTAACAGACTCACCGAGACCATGGCGAAGGAAATGTTTTCTCGTCAATGATTTAAAGAATGCCTGCCTGTCAGATAGATTGGCAGCTAGCAGTGAAATCATTTGGTCATGGCCCAAACACAGGAACCAGCTATAGTAAGGGCCAGCTGATAGAAATGGAGAATGATGATACAATGACAAGTTCTTCCCTTAAACCTGAAAGACACAAGTAAATAATTAAAAACACATCACTCAAAAGATAATCCATTCCGAAACATGTATCATTAATCGAATAGCAAGTGGTTTCAAAGTGAGACGATTCCTCCAGGAGCTTCAAAATGTTTCAGACGAGACAGAAAAATATAACATTAAGCCTGGATGTGTGATTTTGTTAAATATACATAACAAATTATACTTTTAGACAGAATTTTTCACATGAATTTGGCATTGCATAGAATTACATTAAGCAATGTATCTATGGTGGCTTGCTTGTTCAGTGCAAACAGCATAACTGTGATGACATAAGTATCCAGGCACTGGATGTTTTGTTTACTCCAGTTACATTTTAGCCTTGTGGTCCTCAGTGTAACACTGGTAAACTGTAGAAGAATTCACTTCTCAGGCTTATGACTCTTCAACACCCCTGCTCTTAAAATAACTTTAATCTTATTACCCAAAACCCCAAAATGTGGACTTTTCCTCAGACAGCACTGCAGAGATGAGGAAACACTGCAAACTGTAAGTGGGCTCTACCAAAGCACATGCTCGGCTAAATTTGGCATGCTAAGCTCAGTTGAATATTAGGCCGCAACACATCTCATCCTGAAGGATACTCAAACATGTGACAAAAAAATATCACATGATTTGCCATGTGGACAGAACAAGAAGAGGACACAGCTATTACTGTGAGGTGACAACAGCTGCTGGAGCGGAGCTACAGTTCAAATCAGGCTGCATTGGGATTATTAATGTTGTACTATACCATAGAGCACACAAAAATCAGCTGGTTACAACCTCTTTATCCTCACAACAGTCTGAAAATAGCTGATTGTATGAGCACATCTGTGTGGAGCGAGGTTGTGTTTGAAAGAAGCGAAGAAAGGTTTTACCTCAGTCATTTTAGCGTCATCATGCTTCCCTCAACGGCCGAGTTGTAAAGTTTCACTTTCTGTTTTAAGCTGCCACCCACTGCTAATGAAAAAACTGCTGGGTGTGTGTGCGTGTGTGAGTGAGTGTGAGTGCAGGTGTTGTCTATGTCTTGGATGCGCTGATATTATCTCACCTCAGATCTAACAGCCTTAAACAGATGTGTCTCCAGTTGTTAAAGTCATCCTTCACTTCCAGAGTAAAGTCCTGTCCCCGGCTTCCTGCAGCCTCTATAAACACAGACAGAGCTGCAGTTGTGTAAGGTTTCTCTGTCCTCTCCTCCTCTCTCACTATGTCTGAGTGTGTCTGTGTATGTATTGGGATTTGTTGGTGTGTGTGTTTGTGTGTGTGTAGGGGTTGGGGGGAGTGGAGGGGTTTCATTGTTAGTGTAAGGTCACAACAATGAGACATGTCAATCCCCCACAATGCAATACTCCTGGCAAGCCAAATGGTATGCTCTCATTTAACACACCCATACACAAGGCGCACAAACACACACACACTCCCCCTCGTGCACAGAGCAGTTGCTGATCGGGGATTACGAAAGTCACGCAAACTACATGGTAGATATGACCGAGTCATCCAGGAGTCTGTTTTACCTGCCAATCATCTGTTTGTGGACAGGTGAGGACTTTATCCATTATCACATTAATCCATGACTGTTCTGGATGAGAAGAAAACTGTGTAGTTTGTGAAAATCTTTGCAGAGGAACATACTTGTTTTGTTTGAAGCAAAAAAAAAAAAAAAAACAGGCTATGGAGTTGATCACTCTATCTATCTATTTCTGTTTGTCTATTTGTGTGAAAATGACAGTTTTAAAGTTGTGTAGAGTTGTGGAATCTGTAAATAACACCCCCTGACACAGGCTGGGTTAGTAGTGATTTATTCTGCAAGATATATCTAATAAAAATTCTAAAATTTGGAAGAGCCCCCACATCACATCTCTCATTCTCAAACTTTGATCTTTTTCCTTTGCTTGGTCAGGAGGAGTAGAGGCTCATGTGCTGGCATCTCTGGCTCCTCCAGTCCACCTCTCAGGGGAAAGGCTTGGTTGGACCCTGCTGGTCTGTGTGGTGAGTGACTTCAGGAGGGGGCATCTGGAAATCAGCTGGATGTCTGCATCTGAGGGTCACGTGTCCATCTCCCCATATAACACTGCTGTAAGCAGGAAGCACCGTGGCCACAACGCAGTGGCGACTATCACGGTGGCGACAAGTAACTGGCCATCCTACAGCTGCTCTGTCAGTCACCGACAACGCTCCAAAGCCATGAGGAGACACCACGTCGCCTCTGTAGGTACCACATCTGCAGATGAAGACCAGATGTGCTATGAAGATGAGGAAAAAGAAGGTAGAAGTTTGCTGTTGGTAAACTGTCTTTGTTTCTACTTAGGAGTGGAGTTATGCAGAGAGCTTTTATCAGTCTGTGTGGTTTGATCTGCAGATTTTGCTGTGTGGACAAACACTGTTGTGGTGCTGGCTTTGAGGCTGCTTTTAATGAAGACCCTCGTCTTTAACACCCTGATAACCATTTATTATGTGATCATATGGTAAGGTTTAGTCTTTCATACATACATTAAACTAGCAACAGTCAATAAATGTACTCGAAAACTGGAGTTTCATTTGTTATTGTAAAGCCCCCAAAGAATTAAGTGTTGAATATTGTCACATTAACCTTTAATGCAATGCAACCACATTCCACTCTTAAAAGGCTACTATGATTAAAACTAATATAACTTCTTTTTTAGTTCATCTCTCATTGCAATAAATTTAGCAAAGTTGGACATCAGAATCAGTGTTATACAACAGGGGGTATGTTTTCTGTAACTTAGGATTCAAATGTTGCCCACTTTTGACAGAATTTTTCAATCCTCATGCTTCACTTGGCGATAGAGAGAACAAGACTTGCTTTACTTCTAATGTCTCATGAATAAAGCCAAGAAAGATTCTATTTGCCTTTACAATTGTGGAGCTGCTATGATTTAATATGAGGATGTTTAAAATTTAATATGAGGACGTAGATGCTTAAAATGATAGTCTTAACAGAATATTTCACTTTGCAGATGGCTGGAAATGAGGAGTGCCTTCAACACAGCATAAGATTGAAAAGAAACCCAGGCAAGTGGAGCTTGGTCTCTTCAGAGCCCTGCGCAATAAGACAGTCTTCACATCTGAGTATGAGAAGTACGTTCTTGAAGATGGTTTCATTCTGGGAAAAAGTTGTTTTATAGAGCCCAATAAGCCATCAGAGTTGCTGGCTACGAATTTGTAGTTGCGCCTTTTTTCTGTATTACATGTTGACATCCCAGGTGTCGCTGGCTGTGGCAGTTGAAAACAGACTGTGTTTGTGGGACCAAATTCTGTTATCTGATGGAAACCTAACCTCAGACAGGTGGTCTAATGCTCCCACTTTGTGTGCGCTTTCCTGAGATGTGTGTGATGCTCTGCTTATTTTAAATAATGACCTCCTTAAATAACCAAGATGAAAAACAAAATCGATGTTTCATTTTTTTCTTTATGCACAAGCAGAATTTATCTTTTGGCAAAGTAATTTCGCTTTTCTTATTTTTTAATCAATGTAAAACTAATAAACAGAAGTGTGCATGGACTGTTTTGACTGTACTGTTTTAAAATAAAACACTGGCACACAGTTTGTTTCCTCCAACTTTTTTTGTGAGTGACTTTAGTAACACACTGACATAGCAAGAAAGCACCACTAGGTGGCAGTACAATCACATCTGACATTTTTTAAATTATCATCCAACAGCAAGAATATGGAGCTTAAGTTCCTCTACGGGATGCTACGTTTATAAATAAGTTAAGTATGTCAACATTGACCAGTCACTCTTCACCAAACCAACACGCACGCATGATGTAAGAGATCGCAATGCCAAAAAAAAAAAAAAAAAAAAAAGAGAAGAGAAGAGAGATGAAGGTGATCCAACGAATCGGTTGGAATCAGAAGGCTGAAATTTCTCCCGGGCACCAAATTCCCATGACATAGTGCTTAAGCATGATTTGGAATACAGTGTAATGAAGTTTCTTCTGTCAGTGTTTTTATTTGCAGTATCTTACATGTGGTCCAATGAGAGGCATTTTTGTCAATTCTGGATGAATAAAAACAGCTAACAGTGGCAAATCTAATTTCTAAAAAAAAAATGACAGGAAGGGTGCTGGTTTGGTGCTGAGTTCTGATTTTCTCTGTACAGAAACAAACCAAACAAATGCATTTTCTGTCTTTGGCTCAAATTATAACAATAACCCTGGTGAGTAAAAAACATAAGCCTGTATAGTCACGACAATTTGGCAAAAAGGTGGGAATACCTCTAATGTGACTCATATAAAAATAAGCCACATTTTTCAACTAGTAAAAAGACCAATGATGCTTCCACACATTTGCACACGCGTCTCTGAAATCATAGAGCGACAGAGGAGTAGTGATGGCATTTGCTGCAACAAGAAACCTAATACATTCAACAGAAAAGCTCATGATGACCGACTTAAGAACAAAATGCTTCGTCAAATCAGCCACTGGAAGAATGATCCATTAAAAATAATAAAAGAAAAGAAAAGAAAGACAAAAATCAGCTGACTTTTTCTATCAAAGGAGCAGAAAAAGCATTGTATTGGTAAACTTGAGCCATTGCAGGTTTTGGTGGAGAAAAGATGAAACACTGACTGGCATTTGTGAAAAACAACAACAACAAAAAAACTAAAATAAAGTGCTTTTGTTAAAACAAACATCCTCTTTCTGAGGTATTAAAAAAGTCACATCAAATGGAGTTAAAAAAAAAAAACTCAACACTTTACACTGTGCACTGAAAACAAAATGAACTATTTACAGCTGATTCACCCACACAGAAACGTTTCTGTCATTGTCAGATGCATCCCATGATTCCGAATCCACCAGGGGAAAATGCAGTTAATGCTGCCACTCTGTTTTCTACCCACTGGGAGGGCTTGTCACCTCTTATAAAACCCCTTCCAGATCCCAGTAACTGCTGCTGTTTCCTCTCTGCATGAGAGAGTCATCAGTGCTCAGTATCAGTGCTCAGCAAAAAACAAAAAACAAAACCTCCCAAAACTCTCTTTCTAGTGCACACATAAACAAGCCTCCATGTGTGCAGGCACACACAAAGACTGATATTCTTACATCAGAACAATGCTCAGGGCACTCAGCAGGAGCAGAGCGAGCCGTTTCATCGACTGATGATCAGAGTGTAAGTTGGAGGTGGCGGAGCTGCGGGGGTAGATCCTCCATCTATCTTGATGGGGATGCAGACTCTCCATGTCCTTCTGAGCACTGTACGCCGCCACCGTGAAGTTAGCGTCCCCGGTGGTCAGGAGATCAAACACGCAGGAGTGGAAGTAAATGTCCTGCACCTCCAGCTGCTCCCTGCAGCGCTGCTTTGCCTCCTCCACACCAAAAACATGCGCGGAACCATACGGATACGGCTGTGTTTGTGAGGAGTAGGTGGGCCGGCGCAGCTGCTGCAGCTGCAGTCCGAGAGCCGGGGGAGAAAACGGCAGGGGAAGGTGCCCCGCCTGGTCGATGCGTTCACTACTGGGGCAACCGTTCAGACAGAGTTGCAAGTCCTGGGTGTCGTCATAAGCCTGAGCCAGCTCCTCTGGGATTCTCACCGCCAGCGTTAGGTAGCGACCCAGCTGCCGAACGATTACAGTTACACCAATGTAGCCAGCATGCAGCTCCACGTGGCGCCCGGGACTGCGCTCAGAGATCCACAGAGCCCGGACCTTCCCGGTCGCACCGTCAGCACCGACAGAGGCGTGGATGGGGTCTCCGCTGCTTACAGTTCCATCATCAAAAGCAGCAGGGAGGTTGTCTGTGCCAGCCTGGTAGACTCTCTGGTCTGTGCAACCTTCGTAGGGCTTAAAGATGACGGTGATCTGCAAAGCAAGAAAACAAAGTGGGTTCATTGTCGAGATGTTTTACCAGAATTTTTGGATACATCATTCAAGGTTTGCCTTTATAGAGACCATCCACTGATCAATGAACTGTAGGAATGATATGAAAAGAAAGGTAGGGAGGGATCAAGTGAAAGGACACACAAATATCATCCATCCATTACACAGGTTATTGACTCGTCGCACATTTGAAAAATGACTTAATGACTTTTTAACAAGTTGTAATTTGACACAGCTATACAAACATGCTGACACATGCAAGCACACAAACACACTCTGAGAGGCACACACACACTCCACAGTGGAGTGTGGAAGCGGTGGTGGATGCAGGGTGTGGTGTGAGCATTAAGGCTAGCACTAGCATCATAGTTCCGGTGAATGGCTGCTTTGTTCACATGACAGCCGTGAGGAATGAGGCCTGGCAGCCCATTAAGCCTAGAGGTGCTGCTAATGTGGCTGTACACAAGAGTGTGTAGGTGTGTGTGTGTATCCCTAATAGTCATGACTAACAACTTGCCCCACCTCTGACACAAGGTCAAATTTTCAGCTCTCGGGTAGAAAATGTGCTATTTGCTCTCTGTGCGCAACCAAGTGTGTGTATGGGTGTGTATGTGCTTTAATAATTAAAGCTATCGACTAAGCTAGAGAGGGCCGATCATCGGGGGAAACATCAACATTGCTTCTTTAACACCACAAAGATCACCTTGTGCGGCTTGTCATCCATTTAGTGTTGCTGTATATATGTGTGTGAGTGAGTGTCTTTCCCATTGTACAGGGCCCTTTTAACACACACAGTGCTTTAAGCTGAGTGCAAGGAGTGGCACTTATGAACTTATGAGACGCGCGTGCACACGCAATCTTGTGCTCGTGAGTAAACAGCGGGCCCTTTCACACGTCTCATTCCAAGTTATTAGCGGCCGGTCTACGTGCAGCCATTAACCGAGTTAGTTCGCTACACTGCTGCAGTCACGAGAGACAGTCACAAGATTGAGCCTCACACCTGCTAGTCTGTGGAAGCGACAGGCGCACAGAGTGGGGCAGAAAAAGAGAGCGAAGCAGAGCCAGTGTTGTCCACTTTCACATTGATAAGATTTTTTTACGCCGTGGCACAGAAAAGCACTTAGAGGTCATTATGGAAACACACAGAAATAAACCGAATAGCATCAGCTGCTCTCACTTAAAAAGCTCTTTTAGCCTTAATAACCTTAATAATACTTTTTTCTCCTCTCCTTTAACAGTTCTCACCTTATTCGTTGCTGTGGCGCTGGAGCCAGGGACCACAGGAACATTTGTGACCTGAACTGACAAATAGTCATTATCGATGAGAGGCCACGCTCCCTCCACCTTACACGTCTGGAAGCTATCCTTAAACGTCCTCAGGTGCGGGTCCCCAAACAGCCCGCAGAACAGATACCCAGGCCGAGAGTGGCCGTGGCTGTGAAGGTGGGAGTGTGCGTGTGTGTGCATGTGGGAGTGTGTGTGAGCATGTTGGGTGCGGCTATGGTAGTTGCAGGGCTCAAGCTGGGTCTCAGGGTGCGTGGAGGACGTGGGCCCGTCTCTGGAGCAGTTCCTCTGGCTCATGAGGTCAGAGATGCCCAGCACGGCCGAGTGGAAGACCAGGTTCCCGCGGCAGGACTTGGCCGTCTTCTGGGTGCAGGCCGAGTACGCTCGTAAAGCCTTGCAGAATTCTGTCTGAAAGCCATCCACGGCCGGAGTCAGGTGGGAGGTCAAGGAGACAAAGTCGGTGGTGCACTTCTGGATGCGACATTGAGGGGTGGCCACCTGGCACTGACCTGAAAAGGAAAACACAGACAGAGTCTGAATGATGACAGCAATCCCTGTGAGCGATGAGCAGGAGACGAGGGGGGAACCGCAGATGTCTGACGCTTTAGCTTTGAACTAGAAGGAAAAAAAACAGATTTTACAAGAAAAATGGAAAGTTTCTGCACTCACATGAGAAAGCTAATGTTACTGGCGAGGAGGGCTTTGATCTTAAACACACAATGGTACCGGCCTGTTACAGTCCAACTCAATAAAACTGGAAAAAGAACCAGCTGCTGATTGAAAGTCCTGATCAATCAGCAGAGCCGCTTTGTGAGTGTAATAAACCTGAAGAGCAATAAACCAAGGAGCAGTCAGACAGGAAAGATGGAGCAAGTTTTCCCACAAGGAGTGAGATAATGCAGCTTGTTCAGCCAAGAAGCACATAAAACATGCAGTACTGTAGTGATAGGGAGCAGAGGGATGCATGGTGCGCTGCGCATGCAAATCTATGGCTTTAGTGAAGTTTATCCTGTTTGTTGATGAAGGACAGAAAGGTTCTGTTTGTGATCTTTAGCTTTAGCTTTAGCAGAGGAAACAATTCATCCAGAAATTGGCCATTAAAATCCATCGGGAAAAGATTTCTTGGTCTGAAACAGTCCGTGATCTTTTATCTGTTCCTGCATTTCTGAACGGGACAAGGGTCAAACTCGCCTTTTGTATCACTGCTCATCAGGAAGAAAGAGGGAGTTAGAGCCAGAGAGAGATTAGAGACCAGACCTAATGCCTCAGTCACAGCGTGCTCCTATTAGATTAGGCCAGAGAGAGAGAGAGAGAGAGAGAGAGAGAGAGAGGCTCAGCAGTGTGTGGGCAGCTGCACACAAACACACACACACACACACACACAAGGAGCACAAGGAGCAATCTAAAAAAGAATGTTGCTTGTGCTTCCATTAAACACACACAGTCCGTGATCTTCAGATGGTGGTATGACTTCCTAATGGGCGAGCGAAAACAGAAAGTGCATGGTTCTTTTTAACTGAAATCAACAGATTCCCTCAACATCACACCATCACTTAAGCAACCGCAAGCAAATAAATACACAACAGCAAACAGCACATTCCATCTCCTCTCTGCAGGCTGATGAAGGAGCTGGATGCTACCATTTGGGGGCAGTACTGCTCTAAATTTTAGAAATCAGGGTTCAGGTATCCCCCCCCCACACACACACACACATACACACACACACACACACACACACACACACACACTAACACCATGCTTCAGAATCTCTCTCCTGCCTGTTAAATACTGACACCAACCCACAGATACACACATACACACACAGACTGTCTGAGCACTGAGGACACATTGTGTCTTTAGACTAACAGCCTCCTGCTTTGCCTCCTATCTGGCCTGCTACACCTAAATACTGCTCCCGATCTGATCAGAGCGAGTTATTTTCCCTTTCAGAAGGTATCAGGATCATGAGCGGCTCTGTTCAGGAACATTTCTTCCCAGCAAGGTGACACAGCGATAAGGGAGCTGACCCTGTAACCAAAGGACTCGGTCTCAACCCTTTTGACTTGCAAAGGTTAAAACTCTGCTGACAGCGAGCGTCTGCTAAAGTTTACACCAGCTCCCCCCAAACTCTAGCCTTCCTGTGAGCGCATCGTGCAAACGGAGAATCTTAAAACGCTGATTAATTAGGTTCTGATTATTTGCTGTTGTGTATTAACGGACAATCTTCTTATTTTTTTTTCTTCTTCAATTATATCCTTGATCAAGTTGAGTTTTCGCTGCTTTGATTTTCAAAGGGAATCCAATCTTTGCATATAAATAAGGCATTTATGGTGAGTCAAGCTGAGGCGATGAATACCAAATGGGCTTGAAAATATTAAGAGGCGAATAAAGAAGGCATCATGTGAGGAAATAATGTGCTCGACACATTCAGAGCCTTGTTTGTATCATCCCCCGCTGTTAGTCTCTAATGAAGGAGTCAGCTTGCCAGCAACATTTATTCCACTTTTTTGTATCAGCTATTATTTTTCTGTCCGCCCTCCATTCAAAACCTTGTCATCCCTTGTTTCCTCTGCACCTCATCTGTTGTCAGTTATATATTCTGATAAGCTTTAAATCACTTGCCTCCATCATGTTTTCAGCCCTCGCTTCAGCCTGACTCCCTCACCCCCCCTCCCTTGTCACCTTGCCCCCTCTGCTCTTGCATCATGACCACCTTCTCCACCGTCAGACAGAGGTCAAAAGATCCGCCAGCTGAATCTCGCCGGCATGCTTTTTAGCAATTCTTTTGTTTCCCAATCTGCCTGCCCCCAAATTCTCTGATCCCCGGAGATCAGAAAAGGATCTACTGGGATCATCTCTCAGTCAGGGGAATGGCTTGTGAAGTGCTTATTGATCATCTTGTTGTGTGCTCGCTCTCACATTCTGAGCTCAAATCACACAAACAGCCCTCGAAGCTTAGAGACGCACAGTTTTCCAGGGACTCGCAGCAGCATGCACACCACCTCACAATAGTCCGTAATTCAGATGCTCTCGCCTTCCTGTCTAAAGAGACACATGGAGCCAACAGCTGAAGATGTGTGTATAAATATCCTAAACATGTTCACGTTTTAGCAAATGAAACATTGTGTTTGACTAAACAGACTAAATGATACACATTCTTTCCAGGTGACGCATGTGTGGAAGTAGGTGCCGAGAGGTTCTTAGTGTGTCTGCTCCCACCAGGCTGTGTGCAGAGGTGCTTTAGTCCTGCTGCCTGAGTCGTGTTAAACTAATTACTGGAGGTGTGACTGGCCAACAGACAGCCGTCACAACAGTTGACCCCTGCACACACAGAAAAACACAGGCAAGACCAGGAAATGCTTATGAAAGGCAGACAGGACTCCCCCCCCCTCTTTTTTTCCAATAAATTCTAAAGAATTCATTTGAGGCAGTGTAAATGATCAGCATACACTGTGTCAAATAAGAAGGTAGTGAATCAATACTTATGAGCTGCCAGTGAAAAAAAATCCCATTCTGTTTTTTAAGCCAATAAAAACATTTCCAACATTTGGCTTTCAGTTAAATCAAGCATTTGTCCCGAATTATGAGATTATGCAGATATCTGCAAAAATACAAAGACCATGTAATTATGTGGAAAAACAACTGACTTTCAAGGCAGCTTTAATCTACTTTTAACTCTTAGATGAGACTTCCTGAACTGATTTAAATAACACTTTTGCTGCATTATTATTCCTGTAATCAACATCAGGTCGACAAAGAACTACTACAGACTACTTTAAATGTATGTTGTATGGAATAGATCTGTTACATGTGGACAGGAGAGGCAGCTTCTTCCATTCTCTCCCCCTCCTCCATGAGCCATTAAGGGGCAGACAGGAGAATGACGGCCCAGGAGAGAGGAGGAGAAACTCGATCCGTGCTCAGACTGCTGCACTGCCGCTTTGGAGAGAGCCATTGTCAGGCAGCGCTGGGCCCAACTCAAGGATCGGACTCACAGACGCTGCCTACAAACCTTTAATAACTAATAAAGTATCTCTACTCACTACCAAGTGCAACAGACTGAAAAGAAGTATTGTTAACGGAGGTTAAAGCTTCTGCGGACAACTGTAATTAGTGCCAGAAAGAAGAAAAAAGTGCGCAAAATGTTGGATTTGTTTAACTATGACGAAGAGAAAGGCTTGTTGTTGCGGTGTTGAAGTGTGAGAGTTAGTTACCTATGTGAGCACCGCAGCAGAGAACGATGATCAGCAGCAGAAGTGGCCGGAAGCGGCGCACCATAGACGGGGAAGCGAGGCGCTCAGCCCCGCGGCAACAGCATCCGGCTCTCCCCATCCCCGTCCATGCAGGGCCAGGAGGGGAGAGTGGACAGACTTCCAAAAAGCGAGGAGGGGTGGTGTCCAGGCCTTCTCACTTCTTCTTCAGCCTCTTCTTCCTCACTCTTCTCTCCTTCCTCTCCTCCTCGGGTGCGCAGGGGCATTAAAACACAGCTGCTCCGCGGAATGCAGGGCGGAGGGGCAGGAAAAAGCAAAGAGCGAAGGGCAAGCAAAGTACGAGCACAAGTCACTTCGACGACACTTTCACTTTTTTCCCCCGGTGCAAATCCACTCCCCGCGTGATTTTAGGTGCGCTCTCCAGCTCGGCGGCCGGACTTTTGCTTTGATTATGATCACTCTCTTCTCTCGCGTCCTACACGCACAATCACATCCCTCTCTCACCGAGCCGGGATTTCTCCTCCACTCCTCCCCTTTCACTTTCTCCCCCTCCTCCTCCTCTTCTGCCCCGCCAGCAAATCAATAGAGAATCAACCAAACCCTGTTGGCGGAAAACCCGCCTACCACTAGACGGAGAGACAAGACCACATAAGAGCGGAGCCGCTCAGACAGTCCCAAAAGTTGTAAAACAAGGAGATAAAACGATGATGTTTAACAAAGAAGATAATCTAAGCCCGATACCTAGGGTGTTGTCACTTTACTTGTCAAGTTGAACACAACTTGAAATACGATCTTTCTGTTATACTGAAGATTAAGATCTATCTCCAAGCTTCAATCAAAACAATAATATCCTCATAAGAAATGTTTAAGCTTTTTTCTCGTCTTTCCCCCTTCTTTTGATTCCACACGTATTATTAAGTCATATTCAAGAGCGGCATGGCAGGATGACATGATCACAAAATTGCAATAAAGACCTTAAGAATAGCCTACTGTCATTTTAATCACAACGAGTAGGCACAGCGGAAATTAGGTTTTGGAGAAGTAGGCAAAAGTAGTACATGCAAGCCAAGGAGCCGAAGACCCGTAGTTTTTCATTTCAGTAGCTACTTTCCGTGATGCTAGATTAATCGATAAGTTATGCTTTTGATTCATCGCCAAGGCGCAAGGTCCTATAACAAAAAAAGCCAACGATGTGGAGATGTGTGGAATGTGTCATTCGTGTCCTCACATCTTTGTCACAACAATGTGAATATTGATAAATATCTGTCAAATAACATCAGGCTACAGGCTGATGTATCTCTTGTAACAATAGAAATGTCACGCTCCCAAATTATTGATCCCATTTCCACTTTTAAAGATTTATTCACCCATCCATTCATCCATCCATCCATCCATCCATCCCAGCACCTGCACTTGTCACTCCTCCCAGTTGGTCATGCCTGTAGCTCCTCTGCAGGAGGCATCCTTATACATAATGCCTGATTAACACAGATTAGAAATGATATTTGGAATTCTTTTAAGTTTTTGAGTTAATTTCTAGCCCTTATTCACACTGTTTGCAATTTACTACATAGTTTTAAAGTAAATACAACAGATTGCATCTGAATTTACACAATTGTTTTCTTTTAGATTTTCTTTCTTTTCATTTTGGACAGTAGAGTTTAGACATGTCTGAACTACCATATTTGAAACAGACTGAGAGCCAGAGAGAGTGAGACTGTAAAAGGGGACATGCTCTGAAAACGTGGGAATACAACTTCATGTTGCCTCTAGCATGTCATTTGTAGTGTTGGGGTGAAAAAAATAAAATAACTCTTGATTATAGTTAAATCAGTCTAAATAGCTCTGTTTTAGTTCATTTTCTTTTTAGAGATTAGTTAAAATTATCCCTGAAAAATCAATTGAAAATGTCCCAAAATATAAATAATTTTACAGTCTGAAAATTGTATGTGGACTGGGGCTTTTTATGCTCTACATTCATGTGGGACAAATTCCCGTTTTCATCACTTATATATCAATTTGCTGTTTTGAGCCTTTGCAGCTTTGATTCACTGGCCAAAAGAGCTGCATTTGAGGGGTGAGCTGCAATTAATTGGCGAGTGTTTGCTATCAAGTGGATAACTCCATATGTGGGTTCTTGTTCATGCTCTTTGATTAAACCCTCCAGGATTCAAACCTTACTCTTTCAGCTTGCTTCCAAATTATTCTATTCCAGATGGAAACTCTGTGCACCATCAGTCATCTGCTGGTTTCTTAAAATAAGTCTGTTTCTCTGACTGTATTTACAAAAAGCAGAAAACACTGAACAGACACAGAGATGGGCCAAAGATGAAGGGAGCTCTGCAACGTGTAGATAATATGACAACACAGACACCAAACTGTCATAAATCTTTGCAGTCAAATGAATCGGAGTGCTGAAAGTACAAGGTGAGCAGACGATGTAAACATTACCCCGAGATAATGGCACGCACAGAATATATGCAAAACAGCCTTGGGTTTCCTCCACTTCAAACTATAATTCATGAATGAATAACTTCATGTCTTGCTTCACAATGCATTTTAAAACATTTTATTGCAAAGGGCAAAGGTTTGAACCCGAAGCTAGAAGCCAAAGCTTGTCAAATAAAAGTTATAAAGTTGGGCAGATTTTTTAAAGCAGCTACTGAAGCATTTAGTTTTAGATAATCTTTTACACACTGTATTTGCTCTGTGCCCTCTGCTGCATCCTGCACTCCGCCACCCTGGCTGGAGTTGTTTGTTGAGTATGTGTGAGAATATAAACTATGTGTGTCTACTACTGAGTGAAGTTTTCCATAACTGCGACTTGTGCGGGAGATAAAAAAATAATAAAAATCTGTGGCTGGCAGTTTATGTTTACCTGAGTTAAAGCTGTGTTACTTCTCTCTGACATGTTTCAGTTTCAGCACTCCCTCATCATTCCAGCCCATAGATTCAACCATGGCTTATATCCCATCCTTATCATGCCTGATAAAAAAAAAAAAAACACAGACTCATTACAAAGTTCATGACGATTTCACTGTAAGTGCGGCCAGATGAGATGATGTATGCAACTCAAGCAGGCTCTCATATTAGATTATATTAGCTTCCTGTTTGTGCCAGAAGCCTCTGATCTCACCAGTGAAGTAGTCCGCTTGTGAGTGTGTATTTGAGGAAATCTTATCCAACAGGGTATAGTAGTTTATGAACATGCATTTTTCACAATGTAGATTTATTTCAGACTTGCCTTCAGTGCAGTCCTTAAATTAGTAAGGAGAAGATGCACTCTAAGAAAATATTCTCAAAAACTACTGTTACTGTTCACTGTACAGATACTTTTCATTTATCCAAAAGTGGAAAATCCTGTACTTCCACAGTATACACCCTTTAGAATTCAATGATATGTCTCCTAATTTGAAA
>JBBDHI010000012.1:14945953-14959577 GCA_037177115.1 Craterocephalus stercusmuscarum | reverse complement strand
AGTATCTGTATTACCTGGCGATCGCTATCTATTAGTGTCAGTAGTGGAATCTCCCAGCGGTGTTTGGACGCGAGTTACCAAAACAAGCCGATCGCAGCTATTACAGGTATTTTGGTTCATTTCTGCTCTCTAGTACGTTTTCGTACACTTGTAGAGACTATCAAAGCACTTCAGTGTGGGGAAAAAAGCACGTTTTTAGGACGAACAGACTCAGAGCAATTGCGCTATCCTTATCATTAGCTGGGCTGCTAGCTGCCTGCCCAGCTACATACTGGAGCGATCTTGAACGTTCGTTTCGTCCTCACTCACATGTATGAGAGGAAAGATGACAACAGAACCCAGGTACAACAAACTCCAGCTAATCTTTGATAATATTAAACTCATGTTCATCTCAGATAAAACTAAATGCTGAGGCCAAGCTATAATCTGCCCCCAGCTGGGTCTTTTCAGGGTTTACACACTGAGTTTGTGTAATGCTTTTAAATTTAAATCTAAAAAAAGGCTGCTTGCTGATAATGGTGATGTTCTGTACATGCATGCCTCGTCTCAGCTTCTACATGCTCTAGTCTGTATTCTGTGTACCATGGAACTTTTGGGTTCTTCACAAACTCACCCCTGCCTTTGGACCACCTTGTCAAGGCTGAATCACTGGCAAATTCTCATCTACAAAGTTGCCGCTGGTCTGTTACTGTCCTTCCTGTTCAGTTATTATTGTTGTCAGTCCAGCTTTTTTATATGTTGCTCTTTTTGGCTGGAACGAAGTGAAAAAGACCTGAAACTTCCGGACCTGGTCTCATTGGAAGTTTTTAAGGACTTGGAGAAAGTTTTTCTGTCTGTAAATGTTCTGTTTAATTAATGGATCTTTTATTTACATTTTTTAGTTTGTTCTAACTTTGTTTTTAAACTTTTACCCATTTTGAATGTGTTTTGTTGTGTGTTTGGGAACAGCTCTGCTGCCACCTTGGCCAGGACACTCTTGGAAAAGAGATTTAATCTCAGCAAGGTTCTTCCTTGTTAAAGAAAAAAAAAGGCTAAATAGATAAATAAAATGTCGTATTTGCATACACAGAGGTAGTCTACATACACAGAGATGTACACAGAGCAGAAAGCAGGGAGGTTCAGACATCTTTTGTACAGTCTCTCACTTATGCACTAATATGGAATAAACATCTGGCAGGCCAAAAAGGTCTTAAATATAAAAAAAACTAAGCAGAAATAACACAGACTGAATTATTATTTGTTTGTCAGTTTTAAAAAACATTTGTGATGCTCTCACACAGATACCTTGTTTGAAACCAGAAAACCAGCGTTTTTTTTTGTTTGGGAAACTAAATTCCATCATGAGGGCCGGTTGTGTCCCAGTATATCCATTGTTGCTTCTTCTTTCACTTGAATATTCAGTAGGTTTGCACATTTCATCAAAATATAACTTTCTCCTGCCGTTACAAGTTATTCTGACCAGGATCATAGATGCATCATGTGAGAAAAATGGACTTGTGTAATTTATGTATCCCCAAGATTGAAATGGAGTCACAGTAATACACACTGAAAGTTCTGGAAAATGGAGTATTACATTTCTTTGTTGGATAGTTCCCAGAGCAATAATTTCTTGATGTGTGTGTGGAGGGGTGTGTGTCTTCCTTAAGGGGACAAAGAGCAAGAACTGATCACATGAATTTTTAAATTTATGTGTTATAGGAACATTAGCTTTAAAGACAAGAAGGCATTATGGCTAAGGCTAGAGTAAGTCTCCAGGAAATTAATGTAAGTCAAAGTAACGTCATTTGAAGACGTGAATATACCAGAGTGTGTGAGAGAAGGGAATAAGTGTGTGTGTTTGTAATGTGTACATGAGCATACCGCAGGGTTATAGATAGGGGGAATGTTGTGAGCCTTTCTTCTCACCCTCCTTTTCACCCCCACAGATGCAGGAAAATGAAGCTCCTACATGCCACAAATACACACGAGTTGAAACTGTACACACACTAAAATACACACGTGCAGACAGTCAAAGAGTGAAGGGTCCTACAGAGTTCATAAGCTAGTGAATAATAAAAGTCCACGCTGCACTGAGCCAGCTGGCTGTTGTAAGAATGGCCTGCCTGTGACACGAATATGATTTTTTCGGTGTAAATGTGCACGTGGGTGTGTTTGTGCGCACGTGCACTTGTGTCTGAGTGTGCTCGCTGTGGTTGCAAGATAAATTATTCACTGCTTACCGATGAAGAAGCATTTAGGCTCCCAGGAGTAGCGCTCAAAAGCAGGCCTCACCTCTGTCCTCTGGCCTTCTCTAGCTCTTCCCATCCATGTCTCCTCTTTCCCGCTCACCTCCAACACACCGTCATCAACACTCTCCACTGCTGGAGCTCTCGGTGTTAAGTGAGGACCTTGTGGAAGAAGAGGAGATGCTTTTGCAAAAATGTTCCACTTCTGCTCCATATCTCGGCCTGTCGGATCCTGCTGATCTAATCGAGGAACAATGTACTGGTGGTAAAATGTCCCATGATGAACACTCTCAGAATCCATTTGCATGTGTTAAGTAGAAGAATGGGGTTCAGCACTTCCTCTTTGATGCTAGCATAGCCGAATTAGCATCACTTCACAGACTCATATGTACAGAGATACCCACACAAGCACAAATTGTTGGAAGTCACATTTAATCTTCTTATACACAAAAAAGTGCAAATACACAAGTTCATATTCTCTCTGGCTAAAACACTTTGCCGGTGTGAATATAAAATACTGCCTTTAATCAGGCTTCTATTAGCAGAAGGAGGTGCTCACACCTGGGGACCAAACTCCCTTCATCTAATTGGTCCACTGAGGAAATGGCTAAGCTTTTCACATCTGCAGGGATGTAGGCGCACAACACACACACCATAAAACACACATGCAGTCATCCTAAGCCAATCGGTGAGCGCACTTCCATCCTTTCCTTTATCCATTCTTTATCCCCTGGTTCATCCCTCGCTTTCAGCTCCATCGCTCCCAATTACCACAGCCAGGGACCCCAATCCCTGGAACTGAACCTAAACATACTCACTCTCTCTCTCTCTCACACACACACACACAGATAGTGCACAACACAGTCTCCACCACAGCAAAAGCAAAGGTCAAAGCTTTTTTAGCCTATTTGCCTATACGCATCTTTTCTGTGTGCTTGTGGTGCTTGGTTAAGTGTGTGTGTGTCTGTGTATGTGTGTGTTTGTGTGGAAGTAAGTGGTTTCCCATCCGGAGCAGCCGTTGGGTTGCATATTAAACAAAGCCTGTTTAAAGCTGGTCTAATCCTTTCCCATAGCTATCCCTGCCTGCACACACACACACACACACACATGCTGCTGCGGTCCGGTGCTCAGCAACGTAGTTTGTCCTCTGTTAACAACAGCAGTAAGAAAGAGGCAGAAACCGGGAGAGATGGAGGAGACGCAAAAGTTGGCTTTACACACATCCACATGTATATGCGCACACATCCAATCGCACAATGTCGCAAACACTCGCTTTCAGTTATCTCCAGTCCCAGATGGGTGACTTGCCTCCAGACTCTTGAGATCCAGCGTGTTCATGAATGTGTGCAGCTGCAGGCTTTCTGCCATGAAAAGGTCTGGCGGCAGCAACAAACCTCTAACAACATTAACCAATCACCCCCGTCTCAGAAGTGAGCAGAGCTAACCTCTCCGGCTCTCGCCAAACGATAGGTACACTGATGGAGCCACAGACCCGCCAGAAAACCAGCATTTTATAGGTTCAACCAGCCTGCCAACATACTGTCCCTTCAGGATTTGATCCCAGTACCACCAACAGCAAATATATCACTACTCCTGTAATCATTTTTTGTCATTTAAGTTTCAGTTTCAGTTCATTTTATAAGAAGGTAGCACACAAATCCTACAAATTAATTCAAAATCTCACAAGTTTCTAGAAATCTCAAATCCAATTTCTTCGAGGACATTCAAAACTTTATTCTGATCAGTAACAAGTAAAACATGCTGAGCTAAAACAGTCATCTGTATCTCTTTGCAGGGAGCTCTGACTGGATGTAAGCAATCGTTCATGTCATCCTCAGCTGAGTTCAGAAACGTCATTCACAAGCTTACCCTCACAAACTAGTTATGTCAGATTACAGACATTACTAACTATCATGTTCATCATGCTGAGTCTGTTTGATTTGATCACAGAGACTGCTGCCAGTTCAATTAATCTTTACAATTCAAAACGTCATCTCAAGGCGCTTCACAATCAATCTAAGCTAATCTGACTGTCATATATGCAAGCCAATTAATAACAAATAGTCTATATGATAGAATAAATCAATGTTGCTCTATTATGATCATTTTTCGGTCCGACTTAAAGCATATTTTTATATTTCAACTGTCTGCATATTAACTGTAGTTACATGGAGGTCATGAAGAATGGCCTTCCTTTCTACAACCAGACTCCCCGGCCCCAAGGAGGGGGGGGGACACTCATGGATAAGCTCAACCCGCTAAAACTCATTTCTGGTTTATGCCTTGTTATCTTCTTTGTCCCAACAATAAAAAGGCTGCGACAAGGACAATCAGTGAAGACAGTTTAGGCTCTCAACTGATACTGGTCTCGCCTGCATGCAGAAACACAGATCGTGGTGTGACTCATTCTGGTGTGTCTTCTTCTGTCTAGTCGAAAACAAACCTGACACTATGTAAGGAAACCAAAAGACTGCATTGAATCTAGTCTTTGATCAATCCCCTTCTGAGCAAGCTTCAGGCAACGGTGGAGAGGAAAACTCCCTTTTAACAGGAAGGCAAAACGTCCAGCAGAACCCGGCTCAGGGAGGGCAGCCATCTGCCTCGACCGGTTGGGGGGGGGGACGACAGAAAGGTTAACATAGAGGGAGGACTGAAAGAGAGAGCCCAAAGTGAGGATAGAAAGAGAGGGTAAAAAGAGAGGAGGGAAAGAGGAGATAGCTTAATTAATACTGGACGTTTCAATTCAGCATATAAAAATAAGGCAAGGCAAGGCAAGTTTATTTGTATAGCACATTCAAGTGCTTTACATACAAACATTATTATCATTACAAATAAAAACAAGAAAAAAATTAAATGTCTTTTGAATGAATCTCCACATGTTGACTGTTGTCAAATCTAAAAACTCTCCTGGAACTAAATATCTGCAAGATCAGGCACCAAACAGAGTCCATTCTGCCAGTTTCCAGGGGATCTGCTTAGTAGTTTGGACTGGTCATGTATCCTGCACTGTTGTTGAATGAAAGCTTAGTCCAAACTTCTCCAAGTGTGAAGCAGCAGCGTACAGTGAGCTTAGAAACTGAAGGCCCATCAAAGGAGCCACAAAGTGGTCCAAGACATCCATGAGCAATAAAAAGATACTTCTCTGGGGATGTGATTTAGAAAACAACTCAATGACAACTGACTTACAATGAGCAGAGAGCAAAGGATTTTCAAGTAGGAGGAGATGATAAGCCAGAGGTGCAGTGAATCAGTAATTCAGGCACCACTGGCGACACACCAACAGAGAAGTAAACAACAGACAGTATTCATCAAGTCTCAACAAAAGTATAATTGTTATATAGAAAATATTTCACATTATCAAAAAGAAAAAAGGTTCAGACCTAATATGACCTGATATGGTTTTATCTTACACTCAGAGGGCTGCAATATTCTGGTTGAAACTCTTATCATAACATGATCAGAACTCTTTACACAGTGATATTGCTTGAATCTGCCTCTAATCTGAAGAAAAATGCAAGTTTGGTTATACGATATTTCACTGTTACAGCAGCATAATAGAATAAGAAGAAGAATGAGCATGTGTGTTTGTGTGTGTGTTTAAACACACATGTTATAAGGATTGGGTTTGTCACTGTTTTTTGTCACTGAATGTGTGTATGAAACTGTGTCCTCAGCTCATTGCTGTGATACTGTCAGCCCTTGTTTGTGTGAGCACCCCACCCTGTGATTTAAACATAATTGACCAATAATTGCCCCCATCATTTGAGGTGGCTGCATGTGTGCAAATCAAACAAACAATAGACATGATTTCCACAAAATATCTCTGCTCTCTTGAGTCATCACATGTGAAAATTCTGCGCCGGTGCAGGTTTAGTGTATTAATACACACACACACACATAAATTGCCATTACAAGTACACCCACACTGAAACGAGCATGATTTGAGAAGGGTTGTGGTCTATTTGAAGAGCTGCTTCAGACACATGCATCCCGAATAATTTTAATGTATCTCAATGAAGAGCCCTCATCGTGGTCTCAGCTGTCAAGCACACACAGATATTACACACTGGACACTGAATAAGTGTGTATTGTGTGATCAACAAAGAGTGTGTTGTATAAAGAAATAGAGTCTGAAATCCACAGGCACCTACAGGCTTCCTCAGACCAGGTTTAAGTGGCCGTATTGCCCTTTAAAAAGACGATGAGAGGGACATAGCAGCAAAGATGTTCTACTTCTGGGAAGTCCAAACTGTATGCAGATGAATTATAGCATAAATACAAACAGATTTCACAAATGATAGGACCAGTCCTGTAGATTGTTCCTTTATGAGCTGAATAAAAGTATTGTCTAAACATTCCTTCTTCATTGTTTACATGACATCATTATTCTGTGTAACACCTTTTGCATTACTTGAGAAAAACTGAGCTAAAGACATGTTTTTGAAAACCTTCCAGACACCAGAACTAAGGAACAGTGAGGAGGATGAGCACAGGCGAAGTAGATGGCAGGGTTTACTCTGGGTTAACAACAGTTCTGCGTGTTTCTGTGAGTGCAATAAAACCTTTTTAAATTTGATGCCTGTAGGAGTCCTTTATTACACCACCTGTTTGTCAAGCTTAATGTGTTATTTTGGTGTTTCCATCCTCTGCTGACATATTTCATGCATGCAGAGATTGCTTGTCAGTCTAATATGGGTTGCCACATTTGCTCCTTCCAAGCTGTGCTAAGAAAACCCAAGAAAATATACTCATGCTGAAAATATACACATACATGTGTGTGTTGTGGCTCGCTCTCTGTCATTGTTATGAATATGTCTGAATGAAGTGATGAGAAGCATGAACATAAAAGTGACTTATGTTTCACCAGTAAAATCTCAGATGCTTATAAAGCCTGAAAAGTTATGTATTCATAGTCCTTTTAAAGCTTTCAAAGAAAGGGAACTAGATGGTTTGCAGACTGACTGGGCTGTGTGGTCCATCAACAACCTGGGAAGGCTGGTTGGCCTCAATTTATTAGAAGATAAAAAGAAACAACTGTTTAGCATGCCTGATTACAATTCTGTTTACTATTTCATCACTTCAGAAAATCCAAGAAGGCTGAAAACAGATCAGATAAAAGCATCATCTTCTTTCTTTTAAGACACATGGGAGGTTGGATTAGTCTGAGACTGCGGGAGACACACTTAAACACACCAAACTCACAGTTTTCCAAATACTACTATCGCTAGCAGGGGTAGTGAGCCTTAGATGTTATCTCTGAAAATACAGTAAGAAGAGCATAGCTTGTTTCTGGCACAAACAAACACACACACACACACACACACATAAAGAATGTTTAACTTTAAAGCAAAAAAGTTACACAGGAAGGAGTCAAGGTGAGCTGGTATGTGAAGGAAGTAGGAGTGAGTTAATTGTGTCCACGTCTACTGTGCAGTTTGTACAAAGCCACGAAAAATGGGTCACCTTTGTGACCTTATCCTCATGCATCAAGGCTTAAATCATTGTAAATTGTGTTTGTTCACACTAATCTAACCTTGGTGTGGCATGGAACTGTGAGTCAGCACTTAGTTGCACATAACCTCTCCGACACACTCGTCCATCCACAGATGTGTGTCCTTTATGTTAAAGGACTTCACATTGACTTCCATTCATTTTTAGGCTTATCCCCATGGACGCTACTGGAGCTTAACATTTTAGCCCAACCTTAACCCAAGTTCTGATCATTTATGATTACTTTGTGTCCCAAACAGAAACAAAATGATGGGACTGCGTCCCGAAACAGATGTACAGACTTCTGTGGGGTTGCAGACTAGCCTTTCAGGCAGCTTTGAAAAACATTTACGGTTTTGCCCCCAACTGCTACTGAAGTGACTCACTTAGAGCATCACTGCAGTGTGCATGTCAGTTAATTGCCTTCATTTTCACGCCCATTGTTTACACCTGTTTTCCTCACTTTTCTCATCCTCTATCCTCCCCGCTTTCTGCATGAATGCATGGTGTAATCCCGTTCAGGACGGAGGAATGCTCCGATGATGTTCTGGTGTCTGAATCTGTGTACACACACACACTGCGCTGGAAAAGCAAAGCAACGTGGGTCAGACGTATGCACACAAAATGAAGCCGTGCTAATAAAAGCACACAGTGCAAGAGCCTTGTGGAAAACCACCAGAAAGGAGTGATGACAAAGAGATGTTACACCTCTCTGTCCCCCCTCCTCCTCCTCGCGCCACTCTCCTCCCCTCCCCCATTGTTCTTTCCCAGACATCAAGGTCAGACCGTGTTACAAATGAAGCGCTGCTGAACCGCACTCTACGCACACACATTCACACACACACAGGCTGATGAATGCCTGCTGCTGTAACTCCTTACTTGCAGTGACATCATTAATGCAACATACTGTCCACAGTGACATCATTAATAAGAGCCAGGGTGCTGACTCTTCCTTAATAGCTCTCTAAATATGACAGCCTTGACATATTGTCCATGCGGTGGTCTAGTGTTGGTGGGAGAGTGTGTGCGTGTCCAGCAGAGAGGCCTGTGCATGCGGTGGCACCTGATTTACACCACAGGCCTCTGTTTGCAGGACACAAGCAGATGCCATCCATAGCAGGCTGCTTGTATTCTCTCAGCAATTAGGAAAACAATTTCTGTCCCATCCCGTGACACATCCGCACACACCTGCACACCAGCACTCACCGATTGGGCTTGCCCCCCCCTTTGATGGCCTACGCTGAGTGGAAGATGGATTGTGAATAATTAGGGGAATAATTGCACAGGCTGGGTAGAAAGAGATGATCAATGGCTGATCTTTGAGCGAGGTTGTGCGCTCCCCAGGGAGAGGGGAAGGGTGAAAGTTGAAGGGCAAATGTATGTGTTTTGAAATGATACATCATAAGATTCAGTTGCATCCCAAAATGTTGTGCATGCTCTCCGAGAAGGTGTCCCATATTTAAAACCTCGTGAACCCCAAAATGGGGACATACTGAGCTATCGTTTTGTAGTTTTTTTTGGCCCCTGGAGCATAATTTCAAAGATTTGCTGAACCTGAAATTCTGTTGTATTTTTCCTGTTACTTCTTCATCTACTCATTACCAGCTTCACAGATACTGATAATTCTACATCAGGAAGAATCTCACAAGTGTTTCCTTCAAAATGACACCAAGAGAATTCAAATAGACCTTGTGGTTGCAGATATATACTCATTTTATTAAAAGTATGCAACTTCGAGCAAAATAGGCTTGGGGTTTAAGAAGTTAAATCAAACTATGTGGGGGAGGGGAAAAGTGGAGGAGGTGATGTCACCGAAGTAAAAACTAAAATGTGTTTGGAAGGAGAGTGCACATGAAAGTGAACAGGACTACAGAGGAGTGTTTCATCCCGCGTCTTTGTTCCGGCTGACATCAGGAGCAACAGACTTCCTTGCTGTTGTTTGGCAGAGAGGAGAGATGGAATAGAAAAACCAAGGAGATGCGATGAGGGCGGGAGAGCGTGGCAGGTCAGACTGCACCTGCTAAGCAACGGATATATTGTCATGGCAAAGCTTCTTCCCCCTCCCGTCTCGCTCCATCTACGACACACACACCCACACCAACGCACAAATCTCTGACAAAAAGCTTGATCAGAGCCTCCCGCTTCCTCTTCAACTCCCTCCAAATCTTCATCTCTCTCCCGATCCTGCTGCTTTCCTTCTGTGCTCCTCGTCTTCCCTCCTTCCTCCCCTCTCCACCCTCACACAAAGGTGAGCACATGCCAGACACACAATCAGACTGGATCTCCCAGCATGCGTATAATGAGCGCACGCAAACACATACGCACACACACACTAACATACACGAGTTTCCTGCCATGGCAGTCAAACAATGAACCCTCTGACATTTATTTCAATCATCTTTATCTGCTGGCAGACTAGAGAAACACAGTCAGCCCTCTTTCTTCTCATTCTGTCTGTATAATGTATTTGCATTTTTAGCATACTGCTGTATTCACTATGCCTGAATCCAGAATCATTAATGTACTATCTAGTCTTGCAACAGAGGCAAACAACTGGGACAGCACTGCTGCTTCAACTATTTATAGAAGTAAGTCTGCACTGCATATTGGTACGGGTTATTGTAATACATGGATGTGACACAGAAAAAAAAACAGCAAGAGACAGAAGAGAAGGAGAGGGAGGATAAGAGATGTGTATTAAAGACAGCAGGGGCAGCTGTGGGTGTAATGCTGTACCAGATAGGCAATCGCAGGTCAAAGCCTGGACTCAGATACATCTCCATATGAAAAGAGCTCCGTGCCTCTCTAAACACTGTGTATGCATTTGTAATGCAGCTCAAAAACAGAACTGGGAATTCACCCAGCACTTCATGTGAGTGTGTAGGCAGGTGCTCAGAGGACAAATAATAATCAATCTGAATTTGACCAGTTTTATCTCCACCTGACGCACAACATTTCAATCATCACCAACGGCAGATTATTTTTTCAGATGTTTCATGCACATAAGAAAGGAGCTGTGATGGCCGGGTGACCCATGTGATTAGGCACTACGGTGATATTAAGCCGTGACATTATGATGTCTGCATTAGCTTTTCACAGCGGATTCTCCCTGTTTGAACAATACAGAGTGAACAGTAGGAGTGAAAACCCCAGCAGTGCAGGCCTGGGCTTTGTTGGTTGGTTGATTTCAGACAGGAACAGCACAGTTTACAGTAAATGTGGCAGCTGACTGACAGCCTCGGTCAAAAAATATGAAAGATGTCTGAGCATTTCCTGACACACAGCACTCTGGAAGAGGATAGTTTGGTTTGGTGGTGTTGAATTTACAGCAGCGTTGTGCGAACTGAGACTTCACTGATGAATTTTCCAAACTGGATATTTCCCTGTGACACTTACCAGCACAGCATACCTTTATTTATCACGCACGCATTAAGAAAGATGCATCTGCTGCAACCTAAACGTAAACATTAAGTCAGCTTGTGCCTGACAGTACTCTCTCTGGCAGCTCTGACAAGCTTCAAAACACTGCACTGATGATGAACTCTGTCATACAGCCTCCCTGTGATAAGCAACTCTACTTTTTAGCCTGGAAACATGTCCGTCTGTAAAAAAAAAGAAAAAAAGAAAAAATGACAAGAACATTTAACCGCCACAGGAAGATAGCTCCTATGGTGTTTTATGGATACAAGAACTTCCTGGGGCCCTTTTTCTTTCCCTTTAAACTCAGATCTAAAGGCACGTGGAGAATTACATTTCCAGCACTGAAATATTTTCTGCCAAGTGACATTTCTGAGATTTAAACATTGCTCGCAGTATCACAGGAAACTCTATCAAGCTCGCTGGGAAAATGGCTTTTTCTGCAGAGTAATATAATGTTCGTGGACGAACGTGTGCATGTATAGCAACAAAAAAAATGGCAACCACACAGGGTGACAGAGATGAGAAATAACACCATTATGCCTTTTCGGCAGAACACAGAGGGGCCGTAATGGAATAATCTGCTAAACACATTAACTAAACATTACACTGTCACAAGTTGGTTGATATACTATTAACAACTAATACTATTACTGAACTGTAGGGTCAGTTGATCATCAAAAGGCGTCTGCTTCTGCGGATGTAAAATTCCTCAAGGGTCCCTAAACACATACACCTGCAGAGACACACGGGAGAGTGGGGTTTATTGGCTGTTCGTGTTTTTGGCCTTTTCTATCCATAAACAGATCTGTCAGAACAACAGAAAACAACCGTCTGGTAAATCCAGTTATCCTCCATCCACAGAGGAAATGACCTGGTCTGGGCCATCTGTGAGTGGAAGCCTGCGTGTATATGTGTATGTGTGCATTTGTGTGTTTTAGCAAGTAAGAGAGAGCAGAGCAGGGTGGGGATAAGAGTTTGCTGTGGATGCTCATGTGTTATTCATGAGAGCAAAGAGAATTTGTGGAATAAAAGCTCTTTCAGACATTAAGCAATGTATGGAGGAGAAAAGGGGGAAGCGGCATTGAGGCTGAAAGTAAGACTTCACTTGGCTTTTTGCTGTTTTATCTCTCTCCCTCCATCTTCCGCTCTATCTTTTGTTTCCATTCTGAGGCTGTCAGACAGAAGACAGTAATGTAGGCTGGAGTCCCAGTCAAGAAGAGAAGAGCAGAGGAAGAAAAGGGATGACATGGGGAGAATTTAAGGAGTGGCAAGGAAAGGAAAGGAAAGGAAAGTGAGGGTGACTGTAAGGAGGGAGCACTGTGAGGTAGAAGGGCTAAATGAGGACACAACCTAATATAAATGGAGATGCAGCCTCTATTGTCCTTTTGGTTTTGGTCTAAATGACATAACAGTGACAACAGACTGGTACATTTTGCCTTTTTGAAAGTCTTACAGATGTAAACAATTACATTATGTAAATATCAATATCCAATGAAAATTACTTGCAAATAAATCACACTGAACCATTTAAAATTGTGTTGCTCCTCAAACTATGCAGCAATAACACAATCTATTGTTGCAAACGGGCACCTGCACATCAATCATTTTTCATGGATCACTGAGGAGTGATGCAACATTAATATCAAGCTTATTTCAAAGTTTATCTTGTACCCTTTTGGAGCTGCTGTTATAAAATTGTGTAATTAATTAAAATCTCATTAGGTTCCAGCAACTAATTCTTGCTCCCCATAATGGAATTTTTAATTGGAGTGATTGGTCCCAAGTGATTTCCGCAGGGCATATGTGCTTGGTAAATGTTCCCGTTAAAGTTTTTCCACATAAGAAAACACTCACTGCAGTAATCAAATGTGCAATCACTTTCATACACTGATAAGGTTGAATAATGTTCTGATACAATTTTCATTAAAGAGGAACTCCACTGACTTTACGCTTCAAAGTCTGTTTACAGGTCATGTGGAGCCATACATATGGGGGGAAAGTTGTACAAAGCTTTTTGTGGCTTCGGACAGGGCTGCACAATATCTGATGACTTGATAATGTCACCCCAGGCAGAGGAGAAAAGTTGTCTGACTACAACCTTGAAATTGACTTGTAACGCTCTCGAAATTATGTTGTAATAAACAACAGATTTTTTGTCCAACCTTGGATTTGTCAAATAATGTTTTAAACTACTTATCACCCTTAAAAGTTCCTGAATCTAGGCTTCATAAACAGTTTCGGGCGTCATTATATACATGAGTAAACTTAGTTTTAGTCATACTGCAGTACATTCACTTCTAAATCCCCTGACATGCATCACATTCAGCAGCAAGGGCTAATCTTCTTTCTTCTTTTTTTTTAACTACAGGCAAAACAATACTTTTAGGATAAATTCTTCAAAGACAATTTGTGGAGGAAGAACAGAAGTAAAGGTCAGTACCCATTGTCTAACCATTTCCAAGACCTAATCAAAGAAGTACTGAACAGAA
>JBBDHI010000012.1:14899910-14915651 GCA_037177115.1 Craterocephalus stercusmuscarum | reverse complement strand
AAGATGAGGTGGTGAGAGAAGGAAAAGGAATATCTACATTTGAAAAGCCTGGCATATACAAGAAGTTACACTGATATATGTGTAACAATACTATGTTAACGTTTAATATATCCCAATTATCCAGGCAGGCCTAGCTTTTTTTAGTCAGTTAATGTTAATATTAATGTGATTGCCCTGATTGTTTATATTCACAGCTGGTTAAGAAGCAGAAGCAGGCGGAAGAGGACAAAAAAGCAACACCTCCCTCAGCTGTCTGTGATGAGGCCTCCAGCTCTGATTTCACAGACATCCCCCTCAGCTTGTCTGATGTTCTTCCTAAGCAGCCTAAGGAGGAACATCAGGACCCCGGTCAAACCGCTGAGACCACAGCACAGCCATCACAGCTGGTTGCTGAAAAACAACAGACTTCCACAGCACAGACCTTAGGTGTGTCAGAGCTAAGTGAGACCCTGCAGTCAAGTCTACATTTGTCTACAGTGCATCTGGCGGAGTCGAGCAAAGAGGAACAGGAGCATGATGGAGTGGCAGTGCAGGGATCGGAGCTTAAATTCCCACCACAGATCGCAGAGTTGGGAAAAGACCCACAGTCATGGAACCTTGTTTCTAAACATTATGAGGTCCCAAGCGCTCCCGCATTGTACCCATCTCTCCCTACACTGGAGGAGTGTTCAGTGACACAGTTCTATGATGAACACGTGAAAAGCTGTGAAAAGGAGCCTGCAGTGTTGGCGCTTCCTGAGCAGGATTCGTCGCCTCCGAGTTTGCAGCCTCTGGAGTCCATCGCCGAGCTCTCAAGGAGCAAACTGTATCCAGAGTTGCCCAAAACAGCTCCGGAGATGCAGGTGATCTCATGCAGCTTAAGATAATTACATAGTTTTCCTTCGATCCGGCGCAGAACTGTGGGCAATGTGAATTTCTCTGCAGGCGTTTTCACTGGAGCAGCTGAGTGTCTGGGAGCCAGCTGGAGGGTTGCGAGCATGGCTGGAGGGCGTCGAGGTTTGTGCCGCGCAGTTCTGTGGTCTGGCCCGGCAGGAGAATCATGAATTGACGGAGTTGTTGCAGAACTACTGGCGCTGCCGCAGACAGCTGACCCAGTCGCACACCCAGCTGCACACACAGTCCTCTGACTGCAAGAGCACACAGAATCGCCTCTGGAGCTTCAAAGATGAGCAGCTCACACTTCAGGTGTTTAATTTTTTTTTACATTTATACTTTTTTTTAAATAACAGAAATAAAAAGAACAGAAATCAGTAACGAGCCTTTGTTCAGCTTTGACGTTTTGTCCTGCAGGGTGTTTGTGCAGACCAGTCGAGGGTCTGTGGATACCATCGTTTCCAGCAAGCAGAGTTCAGTCAGTCTGTTCTGGCTGAGCTGCGGAAGCTGCTTGAGGCTTGCAGTGAGCTGCTGCATCAGAAGGTGGTGCTGCACGCGTACACCACTCTGCTGTCACGCCTGCAGGTGGAATCCTACTTGTATCGACTCCTAAAAGGTACAAAATTTTAAGAGCGCTCCTTGTTTCCAAGTAGTTATGCCCCCTCTAAACACACCTCATCCCACCCATCCTGATAATATAAAGTTAAAAACGGAGTTGTTTTTCCGTCTGATTGTTTTCAGATTGCTCTGGCAGCCAAACACAGCCTTGCTCTCTTCAACCTCTGAAAGAGGCTATCAGTGTCTTGTTTAGTTTCACACGGAGAGTCCTTGATGATGCACAGTTCCAGACGGATATCCATCTCTGGCTGGAGAGACTGGTAAACACAAAAATACTCAACGTCATGTTCCACTAGTTTGAATTAGTATTTATCTTTGCTGACTTGTCATGAATTTCTTTGTTTGTTCTCCACTAGGTTGCCGTGTTGTTGCATGTCGGGGGGTCGGGGGAGCACCTCTATCTGCTGTGCCATCTTTTATGCTGTTCTGCTGGGGTGGGAAAGTGGGCTGCACCCTTCCTTCAGGTAAACTGGGGATGCACATTTTCATTTTTATTGCCGTGGTTATACATGCAGTTCATTAGAGTTTTCTTTTTGTTGTCTGTGCTAGATTCAAGTTTGGGGGAACGCCTCTGGAGTGCAACATTTCATGCAAGCACTAGCTATCTTAATGTCACCAGCCAGGTAAATACAGGACCCTCCATAAGCAGCTCTTATCCACTGACTGTGAATGGTCTACTTTAAACATTTTCCTTCTAATGTTCACAAGAATCCGTCTTTTGAGGCTCTAACAACCTCACCATTATAATCTATGGCTTCTCAGACATCGGGCCGAGTTTCTGGGTCATTTGAAGCCAGGTGAGAGCCAAAGCTCAACATCTTCCGGACCCGAGTCTGGAAACTGGACCCTCGTTGATGAAGGTGGAGAGGAGGTAAAAAGTGAAACACAAACCAGTAGCCTGAAGACTGCAGCTGTACTTTTATTCCCTTATTCTTCAGACTGATTGTGTGGAAGCATGTTACGTAACTGTGTTTATAAGGACAGTGCCTCGTGTTTTTGTTCCTAACCCGTTATGATGCTGTTAAATCTACAGTCTACTTGTCATTTCAGTGAAAGTCAACGTGGGTGTGTAAAAAAGTTGATGGTGTCTTAAAACAGGGTGTTCTAATGCTCTGAGTCACATCTAAAACACTTACGACCATTTAAATGTCAGTCTGCCTGCTTTAAACCATGACTGCTGCCAGTACTGATGCATTATCTGGGAACTACTTTGTCTTAGAAATCTTTATGATTCATTTTATTTGGCTAAACATATAATTATTTCTTAGTTTTTAATCAACACCTGTTATTATGTGTTTCCAGTGGCGTTGGTCTGTCTCTCCATCAGTTAGCAACATAATTAATAAAATAATCGACAGACTTAGAAAAGATTTTCAGGAAATCCCAGAGGTGGAATTAGGAACAAGTAATTAGATTTTGGGGGTGACCGGGTCACTGCCTGGATCCAGGATTTTTTTAAGGATTCTTTAGTGTGGGGAGATTGGGATAGCTTTGCTGTTAAAGCTTACAACAACAAAAAATGTATGCAATCAATAATGTGTTAAAAACATTGCAATGGTGGAGGTTTGCACTTTCTTGATTGCTTATCAAATCAAATTTATTTATATAGCACTTTAAAACAACCGAAGTTGAGAACAGGATGCTTTACAGAATAGGGAAATTAAAAGATAAAACTACTCATAAAAACTAGGGCTGGGACAATATGGTTTGATTCCTTTATGATTTTTTAGGTGCCAATTTGATTTAAATTGCAATTCTCATGATTCTTCAAAATTGCAGATTTTTGTGGAGAAAAAGGAAAAATGTTACATAATTCTTATTGCTAATTTTTTTTCTTAATATCAATTAGGAAAAACAACACAGACCAACATTCTGCTACTATAATGCCCAACTAAACAAGTAAAAAGATAAATAAAAATAATACTAAAAATGATTTATGATTTTTTTTATGAATTTATGATTTTTTTAAAAAAATATATTTATTTAAAAATTTTGAAATAAAAAAATCCCGAAATTTAATTTTTTGATTTAATTTTCCCACCCCTAATAAAAACACAATAACTTATAACACATAACTGCTGTAACTTGTTCTGTGTGTTCAGGATGAGGACCCAGAGAGCAGCTGGTTGTTGCTGTGTGAGGAGGATCTGATCTCCCTGCTGACCCAGTTCCCGTTCCAGCAGCTCTACTCTCACATGCTGGGGATGAGCAAGCAGGGTGAGAGTCTCTCCTGTCTGCCCTGTGTTTGTGTTGCTCATTAAATGGCTGACAGACTGCTCTGTATCCAGGTGTGTATGAGCCCCAGGCCTGCTCCAGTCAGACGATGATGCGCGTGTTTGCCTTTGCTTCCTCACTCATTGAGATTCTCGCTCTCGGCCTGCAAACTTATAACAGAGCGCGATACAGACAGCTGGTCAAACGAATAGGACACATCATACGGTCAGTGCACAAGTAAAATGAGCAGAAATCACATGGATTATATTGACAAAAAATACATAAAGTGACGTGTTAATCTCCTCTTCCTTCACTCAGAATGACCGTGTGCTACGTCAGCGATCACTGGGCTCAGTATGTGAGCGTATCCGATGCTGGGGGATCCAGCTTTCATGTCCACTCTCTGTCTCTGGAGAAGCTGCAGGTGGAATACGATCATCTCTTCCTTAGAGCTGTTCTACACGTTCTCAGAAACAAAAGGTGAAAGATTTGCCACAAGTTTCCAACTTGAAGCAATTTACTTTCCAGACTTTTGTTTTATGCTTGTTTTAATTTACTGGCTTTTTTTCTCCTTTCAGGTTGGGCATTTGGTTATTTATGTCTGAGATGCCGTATGGGACTTTGTCCAGCTCCATGCTGTGGAAGGTCCTTTATGTTATGCAGTGTGCAGAGACAGCAGGACTAGAATCACTCAGCAATTCTGGTGACACACAATCCTGCATTCAGGCGCTCAGAGGTATCACACTCAGTAGACTTTCTTTTTCTCACATCTAACTTCTAATGTTTATTGGCACCTTTGTTGCGTTGGGATTTTAAAGTCGCCATGATATTCCTCTCAGTCTAGAGTTTATTTTTCTCTGTATGTTACAGACCCGAAGCATCAGGAGCGATTTGAGCAGTGGCTGTGCGAGGTGAACAGCTCTGACGGCATCTCCCTCCTCACCGCTCTGGCTCACATGGCAACGCCCACTCAGCATTCTGACCCGGCGTTTATCACCACCATAACCCTGCTGATTTATCAAGTATGAGAAAGAGATAATTAATGCAACAAAAGTAGAGACTTGCGCAAGTCAAATGATTTGATTTGGTCTTTATACAGTATCCACATTTAGAACAGAACTGCAGTGAAAGAGGAAAAAACTGACTAAGCTTCATGTATTTGTTTATATCGTATGGATGGTTGTGTTAATTGCCTTTACTTACCATGAAATACACACAAAAAATGAATTTTCAGACGTAATAAGTACATGATTCATAGTATGAGCTGAATAACCCTGGTTAAAGATCACATCTGACCCTTCTTCATGTTTCCTTTTTTTTTTCCTTTCATCATTTCCCCAGGTGTCTTATGTTAGTGTGTCTACCAGAGAAACTTACTCTAAGGTAGGCAGGGAGTTGCTGGCCACCATCGCTTCAGCTCATCCCTACGTTATCTCCGTGCTTCTGGAGCGACTCAGAGAGACCATCCAGACTGTAGGAATGGTCGGTACCGTTGTTTTAAATCTGCATGTAGCGTAAACATTTTAATTGTGTCATTTGGCACATGTCAAACTCAGGAGTGTGTTGTGTGTTTGTTAGGTGGCACTGTACCTGTGTAAAGAGCTGCCTCTGAGTCTGTGGCGGCCGCGGACGGACGAAATCTGTGTGATTGGAGCCTGGCTGCTCCAGCACCCGCTGCCTGCAGTGGAGAACCGGCTGGCCTGCGTCATCCTGGAGGGCCTGAACTGGGGTTACGCTCAGGTGACGATGAATGCGCTGAACACTTTTTCAGACTTATCACTGTTTGTAAACATTTCACCCCCATTTGTTTTGCAGGATGGCTCTTTGGCCCTGTCGTCTTTTCTCCACAGCGAGGTGGCTTTGCTGGTGGCTGAAGCCTATCAGAAGTACCTCACAGACAAACCGTACAGCGGCCTCATATCAGAGGGAATCAAACAGGTCACACTTTCCTTCCAGACGTCCACTAACTGAACATCACTTTGCATCGTTTTTCATCTTTTCCTTTTTCTTTCTATGTTTAGGTGTCGTATCTTGCGAGTGTCCTGCGTTTGGGTGTGTCTCCTGAAGCCTCCTTTAGCCAGTGGGCGTGGCAGCTCTTACTTAGGCTCAAGCTTCATGGCAACGCCCAGAACCCGAAAGGGGCCTGGGCAGTGCCCGCTTTGTCATCAAATCCTCCTCCAGAGCTCACACACGCACCCAGCATGCACTCTGTGCTTAGGGCTGTGAAAGCAGGCATCCCTATTGGATGCTACCTGTCCATTGCCATGACCACAGTGGGACACAGGTTTGTTCTAACATTTACAAGCTAAATATGTATATATGCTCAACAATAACTAGTGATTTCCCTGTAAAAGTGGAATTAATTCCTTTTGTTTGTGTTTCTCCCAGCCTGGAAAACTTTTGCACTGATGGAGTCGGGTTGTTAAAAATCTTGATTCAGTCTCGCCACCTGAGAGCTGCTGTCCATCTGCTGGATAACATCCTCCCTCCAACCTACCCTCTGAGCTTCTACCTGCTCAACAACGCTCAGTAAACGCGAACATCCATCATACAGCAGGCAGGCGCTGGAGCTGACTCCTCCCAACCTAACTCTGCTTCCTGCATGTGTGTGTGTCCTGCCAGGTTTGTAAGTTGTATCCAGCTGTTTCTGCAGTACGACAGTGTGTGTCCTCAGGGTGTGACGCAGCAGGTCACACATCGAGTAGCGCCGCTTTTCACCGGAACCAGCTATGGAGATAATGTCCGTCTGCTGAACAGCGTCATTCAGGTGCATCACTAAAACTTAAAGAAAGGCTTCTTCTGGTTAAATATTTCTTACAGGCCAGTTTATAAAAAGACAGATGCTGCCTTCATGTGGTATGGAAGATGATCCTTTCCACCTGTAAAGTGGAAATTACCAGTGCATTATGTTCAAGTGCTTTTCATGTTGTTGTGAAGAGAAACATGGTGGACAAAAAGTGAAAAATAATTAAATTCTTTTTTTAAATGACATAAGTTTAAATGAAGATACTATAGAAAAGAATGTGTGCAACAACATTGAGTTGGCTACAAGCAGCAGCAGAGAAATTTTTGCATAACGTAATGTTTACCATACACGATGATCTCGCTGCTCTCCGCCATGTTGAAAGGTCAAAGTTGATCTCATCTCGGCAACTCGGGTATCATAAGATTTTTTCCAGTGGAAATTACAACATGAGTGGGTGTTCATGTGCAATTTTGTCGTCGTTTTTTGGTATTTACCATAAATACAATAGCACATGAAGGCAGCATGAGACTGTAGTAAGAAAGTATATAAGATCTTGTGATGTTTTACACAATATTTCCCTAATTTAAGAACAAAAAAGTAGAAGAGGTGTCTTAAACGTTGTAATTTCTCCCTCCAGAGTCACATCATTGAAAGCTCGCGGCCTGGTCGCGTTGGAGCGGTAGCAGTGCTGGAGTTTTGGGTGGGAATTCTGACTCAGCAGAACTTGTGGTATCGAGACAAAACGGTCCTGTTCCTCATGGATCAGATCTGCTGCGCTACCTTCACTCACCACCAGGAGGACTGTGTGCAGAAACTCCTGTACCAGCAGCACAAGGTTCCCGCTGGCTCTTTGGGTGTGGGGGTCGCAAACCGCCTTCAGCAGAAACGTGACAGTGAAGGATCCTTCGAAATAACAACAGTGATAATTCAATCCATATTTGTTTTCATATGTCATGTAGACTGCCTTGGGTTACCATGGAGATCGCGGTCTGCTTTCCTCTTTTGTTGGCTGGATTGCTGGAAATGCCACACCATCCTTTGTAGAGGGCCCATCTCTGAGTGCGGAGGTAAGGGTCCCCACCGCACAAGCAACATGTACCAGTGCTGTTAGTTGGATTTGATAGTTCCCAGTCCTTACTGGGCCGCTGTTGTCTGTAGGTCTGGTTCGCCTGGCTGGTGCTGAATATGGAGGGCATGTTTGAAGAAGAATCTCAGTTGAGACGCTGTGTTGAGCATGAGCTTCTTTCAGATTCCAGCATCTCCCCAGATCAAGCCCTGAAGGTAGACACACACACGTTTTACCAACCAATGTTTAATGTTAGTTCAGACTGAGTCACATCACTGTTTACAAAGCAGCAGGTAGTGTATGAGATACATTTTTTATTAGTTTAAATTTAGTTTCAAATTTGTTCTTAAATCTTACTTGTAAACTTTTGAAAATTGCCACATTCACCAAAAAACTACAAACATCTGAGTGTCGACACATTTGAACAAAATCAACATTTGTGACGTTTTCTGCTATGCAGTTAATTTAAATACAATAAATAAAAATGTTGCTGTAATGTTTTTGTCAGATAAAAATAACTTATTATTTACTTATTATTTCTTAATGTTCAGATAAATAGCAAGATTTTAAGATGGGATCCTAATGATTAATTTCCCTCAGGGAAACTTTCTGTCAATTTTATTAATTCCTGAAGTGTCAGTCGAGACAGATGCTGGTTTTGCTAACTTTAATGATTAAAATCCATTATAACGGCGTTATGCTCATTTGTTGTGGTTTGAGGTTATTTGTAACTAATTTAACACTGAAAAATGAGGAAAATCAGGCTTCAATGCACATCTTTTGTTTACATGAATCTTTTGTATTTATGATAGTTATTTCTCCTTGCCAGTCTCACCCATGTGCTGTGCCTGTTTGCACACGGCCGTGAGTGCCGTGACCTTATATGGGCATTTAATAATGCACTGGAGCACCGGCTGGTCTGTCCTTTCACTTTAGGAGAGATTAGCATTTGCCGACCTAAGAAGAAAGATGAGAGGGTTTTTGTAAAAGTGGTTTTAAGTACAATTTAAGAACAAATTTAAGAAGATTTTGTAAGATATCGGTGAAAGAGACACAATGTTTTAATGAATATTGACATTTTGTTTCAAATGTGAAATTCAGAAGATGTGTTGTAGTACGTTTAGTACTACCTCATACTCTTCAGTGCAGTATTTAGATCATTAAGGATGTTTCTGTGTCTGAGCCAGAAGGTGCAGCAGAGGCTGAAGTTGCCGGTGGCTCCATCTCTGCAGCGGCTGCAGGTGTATCGCTGGGCATGTCAGGCCATAGCCACACCACCTGACCACCCCCTTCTTCCCCTCATCTGGCAGAAGTTCCTGCAGCTGTATCTCAGACAGCCAGGACCTGAGTATGGGTAAGATGCCTGCTTATTGATATACTTAACCAGAAAAATCAGAAAAAGGGAACTACTGCAGTATCAGGTTCTCTGTGTGTTGCCTAACAGGCTAGTTGCAGCAGGTTGCATCGGCCGAAGGTTCTTCCAGACTTCTTCTCACGCCGCTTTACTTAAAGATTTGAGGCAGAGAACACAGGAGGTATCTGATTTCCACCACGCTGCCAGCCAGGCACTCAGGGTGCCTCCACCGCATACGCCCTCGTCAGACACGCAGGGCGACGAAAGCCCCAGCAATGCCAGGCCGCCTTACCTCACCTCTCCTCAGCTCCACTCAGAGCTGGTCCGGTAGGTCACTGATGCTGAATGAGTCCACTGAAAAAACATCTTTCTCTGTTGTTTGAAAGGCGTGTTTGCTGCTTTGTGATTTTCTGCAGGTTGTTCGGTGTGTTCGCCTTGTGGTTGGATGATGAGACTCTTCAGAAGCAGGAAGTGTACCTGCCTTCTCTTCCTCCGGAGTATGAGCCTCACAGGCTGGCACAGGTCATGCAGCGGCAACAAGTGAGTTTGTCTTTGGTTTTAGCCGTTTGTGTTCGTTTGTATCGAAGAAGAAGAAAAAGAAATGCAGGATAATTGTTGAGCGAGAGACATCGAACTTTGTGGTGTTTTTGTAAGACGTTCATCTCGTATTTTGCTGTCATATGTTTTGATGAAGGAGCTGTGGCTGGAATATGTTGATCGGGAGCGTCTGCAGTACGATGAGATGGAGGTTTTGTCTTTGTGGGAGAAGGTGCAGAGTGAGCCAACATTCCTGCAGACCCAGAGCCAGGGATTCACCGACTACACAAGCCTCAGCAATGGTACACGGATGAAATTATGAGAAAACATCTGGGTTCAACATCAAACAATCAAAGGGAAATCTTCCAATCCACAAAAAAACCTCTGAAGACATGTGTTTAATCCTGTTTTCTTTTCATCTGCATTCAGCACGAGAGCGAATCCTGTCCAATCTGCAGAAGCATCCGATTCCCCAGCCCGCGCCCGAGCTGCAGCAGCACAAGGCTCCTGTGGCCGAAGTTCCCACCAGCCGTCTCGTTGACTGTAAAGCGGCCACTGAGCTGCTAAAGCATGACCTCAGCATTTTGCAGGAGCAGGCCAGGTATGTGAAGATCAAAGAACCTCCAGACATGTACAGAAACCCACATTACATTTCTAAAATACTTCTTCTTCTTGTTAGGATTGCAGTTGCACGTGAAGCCCAGCAGGTGGCAATGGAGCAGGAGTTGCTGGAGAGTCTTCCTTTGCTCTTTAAAAACCGACCGGAGCAAGTCAGCATGGCCCTGGAGTGCAAAGGAAAGGGAGGACAGCCATGCCAAGGACCCGCAAACATCACAGTCACGGTACAAAGCTTTCACACTGGATCCAGCAAGAAAAAAAAAAAAAAGAGCTATTTTTGCCACAATTTGATAATTCTCGTATGTCTGCGCAACTCTGTAGTGTGAGCGCGTCCAGAGACAGGAGGCAGTGCAAAACCAGATAACTTCACTGCGCAGAGACATCAAGAAGCTTCAAACGGACGCGATGGCGCCTCCACCTCAGAGCCTGGCCCAGGCTGCTGTCCACACAGAGAACTTTATCACGTCAGTACTAACAGATCCTTTCATACCCACACGGAGGGGTCATGGTGCCTACAAGACATTTGGGAAAAAAAGAAAAGAAAAGATTATTTTATTACAGTATGGATGTTTTGACCCGGGTGTGTGTGTTGGTGTGTTATGTTCTCAGGGCTCTTGTGAATATGTACAAAGCCCAGAAATCGCTGCCGGTGCAGCAGGTCGGTGTGTTGGCTTTTTATCGGGTGGTCTCTTTTGTGTGCGAGGACATGCTGCGACATCCCCCGACCCGCCAGTTCCTCTCATCGTGTGTGGAAATACTAGGACAGGTGCGCACACACCTCCCAGCGGCTCATGACGGACTGTAATAAAGTGAAAATGCTGAAAAATGGATCACATTAATACATCGCATCACATGTACGTCCCAGACTCGTCAGCGCAGCAGCTGAAGGCCTCTGTTTGTTTTTTGGGTGCAGGTGTTTATCCAGGGAAACCCGAAGGAGTGCGGTCTGGTCCTGAAGACGATCCTGGAGGAGAGGCGTCTTTGTCCTCTCATTTCGCCCTTCTTCACACCCAACGCAGCACCGGACCAGCTCGTCTTCCTCTACCAAGAGGTGGTGACGTCGCTTCACGTGGACAGCGCGGATGTCATCTTCATGCTCCTCACCAAGGTTAGTCCACACGGACGATGCATTGGACAAGCGCAGTAATAATACTGCAGGGGTCACATGTGCATTTTGCTCTGCAGTTTGACTTGTGCCAGTGGCTGAATGAAGCCCACCCTGTGTTTGCGGAGAGAACCCGTTTGCTGGAGTTGGTACACGGAGCGCTGTGTGTGTGCGGCCGTGAGCCCGAGCGGGAACTTCTCATGCCTTTTCATCTTTTCACCAAACACTGGACCTGGCTTTTACGCCACCATTTCCCAGACCACTACAGCGATTGCTTACGCCTGCTCATGACCAGTAAGTCAGTCTGTCATCTGTTCATTCAGCAAATGGCTGATTTTACACCAAAGGAAAACACACTTTCATATTTCAGAGCAAACAACTTCATTAATTGCCAGCGAATATTAAACTGGTTTTACAAACTGGACTAGAGTTAGTTGAATCAGTCTCTCGCTCTAAAGAGTCAGACCTACATTGTAGCCTGTCTGTTGATTGATTCAGCAAAACGAGATGATTATTGCAGGAGACATGGTTTATTTCTGGTGGTAAGTTGTGCAACTTTAACAGCTAACATATTTCACACATCAGGTTCATCAAACCAGTTGCTGAGTCCAGAGTGCTGGAAAGTGACGCTGCGAGTTCTGGGCTGCTTGCCTCCTTCCCGCAGCACCAAGAGTAAAGCTGAGCAATCCGTCGGCAGTGCTGGACCCCCAGCCTCTCCTTACAGATCCCCCATCAGCCTCTCTCCTCAGCAGGTAGCTGATGTTGCTGCTGTTAATTCAGGGCTCCCCTGCCGTATAATTGCTTTGTTGTTATTTAATGCAACAACATACATCTGTTACTGTTTGCTAACAGGTGGACGAGACTGTTGGCTGGCTGAGCGATTTCTTTTTGCGAAGTCGTCTCAGTAAGAAAGACCTCCGCAGCTTTGGCCTGTACTCTGCCTGGACTCCCTACATCAATGATGTTGTTTCTTTTTGGGAACATTTGATTGGTTGTCTGATAAATGTGCAACTCAGCAGCTGTGCCAGAGAGCCGGTGGGCAGCAGCAAAATAATAAAAGGTAACGCTACACTGCCAGTAATTATTAGTTAGTGCTGATGCACCTCTGCTCCCAACCTCGCCTGTGACAGAATGTCTATTTATATTACTTTATTATTTATTTACTCTGTTTATTAAGTCCTTCAATGTAGAAATGATTCATTTTCGCTTTTTGCCTCTTTTAAGTTTAACGTTTTATTTTGTGCCAATCCTTTATTATCTGTCAAAATGACATAAAAACGTATATTTCCCTCACAGCTCTGCAGGACCTGCACAGCAAGCTTGTGAAGTTATTTAATGCTTGGATCTTCCCTGTGGATACCGGCGATGGCGGGTAACAACCACTGCTCTCATATGATTGTTTTTTTCATTGGTTTTTTGACACTAGTGGGGTTTATATGACAGCAGCTCAACAGGAAAGGGGGTGAGAGGGAGGGGAGAATGACATGCAGCAGAGAGCCACAGGATTGGCTGCACCAAGGAGCTGTATCTTCTCCCTGCAATGTTGCATTTTCCACTATCAGTGTAAATTCAAAGGTGTGGATTGTGCATTTATAGTGTAGCCATTACCTGGAAATCATGAATTATTCCTTTTGGTGATTTTCTTTGGGTGAGTTTTTGTTGATGGTTGCAACACCGCAACTTTCTGAGGGTCTGTAGGCAAAAAAAACTTACATTGCTGTAGTTTTTCTCAGAGTTAGTCTTTAAAACTCTGCATGGCACAAAGAGCTGCATACTGTTTACAGAGAAAATAGTCAAAAGTAATTTTTCTTTTTAAAAACATTACAATCGTCTGTGTCCTTTGGTCTCAGGAACATCAAGTGTTACCCCTGGCTGGAGACGGATGCGAGTGCAGCAGGATGCCTGGTTGGTCTGTATGCTCAACTTACCGACACACTCCATCACAAATTCAGAGGTAAGTTTTCCATTGTGTTTCAACTAACCAATACCAACAATATCAGTTCAACATTAACGACCCAAAATGTGTGTTGGATGTAGTTAGTGACAGGACAGGAGAAATATTTTGTGTTTTTCACAGTTTCACCACTTTCAGTGGTTTCAGTCTGCTGGCCTCATTAGAGGAAGGATATGCATCCAGATTTTCCAGCTTTAGCTTTGCATGCATGTGTGTATTGCAGATCGTCTGCTGCCCGGTCAGAGAGGCGCTCTGTGGCTGTGTATGATGCAGTACTGTGAGAGCTGCACATCGCCTCGCACGCCTGAGTACCTGCTGTACCTGTACCACACGCACCTGCGCAGCCTGCCCTGGAGACACCTGCACCCCGACACTCAGCTCATGGAGCAGCTTTTCAAAGTGAGACACTCTGCCCTCTGACCCCTGAGACCCACTGACCTGGACATGCATGACCCGGTGCAGACTGTTAATCCAAGACCTTTGGCCAGTGTCTATTATTAGCCTGAGTTCTGATCATTTTTGTCCTGTCGGGCTGTCCTTGGAAGAGAGAAGTCTCTCACCCACATCAGTGCAGGCAGGCTGAAAGATATGGATTCTGAAAAGATGGTGGAACAGATAACAAAGAATAGGGTTTCACTATTGGTGATTAAAGAAAGGGAGCATGAGACAGTCCAGCATGAGACAGTCCAACAAAATATTAAAATGTGACCTTTATGTGTTTTTGGGTGCAGCTTTTTCTGGGGGCAGGCAGTGGATCATTTTGTTCTTTTCTGTTCCTGCAGGTGGAGAGAGGAAGCCCCAAGAGCTGCTTCCTCTTTGTTGGAGAGCTGTTATGTGAAGTCAACTGGGTCAGCGTCTTAAGTGACCATTTGCAAACACCACCCAACTCTACAACATATCCAACACTGCCGGACGCGGGTGTGCAGAAGGAGACGCAGACCATGCTGGTTTATCTGCTTTATATGCTTGTTTTCCTGGCAAAAGAGGAGCAACTGCTGAGTCAGCAGGTGGGTCAAGATTACTTTGGAATCACAGCTCGTGTCACTTCATTCATTCACTTCGTATCCATTATTCTTAGAGTTGCATCGATGCCGCTACTACTCCAAAGTACTTGTACTCATAATGGTTAAAGTCGATTGATACCAGGAACTGATCCCAATGTATTACGTGCAATGTTTATTTCCAATGTAAGTTTTAGTTATGTTGTAATTTTTATTTATCTTTTTATCTATTTCACTGTTGTTTGTTGTAAAAAGGAGGAGGAGAAAAATAAAGCCTGTCTTCATTCATTGAGTGGTAGAAGTATTTGAATCAGTACTCGTATCTGAAAGTACTCAGCTCCAAGTAACGGTATCGTATCGGTTTGGAAAAAAGTGGTATTGTTGCACCCCGGATTATTTTTTCCTTTTTTCTAAACCTCTAGGACTCGCCTCTGCTCAGTTTGCTGGTTCAGTCCACCTCTCTGCCCTGGCAGCAGCTGGACATGTCTTCATACCAGGGCATTCTGGGATACGTTGGCACCCACTATCCTCCATCTGTACTGCTCAGCGCGGATTCTGCACCTCAGCTGCTGTTGAAATTACTCCGTAGTGCTGCAGGGCTGCACCCTCGCCCCAATGAAGCTCCACACCAGGTGTGACGGTGCAGTCTTGTTTGTTCTCTGAAATCAGATATTTTCCCTTAAATATCTGAATTGATAAATGACTGTAAAAAGTGTGATACATTAAATGTATAGTTGGCTTGAAAAAGCTTCCAACAAATGTAGAAAGAGAGGGACCCTAGGTACATACACTAGGTAAAATATTATAGATGAATTTACTTAGTTACTTACAGTGAATATTTTATAATGAAACAGCAGCTTTAAATACTCAAATATGACAGGTGTTTGGTAAAGATTTCCCCTGAAAGAATATAATAATTCACAAATCTCTCTGATCTGTATCTGTTTTGCCCCAGGCAGGCACATCTTGTGTGAAAGTGGGAGGCTTCGACTATCCACAGTGAATTTAGACTCTTTTTATTTCTTTTGCCAATCTTGTATCTTGTAGCGGCTTTTTGTTCAAACTGGTCATGTAATTCCTTATGGACTTTGGCAGCAGCCTGCGTGAGCCATAATGTAGTGTCATGGCTAAAGAGGAAAGTGGTATACTGTCAAATAAATTACAATTACATAACCCACTGCACTCTCTGCAGTTAGTAAAGCAAATTTCCATCTGCTGTGGCATCATTTTAAGATGCGGCTCACCTACAGGCTCACCTTCATCTGATGAATCCTCCTGGTGACCAAGTGTCCACAACAAAACCTTAAAGAATCTAAATGAATGTTATTTATTAAATACAATATTCTGCAGGTGAATCTGGGAGTTAAAAGTGACTTAGACCTTATGGAGTGATGCTGCGGTTAAAGGAGCGGATCTGGCCGGTGTACAGTCTATTAGACCAATGCTGTTTGGAAAACCAGCAATCTGTCTCCAATTAATGAAATGGATGAAAAACAATTAGATTTTCCCCTGAGAGAGAATATAACATTAAAATCTTCAAGGTCCTGCTATCTTGAAATAAGAAAATTCAACTCATCAGAAGTGATTTAAAAATCTGACTAAATCAATACTGTAACTTTTTTTTATTGTATTTTAATGAAAAATGTAAAAGTAGG
>JBBDHI010000012.1:14872441-14899810 GCA_037177115.1 Craterocephalus stercusmuscarum | reverse complement strand
AAAATGTTACCATAAAGCTTCCTGTAAATGTTGAAAATCAATATTCTCATGTAGTAAAGGTGACTCATTTGACCTCACACACTCTGTTTTTAGTTTGGCACATTTTTACCAAGAAAAAATCCTCATCACTTAGAATGAATTAATAAGGGGTAAAATACTCTTAAGTGTAAATTCTTGGCTTGGAAATGTGATTTCAGTCTTGTTTATGACACATCCAACTATAAATAATCTGTATTGTTTTCATTGTATGAACTTCTTAACCTTCTTTTGTCAGGAGGAGACACTGAAAGCCGGAGCCTACTTGCGCTGGTGTGTGAAGTCGCTGGTGACGTTGGAACAAGGAGGAAGCATCAACCTGAGCAGCCTTGAGGCTCAGTTGGAGGCCCTTCTGGAGGGCGTCGTCACATTTAACCCACCAGGTGCTTTTCCTTTACTGGCCTTCCTCATCGTCATCAACCACCTGCAATAAAATCCCCGATCGGCTCGTTTATGCTGCTTCCTTCTTTATCCCCCTGCAGAAGTGGATTTAGAGCAGAGGCACATGGCTTTCTGCGGACTCTTCAGCGACACGCTGACTCTGCTGAACGGAGTGGGCGTTTCCACCGGCGAGGCGCTCGCTGCTCGCGTCATAGCCTGGCTGGACAGGAAGGGGAGGGGCTGTCCCATCCTGCCTCTCCTCACCGCCTGCTCCCGTTGCCTCGCATCAGTGCGGCATATGACACATATCATGGAGGCCTGCATCACGGCATACTTTAACCATGGTAAGCAACGTTTTCCAATCTGTATTAAGACGTCTACTGACGCATACATTTAGCAATATAATGCTTTCTTGTGCTTTTCCCTTAAGCTGAGGAGGAGTCTGTAGGTTGGGGCCCTGTGTTGGCCTCTCTGCAGGTGCCTGAGCTCACCGTGGATGACTTCCTCACCGAGAGCCAATCAGGAGGCAGCTTCCTGACGCTTTACGCCTTCATCTTGCAGCGCCTCAACTCTGAGTACACTGCAGCAAATGAAAAGAGGACACTGGCTCTCATTAACACCTGGACTATGCAGGTCTTCCCCAGGTTTGGGCCTCGTTCATCTTTTTCCGTTTTAGATCTGCTGGTTGCAGGCTTCTTTTGCATATTAATGTTGAGGTTTTTTTATTTGCCTCCAGCAGCCCGGGTGATGAAGCCAAACTATTCCTTTGGTGGCACAAGGCGCTGAATCTCTCCGTGGAGCAGCTGCAGCCGCAGGCAGGCCAGACTGAGGTGTCAGGAGTCGTCATGGGGCTGATGAGGTTGCAAACCAGGCTGCTTCAGCTTGGAGAAGAGAGATTAAACTCTGGTCTGCTGGGAGCCATTGGTCTGGGGAAGAGGTCTCCTGTTTCTAATAGGTCGGTTCACCTGCATTTTAATTGCACATCAGAACACCTGTGTCCTAAATGTGCTACTTTTAATAAACAAGCTGTTCATGCGTAAACATCTAGGTTTCGGGTGGTGGTCCGCAGTCTGGCAGCATTCCTGTGCATCCAGGTGCCCTCAGAGACTGAGATTAGACTCCAACCAACCGCTGAATTACAGCTCTCTGCTAAAGCACAACAAGTATGATAATACAAAGAAAAAAAGTCTGTTTTCATGTTGCAGTCTGAAATTAGTTCCTGAAATGAATATTTTTCTGTGAGTGCAGACGTTGGGGATGCTGGAGGCCATGCCCAGCAGCAAGCACTATGCTGACTTTGAGGACTCCGTGAATAAGGCCGTCCAGTTCATCCGATACCCAGGACACTGTCTCAAAGATGGACCCCGGCTGCTGGCTCTGCTGGTCAACTTTCTATACCCGGATATCCGATACCTTCATGTGATTCGTTAGCCTTGATTTAATCTGACATATGCTGAAGATTAGAAGAACGTTGCACTCCTGTGGCTAATAGACACAGTAAATACCTGCGCTGCACAGACAAAATCCTACTGGAGCACAAGATTTTTTAAGTATTGACTGAAGTACTGAATGGCCTTTGTTTTTCCATCAGTGACGGCTCTGCATAAGAGGAACTGGCATTGTGAAAAATACCATTTTGGCTGGTGATGAATCGTGAAACCAGTCAGAAGTCTAAGCAATCTTTTATGCTAATCTCTGACCGTTTTTAGCACTTTATTTTTCTTCTGCTATATTTTTGCCTTGTTGCTTTTTAAATACCTTGCCTGATAATTTTCAACATGTTTAAGTCACAATTTGGAAGGATGATGCATATATTTATTGAAGCAGAATATGTGAATCAGATTTAATCACTAGGCTTTTGCAGAGAGCTTCACATCTGCATGTGGAATCTAGCAGAAAGATTATTTGGAGGAAGCTGAAGGACAGATTTAATAGGACTACAAGTTCAGTAGTTCTTTATGCTGGTGGACAGAGTTAATTGCCTGATACAACTTGCTTGGCACCGAGCTACAATCATTTTAGTCTTGGTACTGTACTCATGCAGCAGTTGTGTTTTTATTTTGCTAAGCCAAAAGTGCTCTCCTTTTTCCTGCCAAAGAAATGTTATTTTCTTCTCCTCCGCTACTTATTTAAACCATCAGCACCAGGAGCTCTGGTTGTTTCATCCAACTCGGTAATGTCCAAAACCCGCAGTGTGAAAAGCGCACACACCAAGTACACAGCGTGGCCACTCCACTTGGCTTCCTTATAAAGTAGTATGTGCAGCGTGCATTAGAGGGCTGGTGTGGCTCAGCAGTGATGCTGTTGAAGCTTGTGTGTAACTAGACTTTTATACGTCTGTTTAAGGATAAATGCAGATTTAAGTCTGGACACATTGCTCTGTGCCATCTCAGTAACAGCTCAGCTGCACCTCAGCAGCCTTATTGCTGGTGTTATGTGGCGACTGTTAATAACAAAAGCGTTTCTTCTTTTTTTATGAGTCACTCATCAGGAATAGGTTGTTTCAGGAGGTAGCTACAGGGCCAAGTCAATAAAGTGGACTGAATGTTTAAACACGGGTATTTATCTCGTTAATGCTGTGTTTCTGAACCATCTGCGTACATGCAGCCTCTCAGACTGATCTACACTCCCAGGACAAGTCACGTGGACACACATCTAAGTGAAAGGCGACGGTAAGGAAATTAGAGACGACAGCTAGAGGGACATTCTGTGCAGCCTTAAAAACAAATCTATCTGTTCTTATCTCTCTGCTTTTTCCCATTATGTTGCAGCTGATTAAACGGACATCACTTATCTGAGAAGCTTGTTCTGACAAGTATATTGTTGAGTAGATTGATTGACATCCACATCCTGGTGAAAGTACAGAACATGTTCCCTAATCTGAAAAAAATAGCTTTTGTAAAGCACTTGTTTTAATTTAGCTGTTTTTTTGTTTTTTTTTCTCTGCATATGTACATTCAACATCCACGTTTGACACATTTATCTGCCAGGAAGAAACCTCTCCTCAGGCAGCACTGGTCTCTATGGTTACAGGATGGTTAAAAGTGAGATGGAAGGTGGGAAGGGTGGGGTGATCTGAGGCTGTGAGTCAGAAGGAGGAGAGTCGGTGGGAGATGCTTAACTCTAAAGTCCTCTGCATCCATGTAACGGCACGATTTTTTAGATATCAGCCTCACACGTGTGCGCACGCTGCATTCATGTATACGCACGTGCTCGGAGGACCCAATGCTGAGACTATGCCTGGCAGACACATCAATGTCTGGCAGATTCCTATGTCGCCATGGAAACCCAGCATCGAGTCAGGAATAGCTGTTTCCAGACTGTTTCGGTGCACACTCAGCATCAGAGGCACACATGGATGAGCGCGCATCAGTCATCGCTGGCAGGGCGCAGACATGAAACAACTGCAGAGGTGTGATCTCGTCCTCTGAAAGATGACCGGTTATGTAAGAAGTAATAAGAAAAACGGGTTATTTTATAGGCGGTAGATTTCAGGACTCATGTTAGCTCGGTGGTTTGTTCACTGCGTCGCATCAGTGCCTGCATGGATGAAAAGTCCACTGCTAACCAGCTGCTTTTCTGTGACAGCTGCTGACCCCACAAGTCCCTCCTGTTGCCAAAACACAACAGGAATTTCTCTTAACATTCTTCTGCGCAACTTCAGCCACACAACACGGCGACTTCTCTACGTGCTCACATTGTTTCGGACGCTCATTTTCGTGCGAGAACACGGGCGCGCAATATGTCTGCGTGTGTCAGACAGACTCCTCCGTTGTGACGCCCACTTTTCTCACACCTCCTCGCCAGTCCGGTGACTCAAGCTTTAAATGAGTCTTCATTTCTCTCTTCTTCTCCCTCTGCCAATGACCGATCAGAGCAGGAGCGCTTCGCCATGCTGAGTGCACCTTCCTGTGTGCACTTAACAGAAAAAGTCATCAACAATGACTCAGACTTTCACCAGGGGGGATGATTTTCTGAAAACTACAGGACGCTTGTTAATCTGCTTTAAACTGTGATGAAGTGAAAAGGTGGATTTGTTCCATAGCATAGCTTGTGTATTAGTTTGCTGTAAACACCATTGTGAAGTATAATTGGGCCTCAGTGGTCCCAACAATGGTCCCAACGGTAATCAAAGACCTCAAACCCCCGGGGGGCGGGGCTTAGTAGATCCATACTTATGAGTCAGCTGCCTTTGAATATTCCCAACAGTTGTTGGAAGAAGTATCTGCATTGCTTTCTAAACCAAAAGTACAAAATACTGGAGCAGAAGTACAGCTATGCTGGAGGTTTCTTCCTGGGACAGTGTGCGCAATTCTTTTGCGCACACTGTCCCATTCATGTAAAGGGTGAGAGAGTGAATCAAACTATGTGAAGCATCTTGGGTTGGTTTAAGTGAGGTCCAGTTTAAGCTAAGGGCAGTAAACCAAAGTTAAAGTTAGAGGCATGGAGGGAGGCATGAAGGGCTGAATTTTTAGTCCACTGTTAATTTGATGGTTTGCTGCTGGGATTGGAGGATGAGGATCCGTGTTTTGTCTCTATAAAGATAAAATTGGTAGTGTGTGGACACATATATGACTCAGCAGTGTTATACCAACCCAATCCAAGCACGAGTGTGCGATCACGCGCATAGACACAGACACGCACACTTTTTGTGGAGATTCTCCCAGCATGACTGTCTCTGCAGGATGCAGAGCCTCACACCTCTGCCCTGCCTAGTGTTTGGTCCTGTGGGAGCAGGAAGTTGAAACAGTTCCTCGTAGTTCTTAATGTGTGTTTGTGAGCAGATCCTGGACAAAGAGCCGTGCTGGGTGCGGGCTGGCTGGCTGAGGGGACTGACTGGGCTGGCTCTGAGATTTTCAGGCACCGAGCCAGAAACGGACGCAGCAGCGGAAGCAGGCTCGGTAAGGAAATGTCTCAGGATCTATGCTGTAGAGATTTTCCCTTGAAAAGTTGGTGCAGATCTTTAAGCGCATAAGACGAACAAGGGGATATCGATTACAGATTAAACTATGATCCAACCCATCTCTGGGGATTTGGGCTTTATTTATTTAACTTCATATTATCGGCTCTCGCATCGGAGCAGCGGGGATAGAGGCTGGGATAGGTGCGTGGCTGGCTCTGTGGGGCATGTGTCCGAGCTTTTCCAGGGAAACGTCAGACTGACTTGCGTTTGATCAGAGGTTATTTCAGAGCCAGTGATCCTCCTGGCGTCCTGACGTCAGTTTATAAGGACCCAGCAGTGCCGGAGAGGCAGGCAGACAGCAGGGCTGCAAGGAGGCAAAAACCGGAGAAAGGCAGCAAGAAAGAATAGAAAAGCTGGACCATGTTGATCTAATTCCTCCCTAATTACACACCGTTCTGGTAGGAATGTTTCCCTTTTCTATTCCCTTGGTTTTCTAGTTTAATTTGATTGTCATTGCACGAGCTTGTGTGCGAAATGTGTCGGGAAAACCCCGTTGGTTGGTGTAAAATGACTATAGATTGACGCGTGTAAGCTGAAGGTTTATTTCTGCCTGTATACTGTAATGGAAGCCTTTATAGTGAGGCGTGTTATAACGGTAGACATCGCAGCCACGCATACATTTCTTCCTCATTGTTCTCTCCTGGTCAGACTGGAAATGAGTGCTCAGGCACCGCAGTGCTTCAGTGGAGGGTTTTAAGCTCAGATAAGTGCAGAGAAATCAGTGGGAGCTGCAGTAATGTTGGTCTTCTTCACATATGTATATCATATATGAAGGTAAAAGACGCTTTACTCACCAGCCAGGGCTGATCAAAAGGAGCCCTTTTATGAGCAGATGCAGGGAATTCCTCTCCTCTCCATCTCAGAATGCATCGCAACCACATCCCCATAGCAACAGTTAGTAAAGCCGCACTCTGTGTTCCCAACACATCACTAAATAGACTTCACGATAACATCCCAAAGGGGACGTCTTGGTTGCCTGCTGCCCTTTTGCCAGGTCAGATATAGTCTCGTCTGGGCAGCATCCGTCTCAGAAGTGTCTCTTACTGTAGCCTCGTCTCTCAACAGTGATACAGCGCAGCCTGAGCTGAAGAGGGGGTTCTCCTACTAGTACAGGTATGGGGAAGGACTACTACAAGACCTTGGGAATCCCCAAGGGCTCCAATGAGGAGGAGATCAAGAAGGCGTACCGGCGCATGGCGCTGCGCTTCCACCCTGACAAGAACAAGGACGCCAACGCGGAGGAGAAGTTTAAGGAAATTGCAGAGGCCTATGAGGTGCTGAGCGACCCCAAGAAGAGAGTCATCTATGATCAGCTGGGGGAGGAAGGTAAGGAGGGAGAGGGCCCTCGTCTGGGTGGATTAAACTGAGACTGAGACAACTTTCATATCACAGAGGGGAACCTTTGCTGAGTTTCCTGTCACTAAAGTAACAATCCTCTCTTGCATGTCTTTGTATTTACCTGCAGGGATTTTTGTTGGACTGTCTTTTAAGTTTCTTCTGTGGGAACAACACATCATTTCTAATACCTACAGTCCACCTCAGCTGCTGGTGTAGCTTGTGTGTGTGTGTGTGTGTTAGCTGACAGACAGATGGCTAAAGATCATTATGTGGTGGAGATATGAATAGCAGCGACTGCTGCAGTTTGTGTTTGTGGGTGTTTTGTGCATGTGTCTCTCTCCCTGCTGTTGGATGGAGTGGCCTGGTATTTCATAAGTTCCTCCATCACCAGCTCCGTTGAAAACCAGTGATGCTGTGGGATTTTTCCCACCCACGTGGGCTCCACTGTTCGCTCTGCTGTAATACCTCTCTGTGTTTTCCGAACGGGTCCTGCATCTGGTATCCCAGTTTGTCTTCGGCCCATGAGTGTGTGCGTACGCAGTCTATAGCTTTCTCATCCCTCCTCTCTCTTGCAGGTTTGAAGACGGGAGGCAGCACCTCCTCAGGTGCTCCCGGCAGCTCAACGTACCACTACACTTTCCATGGAGACCCCCACGCCACCTTTGCCTCCTTCTTTGGCGGCTCCAACCCCTTCGACATGTTTTTCGGCTCCAACCGCAGCCACAGCCGCTCCAACGGCTTCTCCTTCCACAACGAGCACGCCAACGACGCAGAGCAGGACGTGGACATGGATGAGGAAGACCCTTTTGCTCATTTCGGCAGGCAGTTCGGCTTCCCGGGAGGAATGAACAATGGCTTCCCGGGGGAAAACCGCAGGAGGAGAGGGGCGCCATCGGAACGGTTGGGGAACAGCCGAAAGCATCAGGACCCTCCGGTGGTCCATGAGCTGAAGGTCTCGCTGGAAGAGATCTTCCACGGCTGCACCAAGCGAATGAAGATCACCCGCCGGAGGCTGAACCCAGACGGACGGAGCATGAGGACAGAGGACAAGATCCTCAATATTGTCATCAAGAAGGGCTGGAAAGAAGGCACCAAGATCACTTTCCCGAAGGAGGGGGACGAGACCCCGGAGAACATTCCCGCCGACATAGCCTTTGTGCTTAAAGACAAAGGGCATGCCCACTTCAAGAGGGACGGTTCCAATATCATTTACAACTGCAAGATCAGTCTAAAAGAGGTGTGCCCGTTTCCTTTACTCTCAGTTCTCCTGTCAGTTTTCCTCTTTGCTTTCTGCTTTATTATATTTTGCAGGTTTGTCTGCAGTTTGGTTAGTGGTGCTTCCAGGGTTTGGATTTTTAGTCCCAGTGGAGCTAATCAGGCAGAAAGTTAATTCATTCATTCACAGGGCTGCGATTCAGAAGAAGGCCCAGAAATCTAGAGAGAAAAGTCTCCTGCTTCTTATTTCATGTCATTATCCTCACTTGAACTGTGCAATCAGTCAGCCGGGTAGAGAGCTATGGCTGGGATTTAAAGGTAAGGTAATGATCTGAGTGGGTGCGTATATGTGCTGTTGCTTGAAGGCAGGATTAGTAGAAGCACAGCTTCTGCCACTCTGGTGTGAGAGAAGCAGCAGGAATGTGGTGTCCTTGTGTGACAGACTCAGAGCCCGCAACCTCACTTGTTCTGTGCTGCAGTATGAAATCATATACATCAACACACAAGCCAGCACACAAGCATCAAGACACACACAAGCATAAACACGCACACAAGTGCATCTTCAAGCATATTCACAAACGCTCTCAGTTAAAGATGGATCGTAGTGTAACAGTGGTGACGATCCAGGCTGCTATTATTATGATTGTCAGGACATTTAATTAGCTTTCCCGGCGGTATGAGGGCAGCGGGTGCAGTCCGGCTTTAATGCTTCTGATAGCATTGCCAATCACTAGCCTGCACTCCAAGTGATCATACCGATGACAGAGTCCTGGGTGCTGGGAGATTTTTTTGCACTTGGTTCAAACTGGTTTTGATCAACTTTCATATAAAAGCTGCAATGACTAAAAAACACCACAAAGTAATGCAGTGGAACACCATTATCCACAGGCAGTGACTCAGAGAATGGAGCACATCATAATGTGTTGAGTCAGATTAACAGAGACACCATACTTAATCAAACCTGCAGTGATTTCGTCAGCTCCCCAGAACTCCTGCTGCTAAACCCTCGACTCTCACAGCCAGATAAGAGACTTAAGTCTGATGCAGCTGAAGACGAGATGGGGGCGAGAAGGGGAGATGTGGCTGGGGTGGAGGGGGTGTCTGGGGAATATTAGGGAAGTGGGTCAGATGATTCAGTTTCCAAAGCAAATAGGAGCTCATATTGCGCTGCTCCTTTCTGCTCTGCTGTCTCTGAAGAAGTGATGCTAAATACTGCAGAGAAAACACCGCACAAAAGACACTGGGTTGGATTGGGATGTGTCTTTAAAGGTGCTCGGAGATGATTTTGCTGTGAACTTGCACTATTCTAATTATGCTGAACTGAACTGAACCCATAACATCCTGGAAAATACAGCATGCACTACCCTAACAGATAATACATCCTCAGTGTTTCCATTAGCTAAAAACTCTGATTCTGAGGTCCAAACATAGAAGTGGATTGTTAGAGCCTATTATGGGAGATGTAATTACTTTGTCATATTTTGATGGAGTGGATGCTTCCCCAGCCATTTGCTTGCTCCGTTCTGTTTCTGACTGAAGTTTGTTCCAGGGAGCATGTCGGTGTAGTGCTGCCAAAACGGTTTAACCATGCTGAAAAACTCCTGAGAGACTCCTTCAGCCACACAGTTTTTTTCACCGTGACAGCGTTCAGGGGGAATAAACGATCCAAGCTCAATCTGACATGCTGGTTTCTTTAAACCAAACTATATCAGGATGTATAGGAAGGCTCTGCGAGGCATTATAATTCCTCTCCTATCGTCTGAGCTAGATTATTTCTAAAGCCTCTCAATGCAGCTCTCAGTTCAGCTACAAAACCCACATCCAAAGAAAAGTGTGTGCTAGCTGTAGCTGTAGGCCTAAAAAGGCTAAACTGATAGCTTTTGACAGTTCCACCTCTGCCATCAGGCAAATTACTGTAGATGCTGAATCTCTAGAAACGAGGCCACACATGCATTTTTAGCAGCTATTGTGTATTAATCCTGTTGCCTCAGTTAGTATCATCCAGCTTTCAAGACAGGCTATACATGAGGACATTAGATTTAGCTGGGACAAAAAGAAAGAGGAAATATTAGAGTGTGGCTCTCAGATAAGAATTCACATCTAGTGTGTGATCGTAGAAATAAAGCAAGAAAAAGGTGCTTGTGTTTGTTTGTGTCAGTCTCTATGGTGTTGTTGTCTGAGCTGAGGCTTATGCAATCAGCGGGTCCTCCGATCAGCTGGCGGTGTGTGTCGAGCGTCATGGCAACCTGTCTCGGTGTGTAAGACTTGTGTTAGTCAATGGAACTGTTCATAGCAAGAGGATGAGCCACTCGTCTGCGGCTAAGTCACACCATAATGTATGTGCTTGGTAAAGGGACACTGATGTCATAGCTGGAAAACTTTGTCCTCTGTAGCAGCTGTTCTGCTCGACTGAACTTCCACAGTCCACATTTACATCCCTGTATGTCTAAAAAGCCCACCAGACCAGACAAGAAAATCCAATAACACTCATACAAGAACACTTGCCAGTGACATAATGACTTGAATGAGGTCTTATAGGTTAAGCATGTGCAAATTCAGGCTAAAGCATTATTACATCATGTAGTTTTGGTGGAATTAGTGGTTGCAGCTTTAGAAAAATTAATTCGCCATCTATTTAAAAGGTTGCCTTGAATTACATAGAGCTTCAAAATTTAGCAACAGTGTAATCCTTAATAGAATACCTTATCAAACCTTTTTCAAGATTATTAGACTGTGTGTCTTGGTATCCAACCCACTTACCCCATATAGAAACGTATTTATGGTACAGTGAGGTTAAGCACAGCTTTAAGTGAAGAAGTGTGCGCAAGATGCAGTACTATGACATGACACCTTTCATAAGCATGTCGGTATACGTTGTGTGTGTGTGTGTGTGTGTGTGTGTCATCGTGGTAGAAGCCCTGCTGGTACTGCAGTGGAACTACAGCAGAACCTCTGCGCTCTGTGGAAAGTGCTCATTTAGACAGTCTGACTGAATTTGTCAGACAGATTTTTTATCGCAGTTGCGTTGCAACTCTGTAAGATGCAGCCATGAAACCAGACAGATTTGAAACATTACTTCAAACTGAGTTTGACAAAAAAAAGGTGGACTCCTACAAATATGTCCTTAATAAGTCGTTAAGTCAGGTTGTGATTAAGTGCAGTTTATGCATGTCCTTTTGAACCCATTGTTGGCTATGACATCTTTCTCATGTTTCTCTCTCAGTTAACCCAGAAATTAGGAATAGAGCCCTGGTTATAAGAAAAGGGCTTATTAACTGGTTGAGGAAACAGTTCTGTCACCATTTTAAAGCTATCATTTTACTCAAAGTCAAAGCCAGCTGAAGCTTTATGAACATTGACACATAGAGATAAGTAGTCTGATAATAAGCTATGCCATGGTTATAACCTACAGAAATGCATCAGTTTAGCAGTAATCATTGTCCGCGACTTAATAACTCTGTGCCAATAATTCGTAAAGATTTCTTCAAATGCATAACAAGCTTAGCTCAGTTGTGTAGACTAATAAATTGTTTCCTGAAGGTAATTCTAACAATTCCCTGACTTTTATACTAACATATCAAAGTTTTCCTTTTAACTCCAGATTAGATCAAAGTGTTTTTGAATTGGCACAATAAGAATTAGAAATAGATGGTTCCCAGACCATCATGGCATATTCAACTCTTTATCCCATCATGCAGCATCATTAGGTTAAGATTTTAATACTTTTTTTTACATGGATACATATGCTGAGTTACTGCTGATTATGAAACAATTATGCTCTAAAGCAATACTATGATAAATGATAAGCCTAAAAACATGTTAGTGTCGTTGGCTTCATCAGTGAAATGCATAGTAGCATGGTGAAAGTAGCTCAAAGCTTCCTAAGTCCAGCTGTTTGTTTCAAGGGTCTCAAACAGCTGAAGCTATTGTTAGCAGTATTCCTAACTGCTGAAAATCAGTACAAGACAAAGATGCATCCCGTCAGCAAAGGATTAAAACAGTTAAGATGGACATACATGTGAGATCATGAGGCAGCAACATGGATGCTAACCACAAACACAGCTGTTCTTATTTTTTTTGTCTATAGTTTTCTTGTCTTTCCCGTTTTGTTGACCTAAATCTTTCCACTTTATGAGCATGTGGTTACCCACAATGGCCCTCTATCTCTTTCTTAGCACATTTATTTATTCCCTGAGTGTATTATGTGTAGAGATTTTAGTTTGGAATAGCTGCCCACTCAGTTAGAAAAGCCTGTTATTTCTGAGGCTATTTATTTAGTTTCTGTTCAGTGCAAATATGGTGAATGATCCCTGGGAAGCCTGGGAAGTCACGATAACCACAGGTCTGTGTAGTTTAGCATTCTGGCTTGATTCATTGGACATTGTGATAAGGAGGTGAGGCTGTGTGTGCCCTTGTGTGTGTGTGTGTGTGTGTGTGTAAGTTTGTGGATCTGACAAGCCCTCCAACTATTTACGAGCTCAGCCGATTCCTGCCTCACTTCATTAGTCCCAGATATGAGACCTTTGCTAAAATTAGCCCCCTGTGCAATGCTGACACACTTTTACACACAGGCACACACTCTCTCACACACACACGTATAGCCATGAACACAAAGACTTGAAAACTTTTCCACTGCCAAGTCATGTTTTCCTAATGTTCCTGTTCCGGAGGCCGCTCTCTAAACTGTGGTCTACGCTAAAGGATTTGTCAGGAAATACACTCTTTCTCTTTTTCTCACACACATTAACACGCATACCACCCCGAAAACACAACAAAGACTGCCCTGTGATGACAAACGGCGGGGAAGATAAACTCCAGCTTGACTTCATGGAAACATTAAGTCACTGAGATATTCATGGCGTTGGCATTTCATTCCCTCTGAAGATATTAACCCTTTCCATTTCCTCTCCTCTCCAGGCATTGTGCGGCTGCACTGTTAGTATTCCCACGCTGGAAAACCGAGTCATCTCGCTCCCCTGTCATGACATCATCAAGCCAGGGACGGTGAAGCGACTCAGGGGGGAGGGCCTCCCTTTCCCAAAGAACCCGTCGCAGCGCGGTGACCTCATCGTGGAGTTTTCTGTCCGTTTCCCCGACAGAATCCCCCCTCAGTCCAGGGAGATTATCAGGCAGCACCTCCCACAGTCGTAGGAAGACACACATCGGATCCCCCCCCCCAACCCCTGAAAGAAAAATACTTGTGACACTTCTTCATCTACTTCTATATATGTCCTGTATCAGTAAACAGTGTTTTAAAGACACTGGGGGCTTGTAGGGACTTCACAGTGTGGGAATGAAGAATGGCAACATATTAGGCACTATCAGTATTTACTTTATTCACCTTTTTTTTTTGTCTTTTGGTCCAAACACACACACACACATGGATCGGAGCGTGGAGCGGCTCCTGAGGACGTGCTCAGCACAACATGTGGCTTCTACCGGACCCTCCTTTCTTAACTGTTTTTTATAGATTTGTCAGTGGTTTTATAAGCTCTCCTACTCTCTGATCCTTGTCTTTTGCGATAGGGTGGAACGTGAAGTATTTTTTAAAAGAAACCTTTTTTCCTCCAAATTTTGTCTTTTGCAAATATTGGGGGGAAAAAAAGAAAAATCTTTGTTTTTACCTTGAGTGTGCCAGCAGTTTCAGTGTGTCCAGTGCCAACTCTGGTTTTAAGACGGCTCCTGATGTACCTGGTGGTTTTAATATGACGCGCCTCCCCCAAAATAAATACACTTTTGTAATGTCACAATTTACTTCTTGCATTACAATCAGTATTAGAATATCTCAGCTGCATTGGAAAATCTGGAGATGACAATCACATGCCGTTTGCAGTCTGCATGTACGATGGGTGCTTTCCATTTTGAGCTGTTCGGCTGTCTCAGCCTGGCTCATTATTTGAGGAATATTTCGGTGCCTTAGCTCGGTGTCACACCACATATGTGAACGCACACAGGTCACACTGTAACATATACAAACAGCCATTATGAGTGCACAAAAGCAGATGCTCTATGCTGTGGTAGATATTACCAGCTGGTAATTTAAGAAAAAAAAAACCCATAAATAAGCAATTGAAAGTGTTGTTTGTATGCGAGCGAGGATGTTTTTATGAGGTGTTTTCAAGCAAGACTGAGGTGTACCCTTGTGAAGTGCCATAAAATTCAGGTTGGATTTCCCAGAGGAATGTAAGCATGGCTACATTTTCCAAAAGAAACATACGAGGTTCCCCTGATAAACCCAGCGTTGTCCTGTATGTTCTGCTTTCTCTTTTGGCGTTTGAAGGCCATGTTTTGGTGCTAATGTGAGCCGTGCCAAAAATAAACCCCACTGGTGTCTGCTTTTGGGTTTCATGGACTCTTTGTGATTTGATAACGGCTTCGGCTTCTCTAATGCTTCTACTTTGAACTTCACATATGTACAGCTAGTAGAAACCTCTGTTTAGGAAACAGGTTCTGTAACACAGCAGGGGCTTGGAAACTTCCACAACTCTTCCTCATGTGGTTACAGCAGTTATAAGATGTATGAGCATCAGTTATGCGGACAGTCCTAATAGGTTATATCTAAGGTTTGTATGTAGAAATTATTGAATATGTCATGAATGATAAACGCACTTTTTTGTTGTAAAATAGCCAGACAAAAAAAAAAGAAAAACAAAACGACATGATAGAAGAGACTTGAAGAAGTTTTGTGAGTATACGATTGTCCGTCCTGCCTTTCAAAGCATCAGAGGACACTAAAGTGTGGCTGCAAGCTGAGGGTGTATGCGATCCTGCTGCTGAAAGACTTTCTGTCACTGCTTCTCTGCATTTGACAATACAGTATTTATTAACTTTTCAACAAGGAATAAATAAACCAAATGTGTGAAGTTGAATTTATTGTTGGGTCTTTTATGTATCAAGTACACACAACACGGCTTTAATATGATGTGTCACATGTTTATAGCTTAATAAGTGCACAATGACTCATCAGAAATGTTGAATTTTCTCATTTCTTATCCCTGCATACAAGGTTCTCTGGTCATTTCCAGCGGCTCTTCTTGACCACTTAACTTCTCAGTCATTTATTAAGTATTGGTGATGAGCTGAGGCTTAAATTCCAACTGTCTGGAAACTTTGAGATCATTTTAGTTTCTTCTTATTTTAGTAGACAGCCATCATTCAGTTACTCATCATACACTTTGTGGTGTAATCTTTGGGGGGAGGTAGTAAAGTGATTCCCATTCATGCCACTTAGCTCTTCTAATTTTAACATTTCAGGGGGAATTTTGTATTTTTCACTGCAATGCAGTGAAAAGTGTACAATTTCATCTGTAGGCGTTAGTTACGACATACATAAGAAACATGTTATGTCCTGAGAAAATACATTTCCATAACTCTGTGAAGCTTAATAAGGTTCAATAATCCAATTAGTTACCAGAGAACTGTTCAGAGATGCAATACTGATCTCATTTTATTTCACTTTGATCTCAAATGATCTCACTTCACGAGATCATTTCAGGGGGTCGCCAGAAAATTGTGAAACATATTTATAACCAATATATCATGGTTGTCAAAATTAAACCATCAAAGAAGAGAAATTGTACACTTTGTTTAACATATTAATGTATAAATCCACATTAATCTTCCTTATTCATGAAAACAGATAATTTCCAGCTTTATATTTGGAGAATCCTGCAGGATTACCCATCTGGTATACAATTGATAATTGTCATCGCAGGAAAGGAGGGTCAAAAGCACCAAGAAATGCCATCTTGGGGGACGTGCCTCAAAAAGTTTGGGAACCAGTGCAATAGGGCCCCTTTGGGATGTGGTTAAACAAGAGATTCTCAGCATAAATGTGCACCAGACAAATCTGCAGCAACTGTGTTCTACTAACATGTCAATATGGACCAAAATCTCAGACAACAACCTCTTGCTGCAACTATGCTGTGGAGGATCAAGGCAGTTCTGAAGATAAAAGGGAGTTCAACCAGTTAGTAGCAAGGTGTACTTAACAAAGTGGCCAGTGAAATGTATGCTTATACAGAACAGAGGAGAGGTTTTTAAAAAGCAGAATAGATTCATTCACTTTTCATACACCATATTTCCACGCTGCATTAAGCTGGAGCACTGTTACGATTATTTGAAGGGGAATTCTGGGTGACTCTGGTACAGTATCCAAGCTTAACTGTGGGTTTGTTGATTTTTAAGCATTTCCCTTCAGTGTGTTACAGATAAACAGAGACAGACTTTGAACCTGCTGAAATGTAGAGGAACACACAACCCTGCCGATCACTGGGACATCCGTCAAAACGATCCCAGGTACGATCACAAGCCATGATTGACAAAAAACCCACTTCATCCGCTTTATGTTTAAAGTTGACAGTGTTTGAGGATTATTAGTGAATCACACTCTGGAGTATGCAGCCGGGTCAGGAGGCGGTCAGGTCAGGTGATTTGTGTTATAAGGCACCGATCATGTGAAGCAGCTGCTGTGCTTCGTGAACAAAGTGTGTCCACCACATGGTACGTATAAAGCTGACAATTAGTGAAGCATTGGGAGGATGCCTGGGATCTGCTCCAGTAACACTGCACTGTGACTAATGGCATATAGCTGTACCCGCTATTCCTCGCTCTACGCTTGGGTTCACAGAGAGTTTAGCATATCTACTGAAAAGTTCTGCTCAGATGGTGGAAAAACATTAAGAACCTCCCCAAATGTTTTATCTGCTCCCTGCATGTGTGATGGATGCAGCTTTTTGCATGTAGGATTTATTCTCCGTGCACCCAACCCCTGATGTAGAGCAGAGTTAATGAATCCTGCTGTGAGTGATAATCAGTAACAGAGTTTTAGGACTTAGTCACGATGACTGGACGGCCTCTGCACCCACTTCCACAGGACTCTGCAAGTGGAGACTTCACAGACTTCTCTGTCATCGTCGGGTCCTCGAAGTGGAAGCATGAGCACTTGTGTGACTCTCTCATCAGGGCAGAGGATGCCTGTGATTGGACTTGGCACATGGAAGAGTGCTCCAGGACAGGTAAAGCCATCATCACTCCCACGGGTCTTGTTGATTAACCCCAGCCACGGCTCTGGATGGTGTAAAAGTGGATGCATATCTTGTGTGTGCATTGTCAGGTGAAGCAGGCAGTGCTGGCAGCTTTAGACTGCGGCTACAGACACATTGATTGCGCTGCTGCTTATGGCAATGAGCAGGAGGTTGGAGAGGCTTTAGCTCTGTGCGTTGGTCCAGGGAAGGTGAGAAACAACTTCTTTTTCTGCAGTTTTCCTCCTGGCCATAGTATTAGTCTCCACTGAGTCAAGTCCGATGAAGGTTTTCAGTCATTCTTAAACATTAAAAACACAACTGCGCACGACACAATCGCATCATCCATTTAGTTCAGGAAATTTGAAGCTGTGTTCTGTACGATAGTGTTAACATTTAAAGTTAATTTACTGTTTGCTGGAAATCTTTCAAGGTTTAGAACTAAAACATTAAAGTAACTTAAATATTAATTTAAGCAAGTATATTTTAGGTTGAAAACAACTGACTATAACCTCTGAGAAAGGGTTAATCTTGTCAGTCAGTGGTGGGTTTAAGATTAACATACTGGTAAAGATCAGTGTCAGCAGAAAAACTGGGATTAGGCTTCAAAGTTGTCCCAGTAAGCAAAAGATGCAGGAAAAATTAGGGTGCATACAATTTAATCCAGACTCTGGAACAAATAATTCAGGGTGGGGCAAGGGGGTTTAATGCATCTCCCTCCGGTCAGATGTTTGTGTACCTGCTGCTCTCTCACGCTCAGATTCTACGCCGTGAAGATGTGTTTGTCACTTCCAAACTGTGGAACACCAAGCATGACCCAGAGGATGTTGAAGAGACATGCAGGACAAGTCTGGCTCACCTCGGCCTGTCCTACCTGGACCTTTACCTCATGCACTGGCCCATGGCCTTTCAGTGAGTGGCTATACATTTTCAGTTTTTTTCTGTATGTAACATAAAATCAGTAGGAAAAGAAAACCGTGTATCACGTTATTGCAACCGTTTGCGCACGTTTCAGGCGGGGGAAGGAGCTGATGCCTCGGCGAGACGATGGAAGTATCTGTTACTCTGATACACACTACAAAGATACATGGACGGCCATGGAGAGCCTTGTAGATAAAGGTCTTGTCAAGGCGGTTGGACTGTCCAACTTCAACGCCAGGCAGATGGATGACATCATCAGCGTAGCCAGACACAAACCCGTCATGAACCAGGTACAGCTACCCGAACAGGGATTCTTAAAACTAAAAATCATATTCTTTCAGGAGTACTATAATAAAAACCGATAATTATGCCATCAGGTGGAATGCCACCCTTATTTGTCTCAGGCAGACCTGCTGTCACATTGTCGGTCAGTGCAACGCCTGTTTGATAAAATCAACACTTTTTTCCCTCAGAATAGAATCATCAAAATCCCATCCCTACTTATTACAGCGCTCAAACTTGTGTTTCAGCTCCAAGGCAGTGTGTGTGACAGCTTACAGTCCTCTGGGCAGCGGAGATAGACCGTGGGCATCTCCCGATGAGCCTAGTTTGCTGCAGGATCCTCGACTGGAAGCCATTGCTCAGAAATACCAGAAATCTACTGCTCAGGTGATACTCAGGTAAGATGGGAAATTTATCAAATGAAACAAGCTGAAAGTCTGGTTCTTTATGTGTTCTGCATATGAATCACATTAAGACAAGCAACATCTATTCACACCACAGGTGGCACATTCAGAGGGGTGTGGTGTGCATCCCTAAAAGCGTGACACCCTCCCGGATCCAGGAGAACTTGAAGGTGTTTGATTTTTCCTTATCACAAGGGGACATGAAACTGATTGACTCCTTCAACCGAAGCATGCGTTTCATTGTTCCAACAATCGTGGTAAGACAGTAATTCTGATGCCTTATAAATTATAAACGCTTTGCTTCCTTACAGCCTACTGAGCATGACTTTCAGCCTAGAGTATCTATGAAGTGTTAAAGCCTAAGGTTTTTCTTTCCCTTTCAACTCAACAGAAGGATGGCAAAAGAGTGTGGAGAGATGCACAGCATCCTCATTTCCCCTTCCATGATCCCTACTGAGAATAAGATGAAAGCAACGTATCTTGAAGATGGATGTAAAATACACTGGGATGCACACAGTAAATGGAACGTAAATCTAGTCTGTTGGAGTGATTAAATTAATGAAAGTTGGTCATCGTGATTGGAAAAAAATTCGATGTACGATGTGGCTTTCAACCCAGACATCGTACAAGAAGTCGATGCTTCTTATTCAGTGTTCAACCAAAATATTGCAGAAAACCCAAAACATTTCAGTTTCAAGCTCTCCATATGTTCACATTCATCCCAAAGCTGATGATTTAGTTGCAGATCTCTCTTTACTTACTGTCTATATCTAATGAAAGTCCCAGTTAAATATGAAAGTCTGACTGTGCTGAGTCATCAATAAACAAGTTCAAACAGACTCCATTTGGTGAGATTTTATTTTCAACAACATAACCTTGACAAATTTGTAATACATTTTATGCTACTGTTTATTTTAAAAAAAGAAAAAAAAAAAAAGAGTAAGTCATCAGCAATGTTTCTTGTTTTCTTTCAGAGTCTAGCACAGAATCCCATCAATATAGCCATTCGTGTTTGTGATATACTGAGAATGAGGCCACTCATAAAGAAAATGCCAACCCTTCTGGGGAAGAAAAAAAAAAAACATTTTGCATCAGTCACTCACATTTTCAACATCCCATTATCCCACCCACATCAAAGTCAGGGCAAACCAAGCGGCTACATGCTTTCTCCATGGGAAATCATACAAAAAGAACCAAAAAGAGAAAAACAAAAATAAAGAAAAAAAAAAAACACATGAAAGAAGCACAAAGTCCTAAAAATGTGGAATCTGATGAGAATTTGTACAGGTGTGATCCCGGTACTGACCACTGTGGGGCAGTGTACGTTTATCCATACAGGTCATCATCATTATCTTCATTGAACACTGGACCACTGCCAGCTCCACCTGAGCCATGACTGGGGCCGCTGCCACCTGCTGCACTGGAGGGAAACCTGAAAGAAGAGAAAACAAAACCGTGTTTTCAACTTTTTTTCTCCTCTTTATTTTTTCTTTGAACCAAAAGAAAAGTATTTAATCATTTCTAAAAATATTTGGGTTTTTTTTTTTTGTCCAAATGTCATTTTTGACTTCAAAATTAAAGCTTTCAAAAACATACCAATATTCCCTTACTTGTATCAACCAGAGCTGGTTTAATTTTTATTAAGGACAAAAACATTGGTATTCATAGCTACCAACACTCAAACATTAAAATGGCAAGTGTACCTGAAGCTGCCGAAGCCACGGCTCTGCTGCAGTGTCTGAGCAAACATCTCATATTTGCGAATGTCATTGTCACTGACAGAGCGACGAGCAAATCGCATTGCTTCTTCAAAGTGGTCCTTCCTGATCTCTGGCACGGGGTCATCCTCTTCCACTTCCTATGAGCAGGGATTAAAAAAATATATATATAAAAAAAGACCATCATGAACATGACAAATTGCAACAGACAGCAAGAAAATGCTCATCCAGATTTAAGAAGATCATCGGGGGGACAGAACCAGTACTGACCATTGCTGACGGGTTGGTTTGCCTCTCCCTCTCTCTGCGGATCTCGTTCTCGATGCTCTCTCTGATGGCCAGTTTGCACGCTCGCTGGCAGATCTCTGTGAGATCAGCTCCGGAGAAGCCATTGGTCATCTTAGCCAGGAAGTCCAAGTCCACATCCTTTCAAACAAAAGCAAAATTAAGATTTGAGGGGGGAAAAAAAATAAAAAATTCACTCCATTTATCATTGTTTCTAAGTTATAACTATTTTATAATCATGTTTTAAATCTAAAACATATTCAAATTGAAAGGCTTTCATTAAGGTTTACCCTAATATAATTCCAGAAATGATTAAGTAAAATAAAAAAAATACAACATAGGAGCATCATGTGTATTTTTACTCAAATGCGTTTTTGTCAGTGATGATAAAATAATTTTTAACACCCCTTTTTTCACGATAAGATGGGGACTAGCTAAACACAGCTCTTTTAGGCAAAACTATGACAGGACGTACAAGTTTTTGTTGACAAAACGCGAATGGATGGAACCGTTAGTGGGTGGTCTGTCAGACATGTCTGCCTTTTGTGCTAAAATCTGTCACAAGCAAAAACTGTCCAGCGCTGCAGCCCCTTCTGAATTCTACAGCTAAAATAAATACTATCAAATAATGTTTTCCAAAAAGTAGCCTAAGACAGCAACTGTAGCCTTGTTTGCCACAGAAACTAAATATAAACTTCAGTTTGCAAAAAATCAGAAGTGGGTAGATAAACCTGAAGCGATGGAGAACACCCAAACAAGATGGCAGAATTATATGAAGGCAAGAACATTTGAGGCTTTACAGTCACAGCAGTAAATATCGTCGCCTCACATGTTGCTGGGCGGAAGAGTTATTTTTCCCCCAATTCTGCCCACTTTCGGGAGTCTGCTGCAGCAGTCCTACTGTAGTTCTACCTTCATAAAACTCCACAAGACAGTCCTCTTCCACTGCTTCAGATCAGCTTTTTGACCTCAGTTCTTTACATCGGCTACTAAATACAAGCGGCCATGAGCTGGCGGATGTGACCGGGAAAAGGGAAGTCTCAGCTTTCCTGCTAAGGGTGCTGCGCCCACCACCCAACCCCGGATAAGTGGAAGTACGTTTCATTTATTTACGAAATCAATTTTAGAAAAGTCAGGGACTAGCACAGCTTCATGATTACATTTGACAGCAAGTGAACTCGCAGATTTTAAAACGCCACTCTGGTGTTCAATGACTAGTACTTTATTTGGTTTTGGCCTAATAAAACAGTTTTTACCTTCTAAAACTGGACTATCATGTTGAAATGATCAATAGGTAACTAAAAACAATATGAATTTCTGCCAAATTTTAGACTGAAACTAAAATAGCAGCAAAAAACAACACTGCTCAGATAATGATTTAAGGGTACTAAAAACAGATAGAAAATCAAAATATAAACCTTTAAAACAGTGCGATAAAAACACTCACCTTGCTGATGGGACTCTTGCGGAGGTTGGCCTTCAGGATGCTGATCCTGCTCTTCTCGTCGGGCAGGGGGATGTAGATGAGCTGATCGAGACGGCCAGGTCTGAGGATGGCAGGGTCGATGATGTCTGGTCTGTTTGTGGCGCCAATGATGAAGACATTCTTCTTACTCGACATTCCATCCATCTCGGTCAGAATCTGGTTGATGACACGGTCAGCTGCTCCACCACCGTCTCCCACGTTGCCGCCACGCGCCTTGGCTATGGAGTCCAGCTCATCAAAGAAGAGAACGCAAGGGGCAGCCTGACGAGCCTAAAAGCCCAAGCCACAATACAGTCTTAAAACAATATGAAATCATTTCTTCAGAGTTTATACGTTTTAAAATTTTTAGGGAAGACAGAAGAAATACAATTTAAACCTAACCGCACTCTGCATCAAACAGCTGACACCTTAAAAGAACTCTTACCTTGTCAAAGATCTCTCTGACATTGGCCTCAGACTCTCCAAACCACATGGTGAGCAGCTCAGGTCCTTTGATGGAGATGAAATTTGCCTGGCACTCATTGGCGATGGCTTTGGCCAAAAGAGTTTTACCACAGCCGGGGGGACCGTAGAATAGCACACCCTTGGAAGGGGTCATGCCAAACTTGAGGAACTTGTCTGGGTGCTCCACAGGGTACTGAATTGTAAGTGAGGAAAACAAGAGTAAGATCAGCATGATAAGTATACTTTTAATGTTAAATTCGAAAATCTAAATATATTTGCTGTAAGAACATTTTTCCCTCTTTTTAGTAAATATGTATAATCCAAAACCACTAAGCCAAAACAGAGCATCTCATAGCATCTAAGCAGTGATACTACAGCCTGCTGTCAAGTCCAAACTGAAACATTTTTAGAAAGGTCAACAGCATGAGACATTAGTTACATCTCCTGCTGCCTTAAGGTCACTGGAAACTATATAGTCTTTACAACATCTGGAAAACCTCCCATTTTTTTTTTCACGGCAGCAAGTGCAGCCGTTGCTGCTTTATTCTAGTAGTTTTGAGAGTTACAAAATACTGGGGGAGCTCCCAAATAAGGAAAAAAAACATCAGATACATCAATGGATTTGAACATTTTGTTATCTTGTATAGCCTTTGTGAAATGCATTCTACTTCTTTGTATTCATTTTAACAAGTGGTTATTTTAAAAATGTAACTATGAAAATATCCAGGAGAAGAATCTTTCTTCCCATGCATACCAATGCCACGAAAATACTCTGAAGACATGCCACTTGAAAACTACTTAGGAACTCTGAATGAATCAATTTGGGAATTCTCAATCATACCTGCACCAACTCCTGCAGCTCCCTCTTAACATCTTCCAGACCTCCAATATCGTCCCAGGTGATGTTGGGAACCTCAACAACTGTCTCCCTCAGTGCTGATGGGTTGCTCTGACTCAGAGCCCACTGCAAAACAGCATTGATAAGATTAGTATCGACTCACAAGGCCATTGCCAGTTACCTGATACCAATTTACTCTCGCTGGATATCAAGAGATCAAATTACAGGTTTACCTTGAAGTCATCCATGGTAACTGCAAGAGAGTTCATGACTTCCGCATCAATGGTCTCATCCTCAAGGTCGATCAGGTCCATCTTCTTCCTAATGGCTTGGAGAGCTGCTTCGGAGCAGAGAGCAGCCAGATCCGCACCCACGTGGCCATGGGTCTCATTGGCTACCTACAATAAAAAATGTATTAATCAATTTAAAAAATAAAAAAAAGGGACAACTTTTAAATATACATTATGGTAAATTCTGGTGCTCACAGTGATAGAGCTAACAAATACAAGGATATAAATGAAGCACCACATCTAAAATAATAAAAGCCATTCCAGGGAAATTATGTGCACAAACCTGTTCCAGGTCAACATCGTCAGCCAGTTTCATGTTCTTGGTGTGAATCTGGAGAATCTCCAACCTGCCAGTTGCATCAGGAATGCCAATGTCTACTTCCCTATCAAAGCGCCCTGAAGGGTCAAAACACAAATTGTGTCAACAAGACATACAAACAACCATTAAGATATACATTACACACACCAAACATGAAAAATAAGTAAATGTCAATCTAAAGATCTGCAGAAACCTAATACCCGTCTTTATTGGAGTGAAAGAATACCTAAGTATTTACGGTGCTATGGCAACTGTTGACCAAGAATCAGCATTTGCAGCTATATAAGATACATTTTCAGCACTCTGTAAAAGCTGTCAGAAGCATTCAATCATATCTTTTAAAAGCGCAGTACTGCAGACACTGGCCCAGAGCACTCTGAACTAGATAACTGCTGACATGATAAACACAAGTTTGAGATTTTATTATTTGGTAATAAGGGTTGCAAATTGGTTCATGCCTGACACCACGACAACAAGCAAATTAGAAAAGTGTTAGGTTTAATCTGATTGACTTTTATTCGTAGATGAACTCTGTTGGTTTAAAACAGCTAAATTATCTTTAAAGCATCTGGTAGAACAAGGAACCACAGAAGGGTTTGCAAAATTTGTCAAAAATGGGATCAGCTATAAAATTGGTTGTTACAAACCTACTAATAGGAGAGGTTACTATGGCCATGTACTTACAAATAAAAAAAAAAGGACTAAATGGTTTGCCAAGCAGCCATAAATGTAGTATAATATCCCTAAAGAGGAGGTCCCTTTAACAAAATTCAAGTCTTAATAGATGCTCATCATGAAAAAATTGGAATTGAAGGAAAATTGCAAGCAAAAAGTTTAGTTTTCATTCACTTCAGTGAAGCTAGCACCATGTTATGTAAAGAGTTTCTCCTAGAGCTCATTCCTTTTCACAATAATTCAACATAACCACCAATGTATATGGATAATATAGAAAAGCAATCCTTCAAATTTGAAGTAGAGCAACATCCTTCATAACAGGTGCATTGCCCAAATCAAAAATAGGAGACCCCAACATTAATCCAATATTCAAAAGCAGGAAGATTTGATGGTCACGTCCTAATCGAATACCTATAGAACATGTCAAATGCATGCTTTAAGAAGATCATTTACCGAATCTCCTGAGAGCTGGATCAATGCTGTTGGGTCTGTTGGTAGCAGCCATGACGATGACATGAGCCCTCTGTTTCAGGCCATCCATAAGAGTCAGCAGCTGAGAAACAATGCGCCTCTCCACCTCTCCATGAGTCTGAAATCCAAAAACACACAATTGGTTAAAAAATAGAAACAACAACAACAAAAAAACTCAAATAATAAGAATAGAAACTGTGCTGTTGTTCAGTTATCTATTCAAACTCTCATTTCACTCACCTTCTCCCTCTTTGGAGCAATAGCATCAAGTTCATCAATAAAGATAATGGCAGGAGCATTCTTCTCTGCTTCCTCAAAGGCCTTCCTCAGATTACTTTCACTCTCTCCTGCCAGCTTGCTCATGATTTCAGGGCCTGAAAGTTAGAGGTAAACATTTTGATTTGATTGTAAACATCCCACATTTACCTAATCAAAAGCTGAATGAACAGCTGAAAAATGTCAATACCATTAGGGATTGACTATAAGAAGTGACAAGTAAACATAAAAATGTAAAATGTGTGTTCACACCATTAATCAGGAAGAAAAAAGCTCCAGTTTCATTGGCCACAGCTCTGGCAATCAAAGTTTTTCCAGTTCCAGGAGGTCCATAGAGAAGGATTCCACGTGGCGGCTAAATAGACAGGATATTATGAAAAACAAAACAAACAGTCTTATTAAATCCATTGAAACATTTAACTTTAGTTAAATTCTGATAAATTACTCCATCTCAAAACACAATACTGAAAAACAAGTTATCCTGTATTATCAGTGACAAAACTGGTTAAAACTAGCTAATCTTTTTTTCTGTTCATCACTAAGCAAGTATCTTTACAAGACAGGTTTTCCAAATTTGAGGACATTTTTGCCCAAAATCTGATTAAAAAGGATCACATTGAATATTTAACAATGAAAGCATTGCCTGCACATTAAGAAGCAGCCTCACCTTGACTCCGATGGCCTTAAACAGTGCAGGGTGTCTGAGAGGCAGCTCCACCATCTCTTTGATCTGAGCCAACTGCTTCCTCACCCCTCCAATATCATCATAGCCCACCTCATTCAGAGACTCTTCCTCATCCTGCATGTTTAAACCAATGTGTTAAGATCTCTTTATCACTTATTATTGGTCAATGTTTTGTCTATACATGATACTCACCTCTCTCCTGATTGGCTCACCCTCACAGTGAATAACAGTGTCAGGAGCAACGATGCAGTAAGGGGAAGGATCAGTCTCTACCACCTTAAACTCCACAGCACGCATACCTCCTCTCACCAAGAAAATGTCACCTTTAAGATTTTAAAACAAATAAAACATTCATTACTCAAGAGATACACTAAATTGCACTGCAAATATAAAACAAACAAAAAAAAAACTATTCTTTCTTCTAAACACTGGCATTCACCTTTGCGGATTGGCCTGTAAGCCTCAAGGAAGTATGGCTTCAGGTAGACCTCGAACAGGTTGCCAGTAATTCCCTCTACTGTGTCATCTATTGGGAGGACATGAATCCTCTTTCCATACTTCACATCAGGACATGGCTGAATGCTGAGGGAAAGAATGGAAACATTAGTCATCAACGGAATGGATGCATTGGGAGAAAGTAGGACAATAATGTGTTTTCCCCCCCACCTGATGACGTCACCGAGGCGAACCCTCAGATTGTTGCGGACAACCCTGTTCATTCGAACCTTCTCGTCAGAACAAGTGTCATCAGACAGCACGATACACACAGTCTCCCTCCTCTTTTTTCCCTTCATCAGCACTGTGTCTCCACGAAAGAGCTGCAGCTCGTCCATCTTGGTCTTATGACAAAAATATATATATATGCTTTTATTTTTTGGAGTGTAAAACTTGACCCATTAAGAAGCCAATGTCTCTTTGACAATCTTTGAATTTATTGCTAGGGCTTTGCGCACAAGCTTTTAAATATTTACCTGAGAAAGGGAGACCACACTGTTATCTTCATTGATGGATTCATCAACAACCAGTCTGTTGGGTCTGTTCTTTTGCTTCAGAATTGCAGTTGCTAGATCATCATTTTTGGAACTACAATAAGAAACAAGACAATAACAAACAACATTGTTACAATGCATCTTTTCACTTTTAATGTGGTTCATACAATAAAAACCAAGTGTATGTTGAGAGAACAATGTAAAGGTCATTTGCAAAATATTGGTGTTACACAAACACACACTTTCAATTAGGGTTGTCACGGTACTCGGTACTTCGGTACCAAGTCGGTACCAGTGCTACTGTCGTACTGTCGGTACTTGTATTTTCAT
>JBBDHI010000012.1:14850245-14865295 GCA_037177115.1 Craterocephalus stercusmuscarum | reverse complement strand
AATTCTCTACATTTTCATCCACTTTAAACTCAGTCTATATAATTAAATATTCAAATGCATACCCTAAAACACTGTTCAATAATTAGATATTTTTCTCCTCTGTTTTTGTAATGATTTGGTGGCCCCTATGAAAAAAGTAATTAGATTACAGCAACGTAAAATGTCTATATTACAAAGTCCAGACATTAGTTTTAAGTTTAATTAAAAAAACAGACAAAGAAAAAAAAATTGCAATTGTCCTTTAACTAGAAATGCTGCTGACCTTGGGCAATGGATGTGCAGATCTGCAATAATTCCATAAGCCTTCTTGGGTCCATCACCAGTCTTGGATCGTTATAAAATTTCTCCTTTGCCTTGTCTCTACAACTATCCCCAAATCCACCAGTTAATGACTCAAACATTGGGGACATCTCCTGCATAACAGAAGAAAACACTGTAATTTCACAAAAAAAGTAATCACTCATTTAACAAAAGACAAACGGTATTGGACACTGCTGATTCAGTTTTCTTAAATCCATCATGAATAGACATCGAGGGGGAGTATAAACAGTGGCAAATGTATTGTGCAGAATCATGATGACTCAAAACATGAAGTAAGAATTAGAAAAAAATCCCATTCGGTATAGGTGGAAAATGCTTGGAACAGTTTTTCTCATGGTTCACTCTATCAAATATATCAGGTGTAACAGAATGGCTACAAGATAAAAATGGAGGAAACAACAAAGCACAAACAAATCATTCTATTAATATCATTTAGCCTTTCAAGAGGTAAACTACATGTAATTTACACTGGGATTAATCTGGAATTTAGAAAAACCTGGTATACACCATAATCCAGATGCATTTTATCCCCATACCAGCCAGTAAATGACAGTTATTTCATAAGTCAAGCTAGATTAAAAATGAAATACTACGGTTCTTTGAGAACACCCAAAGGGAGGGGGAACGTATCACTAACGCATAAACCTACCTGGAATTCCTGTATAGCTTTTAGCTGGCAGGTGGCCAGCCATACTGCCCACTGCAGAAAGACGAGGTACAGAACAAAAGGATGCACTGCTGTGTTTCCCACTGATTTGAGCACTGTTCTCCAAAACACAAGTGGATCTGAAGGATCAGCATCACCTCCTGTCATCTGTAATACTGCAAGAAGCAAAGGCGAGCTTTAAAAAGAGTTTGCATTGCGTAATCCATGTTTTCAGGCATAGGCCTACCTCTCTCTCTGGCTTGTTTTATGAGTTGCTCCACTTCTATAAACTGAGACTGAGCAATAAAGCACATGCAGGCATTAAACACCACTGAAAGCTCCAGCTCTGCATGGTCTGCATGAAGAGGGATGCCTGCAAGGTGGACACACAATAAAAGAGGGAGACCGAAGTAAAACAAATGTAAACAATGATTCTAATATACTAACAATTAAATGTTTCTATTTTAAAGTTGAGTAAGCACCTTGTATTTTCCTTAATAGTTTGATAAACTCTTTGGCACATCTTGTCACGTTGGCGTGGTCTCGGCTCAAAGCATACTGTCCCTCATGTTGCTGAAGTGAATAAAAATAAACGGATGATGTGAACAGGATGTAACGTTTCACTATATTCAGGCAAGACTTCACTTAAACATTTACGTCACATGCCTGCTCATTTAATAACAATAAATGAACATCTATATTTTTTTGAATACGATTGATTAGAAAAAGTGATTAGCGGCTGGAGATGGATGGACGGTGATATGAATAGCTATATATCATGCTGTATAAGTCTAGCCACAAAACAAAATATACATTAGAAGATTAACACACCTAATTAATACAAATAATTTGCTCTTTTAACGTATTCTCAATAAGAAATACATACTATTAAAAAAAGTATAAAGTAGCTGGTAATGACACAGTGAGGCGCTAACTGCTAACAGTACCTACCATTAAATCATTTACCAGCTCGTTATTTTCCTGTGTCCACCTGTCTCGTAAAGACCGTGGCTGGTGCATTTTTCCAGCCATCACATCCCTGTTATGTGAAAAGTTGACGACGGTGTTAACTTTCCCTCGTTTATCAGAAGATTCAGGAAGTAAACATTAGAGGGAGCATCGCAGCGGGGCTCTGCTGCCCCCTATGGACACATCGCTGAACTGCACACGCAGTCTGCTATCTGCCCAGAAGGTGGCGGTGTAAGTGAGCTATGTTTAGTTGATTTTCTAGAAACTTCAGCCACTGGATTCTAAAAGGGCCCCCAAACTGTTAATAGTTGTTATTTTGCGTATGGCAAGTAACCCTATAAAAGAACTTTAAAAACGGCTTTGACGAACACATTCAATTTGATTTTGATTTAATGGATATCTATAATTCAAGAGTTTCTAAAGCCACTGTGGCATCTTGCCATAATATCATCCATATATATGACTGCACACTGGTCTAAAGTAAACTCAATCCTCGGCCTTAATGGCATTTTTGCTGAGTCATCCCTGAGACTGCCAGGACAGTCATTTTTCTAGATGCCATCTCCCAAGGTGACTCCGTCTTGTCTCACCCAGTTCCACTCTTCTCTCATCCCCTCTCTGCATTCTGATCACTCAATCAACATATCATGTTTTCTCTGATATCTCCAGTCTTCGCAGAGAATTCAGTGCAAAATTCCACCTCTTCTTTTATTCATTGTCTCAGATCACTGAACAGTCTAATATGTTAACAACAAAGGCTCTCCCTGCACCCTGCAAATGCTCTCCCTGTACCTGCATGGGTAGGCATACACACAAGATACAGTTCTCCTGGGACAAGTTGAATTCTTTTGCTATATTTTCCTTCATATCGATCTTGTTGTTTTCCATCTCTAAATCTGTCTCTCAGCAAATGCCTTTCTAGTCATCCTATCAAGGACAAGGTTTGAAGGAGTCGCCTTTCTTTCCTATAATTACCAGCGCCAAACTGCCAAAGTTTCATTAAATGTTTAGTAACCATGGTGGTGCTGAGGATCAAACTATTTTCCTTTTGATGGGTGACAACATCATACATTTTCAGACTGTTGTCCGTGAGGAAAACTGGCCTGACATTCTTTGAAGGCCTTATTCTCGTTCATCTCAAGCTAGTGAAATAGATCTATTTTCAGGTAAACCTGATATGCATGATATTTATATCCTGCAAGTCCTTCAGCTCTCTGATCATGTTCAATGCAAAACATGCGTTGAAAGGTGTAATAGAGAAAGCATGATTATAGTATCACTGGTTTCAATTGTGAGACTTTTAAGGGAATTTAAACTAATGCAATTGAAATATTGGAGGGTACACTAAGGGTTTAAGAAAAACACTTGTGCTCACAGCAACAAAGAACGGCTGATAAAGAGAAATGACTGTGTGCTGATCCCCCTGTTCGACATACATCTCATGGGAACGATGTATCCACAATTCTCTGTAAAGTATGCAGAGTAAACTCACTCACCCTGAATTTGAGTAATCAATAGATGCAGGAGTGCGCTTCAGACCAGGCCCTTTTTTCAGACCAGATTTTTTTTTTGCATCAGCAGAGATAGCTCAGATTTTTTTTTTTTTTGTTAATGCTGTATCGTTGTAACACATCTTTATGCACATCCACTGTGAAGTTGCATTGGAAAAACTGCTGCTGGTTTTGGTTCCTAAATGATGGTACAACTAAATATACACATAAGGCAATTAATTATTCCGAACCAACATAAAACACTGCAAAAAATAGCTATAAGAACTTCAGTTTGCGTGTTTGTAAGGGAGTGTATGTAGTAAGAGTTGTCAATGGCCCAGCAGTTGAGGTGAGCCCCAGGAGGGATGATCTGCAAACTCACACTGCAGCAGCAAAGCTAGAGAGCATCAGCAGAACACAGTGAACACCCACACAGTCACCTCACACTGGCTTTACCCACAGCCTCAACAAAATGACTTCATACCTGTAAAACATTGTAAAAATAAGATGTTTACAGAGAATTTCAAACATGCTTAAACTAATTTATGTAAAGTCTGTGCTCTAGGTATTGTTAAATTCATAAAGACACATGAGGTGATGTTTGATGCATTAAAGGTAGGCCTACAATAAAGTTTTTTTCTTTCAGCACACTGCATTTTCTAAACTCCTTCCGTCAGAACACACCTTCAGATAGCTACGCTTAGTGTGTAGCTTTTTCTCTGCAGGCAATAGTTTTCTGAAGAAAAAGGTGTCTCTTTAAAAAAAGAGAGAGAGAGAAAGAAAAAAAAAGCGTGTCCTGGTGCTGACTGGTGAGTTTTCCCTCCCGCCTATAAAAGCCAAGCACTCTTCCTCCCACTGCAGTCACATCTCCTCCGGCCCAGCCAGCATGAGTTTCACGGTGGACCACCACTTCATGGGCCCGGGCTCGTACCGCAAGGCTCGGCCCGCCTCAGTGTCCTCCAGCGGGTTTCACTCCCAGCGCCGCCGCCTTGCGTACAGCCAGCCATCCTCCATAGAGAGCTTGGAGACCTTTAACGGCGACATGACGCGGAGGAGCGAGAAAGAAGTCCTGCAGGCTCTGAACGACCGATTTGCCGGTTACATCGACAAGGTGAGGAACCTGGAGATGCACAACCGCAACCTGGAGGCGGAGGCGGCAGCGCTGCGGCAGAGCCAGGCCGGACGGGTCTCCATCGGGGAGCACTACGAGCGCGAGCTGAGCGAACTAAGGGCTCTCTTGCAGCAGCTGACCGGGGAGAAGGCTCGCGCAGCACTGGACCACGATCACCTGGAAGAAGACATTCAACACTTGCGCGTCAGGTTGGAGGATGAGGCGCGCAACCGGGAGGAGTTGGAGGCTGCGTCCCGCGCCATGAAAAAGTATGTGGAGGAGTGCCGGCTGGCGCGCATGGAACTGGACAAGAAGCTCCGTGCTCTGGAGGAGGAAGCCGTTTTTCTTAAGAAGAACCACGAGGAAGAAGTGTCCGAGCTTTTGGCGCAGATTCAGGGCGCGCAGGTGAGCTTCGACATGAGAGACGCGCTCAAGGCGGACGTCACGAGCGCGCTGCGAGAGATCCGCTCGCAGCTGGACAGCCATGCGTCAAAGAGCGCAACACATGCCGAGGAATGGTTTAAAGGTGAGTTTGATCAAAGACAAAAGGTATGTTTTAAAGTTATCTTGCACTTCTCTGCGCTCAAGCAAAGACGCACTGGTTCTCTGTCCAAGGTGCTGAATCAGACGTCCTTTGGTTGGGTTGACGGTTTGTTTTAAGCACAGAGGGATTCATTGTGATAGTATAGTAACCCAATACAATAAATATTAATCATGTTACCTGCTATAGATTTGAGGATAATAGATCTTGCTGGTTGTGTTTTAATTGCAAATCTTTCTGTAAAACATTTGATGTTTGCAGACCGAAAGCATCAAAAGAAACTGATAAAGTAAAATTTCCGATAAAGATTCAATGAGATAAAACAGTTTTTACTTTATTATGCATCTATAGTTTGAGACAGTTTTCTGTAGCAGCATATTTGCCGCAGAAGGTTTTTTTTAAACTAAAGCACTGCAGGCGTGAGATGGCACACAGAGAAGAAACCATGGCTAATTTTCACTCATGCTGAGGTGACACTGGATTTGTGTTCTTGTTTGTAGCCTTTGCATGTTGTTCTTTTCTCTCTTTATTTTTATTCATTTTCTTCTGTGATCCTTCTGACCTTTAAAGTACCATATGCACACATAATCAACAACTTTGAAGGCCAAGAAGGTTTAGTGTGTGCAGAAGCTTAAAGGCAATCAAAGAACTTGATGGTCTCTTGCAGTGCCCTTACATCCCGGTCTGATAGGCAGGAAACGGAGCAAGCTGAATGACCTTCTGTGTATCCAGCTGACTGCAGCAGTGGCTCATTCATAGTTAGAAGACAGAGGAAGCTGAGTCAGACAGACTGACAGCTGGACAGTGTCAAGGTTATTCAGGCTCCCAGTGGCGACTGTCTGCTCCGTCGGCTCTCTAAGGCAGGACTCGTCTTGTGGAAAAAGGAAAAATCTAATCCCTGGATGTGAATCCTGATTTTTTTTGTATGCCTATGCAAACCAGTTGTGTGACACAGCAAAGTATCTGACATTATAAGTGATGCTTAAACTTTTAAGATGCTTTTCTTTGCTCTTCCTGCAGTGCGCATGGAGCACCTGTCCGAAGCTGCAAAGTCTAACCAGGATGCCATCCGCGGCACCCAGGAAGAGATTGCAGAATACCGCCGCCAGCTTCAGGGCCGCACCATTGAGCTGGAGACTCTTCGAGGAACCAAGGAGTCACTTGAGAGGCAGCGGATGGAGAGCGAAGACAGACATCAAGATGATCTCAACTCACTACAGGCATGAGCTGGAGAACAGATATGTGCTCTTAATTCACTGAAACCCTCTCAGAATTTAAGTGCAGTATATGACCCGTCTTCATTTTGCAGGAGACCATTAATCAGCTCGACAATGAGCTAAAAACCACCAAATGGGAGATGGCCAGCCAGCTGAGGGACTATCAGGAGCTGCTGAATGTAAAGATGGCCCTCGATATCGAGATTGCTGCTTATAGGTCAGACAGAGCCAAAAAATTTAAAATGATGAACTGATTTCATGTCAAGTGTTCTAAACATTTGTGTCTTTAAAACAGGAAATTACTGGAGGGAGAGGAGAATCGTTTTGTGTCAGGCGGCGGCCCATACTCTTACCTGGAGGGCAGATTCTCCACTCATGTGAAGGTGAAAGGTGACGAGATCTCAGATACCGTCATCGTGGAAGAACAGACCGATGAGACACAAGTGACGGAGGTGACAGAAGAGGCAGATGAGGAGGACGAGGAAGAAAAGAAAGAAGATGAAGAGGAGGAAGGAGAAGGAGACGACGAGGAAACCAAAGAAGAGGAGGGTGAAGATGAAGGAGGGGAGGACAAGGAAGTAGAGGAGGGAGAGGAAGAAAAGGAGGAAGAAAAGGGAGAGGAGGAAAAGGAGGAAGAGGAGAAGGAGGAAGAGGAAGAAGACAAAGCTGCATCCCCTCCTCCAAAATCCCCTCAGCCCAAATCTCCTGCTGTGAAATCGCCAGAATCTAAATCGCCACAAAAATCACCAGCATCCAAGTCCCCGATGCCCAAATCACCCGCCAAGTCGCCGGCAGCCAAATCTCCTGCAGGAGACAAGTCAAAGTCACCGGAGTCAAAGTCGCCCGTGATTAAATCCCCCGAAACCAAATCTCCTTCCAAGAGCCCTGAACCAAAGTCACCAGAGAAAGAAAAGGCAGAGCCCGTTGCTGCCAAAGAGGAGAAGAAAGATGAAAAACCTCAGTCCATCAAGGAGCAAAAGCCAGAGAAAGAGAAGCCTGCAAAGGAGGAGAAGAAGCAGGAACCAAAGGAAAAAGAGCCAGAGAAAGTAGACAAGCCTGACACGAAGAAAGAGAGCAAGTCGGATGAAGCACCCAAAAAGGAGGGAGCTTCAAAACCTGCAACACCCAGCAAGGCCTCCGAGGATAAAGACACCCCAAAACCTGAAGCTAAAGAGAGCGCTCCCCCCGCAAAGGACGACAAGTCGCCTGCTCCTAAATCCGAGAAGGCTGAGCCTAAAGCGGAGCCTGAGAAGACGGAGACCAAAAAGGAGGAAAAGAAACCCGAGGAAAAGCCTGCCGTGAAGGCAGAGTCAGAGAGCAAGGAGAAGAAACCCGAGGAGAAGAAGGAGGCTCGTACAGATGAGAGTAAAGAGGTGAAGGGGGGAGCAAAGATGGAGAAAGCTGAGAAATCCTCTGGCACCGAGTCAAAGGAAAGCAAGGAGGAGAAAGCCAAGAAGTAAGATTGTGTCTCAGCTCTGCTGGAGAAGAGTTGGAGATGCCAAAGAACAATGAGGGGAGGGAGGTCAGGCAAAGGCATAAGGAAGGAGGCGAGCAGGTGAAATGAGCTGGATGCACCCAGCTATGTAGACAGGCACTTTAATGTCCAAAGCAAAGCAGGTAACAGTATGTAAGCAATATCGATTTCTGTAGCAAATAATCCCCTGCTCCCCAAGTATGGCCGTGAAACACCCCCGAAGCTTCCGATGTACGACTGAATGCTCTCAACTCTTTATCTGAATGTGACAACTGCCCTTAATGAATAACAAGTGCATTTAAAATGAATCCTGATGGGGCAGCAGGGTCCTGCTGTGCCTACACAAGCCTTCAAGGGTATACGTCAAAACAATATTAACTAAAGATTGTGACAGATATTGAATATAGAAATGTATGTTTAAGGAAACAAATACGTCTCCACTATATTTGCAGTTACATTAGTAAGAAAGACTTGAATTTTGCTTGTTGTGCACCTTAATGCTGCTTCTCCTGACAGGTGAACTGTGGTATCTCACTCTTCCGGGCTGTAACGCTAGAACAATGATGACTGTGCTATGTATAAAACTGCTGAGAATATGCAATATGAAACAGTAAATAAAGAGTGAAAAAAAAAATCAAACAAGTAGCTTTGTGTCGTCTTAATATGTTTACACCTTGAAAAAACGCTGTAGCACATTAACCTTTCCTGGGGAGATTTATGAAGTGTCAGGAATCCTCGTACGAGGTGTGAGGCCAAAAAGGTAAATGCTACAACTCACCGCTGCACTGCATTGCGGCTAAAGCGAGGGGGAGCTGTGCCCACCTTCAGCAGCCACCCCACCCTTCCTCACATCCAGCACAACACACTCATGTATAAATAAAGAGCAGCGCTTGGACAGAGCAGACTCAATTTCCCTCTCATTTCCCAGATCTACCTCATTACGCACAGGGGCACACTGGATCATCACCTCTGTAATCTCCTTACATCTCCCACATTAATTTATAATTACCAGTTATATAATAGGCTCAGTAGGTACTGGCTTAAACACTCAGAAAAACTATGATATAAATGAAGAAGTTCTCATCATATGTGGTCATGACTTGCAGAAGTATGTATATTTATTTTCACAACTAAACAGCTGATTTCAGGCGGTGGCGATGAAGGTCAGAAATTTGATCACCCAGTGATAAAAAAGCAGGTAAATGACATTTCTGTCAACATCCTTTTTTCTGGACTACACATATGGGTGCTGTTTACACTTTGAAATGTAAAATGGTCTTTGCAATGTTGAGTAATAGTGTGGTCAACCTTTCCTCCTATACGGACACTAGAAACACTTTGGCTGACATTGGAAGGATCATTCTTCTGGCACAAAGCCAGCATTCCCTTCGCATCATGTCACCAGCGTCACAGCATCTAACTAATTAGCTTTGCATTAAAGCTGCAGTAAACAAATGCCTTTAAGAAGTAAATAAACACATTTTAATTCAATTGAAAATGCTGCCCCTCCTCCCACAGCTGTCCCAGCCTTACTCTGAAGTTCCTTCCACCAGGCAAGCTGTTAGTTTTATGCTCCATACACGCTAAAAATAGATCAGCATCAATAGGGTTGGAGCCCCACACCCAAGTCACATTTAACCCCTTCATGTGCTGTACATGCAACCTATTGGAGCTTTTAAATAAAAATAAATAAAAATCACAATTACCAGCTTAATTTTCTAAAGCCTGCAAACCGTGCTGAAAGGAAGCGTCTTACTTCCTCTGTGATCAGCTTAATTACAATATTTTACCCAATGAAGGAGAAGAATTATAACTTCCTCGAACTTTTAATGGATTTGGCAAATTTATTATAAAACAAAAGGGAGGATACAGGCTGCTTTTACTGCTTTAACTAGCTTACCCACCCACTTTCAGAATTGTACTTTTGGACTCAGTAATTTTGTTTCATTTTCACTGAAAAAGCTTATTGACAACTGTTGACAATCACTCAAAGCAAACTGAAAATCACCTGGATTCATTTCTTTTATCTACTGCTATCCCAGTCTGCAGACTCATACCCTTTGAGATCAGTTATCTCTAACCGTGATCCATCTTGATAAGATAGAAGACTCAGAAAATCTCTCAGAATGCAGGTTTTGCATCTCCAAATGATAATAGATTTTTTTTTTTACCAGATTCACATCTGAAGTAGCCATCTTCATCGTTCTGCTGGACTTCGGCAGCAAAAAGTAAGAAAATTAAAAGTGATACTTCCCCTGGAAGCTAAACAGAAAATCTAAGCAATACTGGACATATTAATAAGAATAGTTTCTGCATGAAATCAAATGAAAGATCAAAGGCCAACTGCAAACAATATGCTAAATATCACATTCCATGGGCATCGTTCTCTGTGGAAATGACTCAGCTTACTTCTGCACTGAACCTCAATGGCATAATAATCAGCATGCTCCGACAAAGCCTATAAATAGAGCAGAACATAGAGGAGTTGGGGTAGAGAGGACAGCAAAAGGATCAAACAGAAAAATATGGAGCGCACAACAAAACCTGCATGCAGCAGAGCCACAAAAAGATCAGTTATAAACTTGTTATGGAAAATATCAAGGTTTATTTATTTTTTTATTCTTTTCAAAGATTTAAAAATGGGAACTTTGTGTGTCAAAGTCACAAAAATCAAGGTTACAAGTTTTAAAACACAAAGTGAAAACAGTGTAGACAGGTTTAACGGTGACTGAAAAAGCCCTGTGGATGGTTGTACTTGAATGGCTTCAAGCGGTTTGGACCCCTGAAATGAAAAAAAAAAAAGAAAAAGAAAAGAAAAATGAATATCAGAGATTTTATATATATATATGTATATATAAATAAAGATAATTCTTTCTAAACTGCATACCTGACAGTACGCAGGCACATCTTTTCACGGGGGAACTCTCGAGGTCCTTCCACACTGTCATCCTGTTCCTCCGTCTCCAAATACACGTCCAAGCAGAAGCACAGGCGAGCCAGCTGATTGGTCAGCAGCTGGTGTCCTGGACGTGGTCCTTGCAGCTCATTTTTGAACACGTTAACTTCACTCTCCATGGCCTAAAAGATGTAAATTGAAAGTTAGAGCATGGAATATCAGTAACAGTGCCCAAACTTTGAGATTTGCAAAAATAAACATTTCTAACTCGAAGATTGTCATCTGTCTGTCCACTGCTTTGTCCTTTCCAGTTGAGAGAGAGGGAGAACAGGGGAGAGATCTCTGGGTAACGGGGGCTCAGCACCACTGCAGCATGGAGACAAGCTGAGAAACACAAAAGCATGGTGTTTATCAAACCAGATTCATACAAATGGACTAACATGCACATATGTTCACCGTGACTGGATTTACCTGTGCCTCTTTCAACCACTCCCAAAAAGTACAGATCAGTCTCCTTTGCCAGCCCAGCATCAGTCACATGACGTGTATATGGCAGATCCTTGAAAAGAAAAAAAAAATTACAGCGACCCTGTTTTTTATATAGGAGTGCACTGATTGCAGTTTTCTGGCCCATCACCAATCTTTAAGAAATCTGACCTGCTGATACCGATTTTTCTTTAGAATTGACTCGACAGCTTACATCTTCAATGTACCAATTTAGTTTTATTAAAAAATACAAACAATACCCATACAACAATGCAAACTTTTTAAGTGAACAAGCTAGTTTTCTAAAAATAAAAATGATTTGAAATGAATGAAATGAAAAGAAAATGAAGCTTTGAGCATTGCTGTCCACATAACAAAAATATCACTTCCTTAAGTCTAATTTTATTATTGTAAACACAAAACTAGCTCAACAGGTTGAATTTCAGACCCGTTTTGAGCCTCTTACTTGAAAAAAAGTTAACAATATTTTGCGTTTTTATGCGAGGTAGTTATGATCAGTTTCACATATATCAATTGGCTGATCGCCGATTCCCCAAAATTAAGATCACCCATTTTTATATTATTGTGAGGAATACTTCTGAAAACATTTTTCCTGATCTGGTTTATCCACCTACCATGTACTCCTGCTGACTGATGGTGGTCCACCGTGCCAAACGGGAGATGATCTTTGCAGGAAAGAGGTGCTGACACTCGCTGGAGACTGGGATGATGCTGTGCTCTGAGGACAGGAGTGTAAACAATCTCAGCCGAATTTCCCGTGTGTTTAATGTGCCGGGTTGGTCAAATACTTACCTAAGGAGGCAAACTGCTTGTGCAGAGCCAAGCGGGACAGCACTCGTGCTCTCAGCAGTTTCATGGTGTTCTCCATGTGGTTGGCACTCAGAGAACTGCCAACGAGCACACCCTAGAAACAAAAAACAACACTTTACGGTTGTAACAGACAAACACTTTGCTCTCCTAGAACACCTCTTGATCTCAACACACACCTCTGAAGAATCACTTGGAAACTGAAGTCCTCCGAGATTCTGAACCCACATGTAGGGATAGCCCAGCTCCTCCACATAATCAGCAAAGGAAACAATCCTAGATGGAAATTGTGGGTTAGTCTGCCTGGATTTTTTCCCCTCTCTCTTTATTCACTTTAATTAATCGACATCCTTACCCAACTTTATCAAACTGGTAGCGATTCGCTGGATTGGGAGTTTCTCTCCCTTGGTCACTGGTGTACAGACAGCTGAGCAGAGTTTCTGATTTCAGAAGATCTCTATAAAGAAAAAAATATATAATTAGACTCTGTTTAGGCTGAAGGGCACAGATAGCATCAAATGCTTATATAAATACACACACACACACCCGGCACTGATGGCTGTGCTGAGGTCTGTGGAAGTGGAGACCTTGGTCTTGACAGTCATAATGTTGAGATTCATCAGGTAGTAGAAGTAGAGATGGAGGATGCTGCCATCTGTGGAGATGAGGAGGAAAAGACGCTGAGGAGCTAATCCACTGCTATCTTAATATTCCCTCTACCCTCCATACATTAATCCTGCCAGCGACAGCCCCCCTGGGTTTACTTCACACGCTGCAGATTATGAGGGAGCAATAACAGGGTGTGGTCTGAAAAGCAGCCAGCAGCCCCCGGGGAGTGCCTATCCTGCTGATGGCCATCTTTCCCACTCCACTCTGCAGTGACAGTGAACTCAGTGACACACTGTCACTCACACAGTTCACGTTTTGCTTTTCCTGCACTTAAACTGCTGCAGCTGGAGGCAGTGACGATAACCGGCAAAAGGGAGGGGAATGGAGTAAAAACAGAAAGGCAGTGAGAGCGTGGTGATGAGAAAAAAACTGCTTACAGGATATTGTAGGTGCTGCAGACCTATGATGCTGCAAGCATCTTTCTCACCTCTCCCTGCTTCCTTTTAAGGTAGAGTTACGCCTGCAATGCAGATCTCGCCATAATCTGTCACCATATTCCTTTTGTTCCCAGCAGAGGGAAGACAAGGGTCAAATGGTGTCAAGTCACAGCAGAGTGGGTCAAACTTTCTTTCACACACCATCTAATAGGTGTTTAGTTACTTAACACCACGTCATATACATTCTCACATTACAAAGAATGAAAGCAAAATAAATAGTAAAAATGTGAATGCGAGCGCTGTAAAGACGAAGTTCACCATTTAGATTGCTACAAAGGTATACAGAATGAGCTACCTTTACATTTCAGGTCCAGGCAAAGAGACAGAGGGTGCCTTTTTAGCATTTCTCGTCTTTTATCATCCAGCTGGCCACCCGTGGTTGGCCGCCTTCTCTTCTGTCAACCAGATGATAAAAAAACAAAGAGGATCAGAGAATAAAAAGACAGCTTACAAAGGAAACTTCATAGAAACATTTGGATCAAACAAAACTTTACATGAACATAGTGAATTATAAGATCTATAGAATGATTTTTTTCTAATAAATGCTTTTTCCTGTAGGTTTGTGAAATGCATCTACATTAGCTTCCGATGTCAATCCAAACCTTTTTTGAAATCTTATACCAAAATTGGAATAATCGCTGAAATTTCCTTTACCCAGCCAAACCAGAAATCCAATTAAACCAAGATTTTTCCCATTCAGAATTGACCCTGTTTCGGAATTGATAGGCGACTGCTGCCACTACCTTACACACCAAACCACGCTGTGGCTTTGTCTTTGTGTTTGGTGCAGAGATGTACTGTATTCTCGCCTCTACTGAGAAACAACTGAACTTGCTGACGAGTGCAAAGAGTCCAGGAGTAAAGCCAGGCCTGGGACTCACCGTTTTCTCTTGCTCCTCCTCTGCATCCGAATCACTCTCATCATCTGGATGAAACCAGAACACATGATTTCATGTTGTTGTTTTGTTTTTGTTGGGCATGTATTCATCCAAAAATGTAACACAAGGATAAAAGAAAAACATGGACGAATGAAAAACAAACTGGTCAACAGAGGTATGGGTTTCTATTTCATGTGCACAGAATATACGTATGATGGGGGAAATGTAGCATCACACGTACCCTGGGAATCATCTGGAGGTTTGGACAGGGCTCTGGCCTCATCCACATCCCCAATGATCGACACACACAGATTCTTGTCTGAAAAACAGAACACAAACACAACTTGCACCTAATGTTGACTAAATCAGTTTTGTTGTGAGGCATGGCAATTCATGACAGAATTTCTTACCACAAGCCTGGCCATATGCATTTGCTTGGACAAACAACACATAGAGGGGTGGAGGCAGGTGGCGCGCGTTTTCCGTCTGTTTCTGAGTTTGTTCAAATGGCATAGACAGATACTCCTGCACTGGGAGCGATGCCTGAGGAAGACAGACCATAAAACGGAAATTATGTTTGGCACGCCAGTCTGCACAAATAAAGATTTGTTTTTTTCAAAAAAAAAAATAAACATACAGGATCAAAGAGCAATGTGCAAAAATCAGGTTGGAACTTTAACAAACTAAAAGTATGTTTTTAGCATAATTATGATGACTGCCTTTGTTTTTTTACCTGCATGATTGCATTGAGTCCTGGCTGCAAGCTTCTGAGATGCTCCTTCTTCACCTCAATGCTCTTCTGAATCTTTTCCTTTGTGGCCTGTGACTCCTTGTATTTCTCTGCCAACCTGTATCCAACCACAAATGCTTAACAAATGCTTTCCACTCTCTCAAATCGTGGCTGACTTTTTTTTATTTTTAGTTCATTTAGTTTTACATGGGCTTAAAAGACACTATACAATATTATTGAAGCAATCCAAAGATGGCAAGAAAAAGGTAAACTCTTATGTATCCGTCAGCATATACAATTAAAACAACAAAAAGTCCAAGTATACAAACAAATCTTCCCAAATAAATAAAACAATGA
>JBBDHI010000012.1:14823297-14843849 GCA_037177115.1 Craterocephalus stercusmuscarum | reverse complement strand
GGTTGACAAGTGAGATCACTTTCCAAAACTGACATAAGTTGAGCCATAAATTTCATCATTTCAAAATACTATCACCCTAAATGTTTTAAAACACTGTACAGCCAATTAAAAATGGCTCAAATGGTGCTCATGTGTTTATCTAAAAGACCTTGATCCATAATTTATAATCAACTCTATGATGACTTTTCAATGGTGTGGACACAAATTTAATTGGGTGGCCCATACTTGAGCGAGGTTTCTAATATACAGTTTTCGCTTGGATTGTAAGAAACCCAATTCAACATAGGCGTTGAGATGTTTGGGTTATGTTGGATATGTAACCCTATAATTGTTTGACTCTTTGATCAATATATTTAGCATTTTGTATATTATAGGTGTATACACGATGTGCAAATGCTTCAGTTAATACACTTTGTAGTTAATCTCAAGACTGAGCTTCTCTGCGTTTGTGCTGGTTTATGCTCAGTTGGGCCCGACTAGCGCAATCCAGCGGTTTCAAGGTGTTGTTTTTATTTTGTTTTTTTTGCACATCTGCATCAAATTAAATTAATCTAGCAGCGAATCTAGTTTTGCACAATGGTTCATTAATTTTGAGTCAAGTGTGTTTGGGTTTTCGTAGAGACTGAATTGAGCATCAACATCAATGCTATATACTAGATGGAAGAAACTCTTCATATAAATCGGCTCTGCTTAGTCCTTACGTGTGGCTCCACATCTCCGCGACCTCGTTTCATCTCCGGTGTTCCTGCTTCACTTCGGACAACCTTCGACTTCCGTTTTTTTATGGCGTCGGACGACATTGATGCCTGAATATATAAATGTAGAATTTAGAGAAAAACATACGTTGTGAAAACTATGAATTACTTAAACACAGTATGCTAATATTAGCACCAAAGCCATTCATTGCTAAGCTAGGCTTATTAGCTTAACCGTTAGCTTGAAGCCTCATTGAGTCATATTTTTTAAAGTAGCTAAACAGCAGAATTTGTTTGATAAAAATCACAATATAAATATACCTGACTTGTAAATGATACGCGTCTGGAATCTTTAATTTGCGAAATAACACAAAAACAATACTGGGAACTCTACGGGTCTTTCTCCACAAAGCACCAACTTCTAACGGAAGCCCAGTCAAGCCAAAAAGCTTCCATAAATTTGGAGAAGCGAAATTCGCAGCGCCACCTACATTCCCTCATTGCCACTCTCGCATTATGAGAGTTGACTAAATAAAAATATGCAGTACTGGTTAAAAGATTTAATATTATTGTTTTGCATATCAACCATATAAATACCCCACTTTTCTAAATATCCAAATGCCATACTTGTACTTTTAAAATACAACAAAACTCAACACATGAAATTCCCTTTTTATGCATTTTATGCATCAATTGAAAACATCTTTCATTCAGTTATTATAAAAAACAAGCACAAAATCACAAAGTCAAAATTATTTATTCTTAGTTTGAATATTTAGAAAGAGACATGACAAAAATTCACTTGCTAAAGTAACATAAAACCAAATAGTTTTTTTTCTACATCTTTTGATCTTTTTACACTTGGCAGACCCATCCTCCCGACCCACAAAAATGAGAAGTCTGTTCATGCTCACTTAGCCATATCGATCAGACTCTGCAGAGATGTGGGCACCCACGTTTTCTCTCCTTGCACAAACACAACTCCCCTGTCTATGTAGATAACAATACGCCCAAATGTGTACAGCTGCTTTCCCTCATGTCGCTTGGCCACCAACGGCATGAAAACAATGTTGTTCTCTTCTGCTTTTGTCTGGATGAGATCTTTGAAGTTAGTTGGCACACTGGTGCTAACACCCCTGTGAGCAACGGTCTCTGCATCCCTCCGCTCCTGCAAGGCTTCATATTGGAAGTCCTTTCTTCTTTCTGTCTGTGTGAGATATGCAATATTCTCCCTTGCACCAGGTTGCATATATCCACCTGCAGATATGAAAATAAAAAAAAAATCAACAAAAAGAGAAGAGTTGCAGTATGTTTTGATAGAGTAGAACATTTTAGAAAGTTTTTGATGTCAGGTTTGAATCAAGTTTTAAAACAAATCAGCGACTCATGACAGAATATCTGAGTACCAACCCATGCCTGAAGACACTGCCCGGTTCATGATGTCCAAAGCTTCGTTGAACTTCTCTTTAATGAGGGGCTGTGCCAGCAAGACCTCACTAAACATGCTTTTCCACCCCAGGTACCATTTAGTGATTTCCTCATAATTTGGACTATTGCTCAACCATGAACACAGAACCTATAACAAACAATCATGAGACAGACACAGTTTTAGAAAAATATAGTTAATTCCATGATATTATATAAGATAAAAAATGTTTTCACAACTATCTAGTCTTTGTAATCCTCACTGTGCAAGTACATTTACTAACCTGCAACCATTTTGGAAAAAAGTTTTTGTCGAGCAGGGAAATGAGACTGGAGGGAGACAGCATGCCTTCCCAGTCCATCACCCAGTGAAATGGCTCCATCTGCTGCTGGTGAGGGTTGATAACCAGCTCTTCCAGACATAAAGCTATGGTGAGAAACAGAAGCATCACATAAAGTTATATCAGAAATGATAAAAGATGGAGAGTTTTAAAGCCTTTTCATCTATGGCTTTGGCATATTTTAGTCTGACAACTAAGACATACCCAGTTTAGGAATGATGTTTTTCACCATGAAGGCCTCCCATGCACCTACTGTGAAAACATTTTTCCATGGCTGTAAGATAAGGCGAGCTGAGGCGTCACTTGGATGCCACCGCTGTAATGCATTGGACAGCTTGCTCCGAATTGGTGGGTAAAGAGGCTCTAGACGTGACTGGAGTAGAGGCAGCCATGGGTGGATCCAAGAGTGAATGGGCACAGTGTCGGTCAAAGGATTCCAGCTATCCACCTTTAAAACAAGGAAAAATATTTATTAAGAGATGTATGTGCATTAACTACACTTCTGATGCTGTGATGCTCGCCTCTCGCTGCAGTCGGGGTAAGATCAGCTGTTCCAACAGGTTATCAAGGATCCACAGAGGCAGAAGAGGAGCCCATATTTCTATGCAGTCCACCATCGGTCCAACCGCACGAGGCTGCCAACTTGACACAGTAGACCGCATCACTGGGACCCACACCTCCCATAACAGTCTGTCCCAAATAAATACAGAAAACACATTCAACAAATGTGCAATTATAAACCAGGCTGTAATACAGGTAAGAGAATATCAGTATTATTACATAGGCGCGCGCAGCTGGATATATTTTTGTTTACCTGTGGTAAGGATCCATATTTGAATCTGGACCACTGGGGTGCATGTCTCTAGATTCGAGGATTGCTCTCCATTGACCAACGTCTTCCAGACAAACAGTGCTGTCCTGTAAAGAATTTAAAAAAAAATCTAAGAAGCAGTAGCCCAACTATTAATGATTTAACAAAGAAAGGGAATAGGATTTGTTGAAAAGAAGAAAAACTGCAAAAAAAATAAAAAACCTTTAGAGGGTCCCATGAGAAAAGTTTCTCTTTAAGCAATGGATGAACAACCGCCACAGCCAGGTCCGCCAATCCCATTGTCTTGTATTCTTCATAATAATCCGTTTGCAAGGTCTCAAAGATCTTGGCACACTCCTGGACAAAGACGGCAAAATGACTAAAAGTTTACCATATCCATGTGAAAACATAACTGGAATTGTTGAACTCAATCAGCAACATAGCTGTGGCTAGTCTGAATGTTTACTATGATATGAACCTGCAGGGTGGGTCCTTCCCCCGGTGCTGTCTCTCCAGAAGGGAAGCGCTCGACCAGTGCAAGCACGGTCTCCATCCTCTGGATGGAATCTTGCTCTGCATCCAGTCTGCTCTGCAAAGCTCGGGACTCATGGGTCAGAGACACAACTACGTCTTTTTCATGCTGCAGACGTCTGGCAGACTGCAGAAGATTTAACAGGAAAAAGACATCTCACAACTCTTATCGACACTGTAAAAACCTTAAGTCAAGCCTCAGGCTGCTAATCTGTAGAGAAGCATTTATCAGTTCCCTTTGTTGCCAAATATTTTTAGAAGAAATGTGTGGGGGTTTTTTTCTACCTGTAATATGTCCTGTTCTGTGAGGTCTATCAGCAGCTGCAGGTTATGCTCAAGCTCAGGGAGAGCAAACCCTGACCCCTTTTGATCCCGGGTGGACAGGCTGGGTGGAGCTTCATCAGGAACACTGTGTTTGTTGGATATCTGACTGTAACTGTAATACACTTTTTGTTCTCTTCCAGTCATATCGATTACCTAGACAGTAAAAGATATGAAGTGAGCTAAATTAAAAAGCAAAACAGGCATACATCCGCATGCTGACATTAATAAAAAAAAAACTGATTTACTTAATTTTGTATTGGGCTCTACGAAAAACATTAAAAACTTACTGAAGTTTCAGGAGCTTATTAAAATGCTAAAGTCATATCGGAATGCTCTTTTGTCATTTCAATGAACTGGCATCAAATAAGTGACAATGCACACTTTAAACATACCTTGACCTGTGCCAGCTCTCCAGCGGATGCTGCCGTGCTTCGACCAACTATTTTGCCTTTTGCCTTCAGTTCATCTGCAGTTTTGTAGGAGTACTTGGGTTTCTTTTTCCCTGCAGGTCCTGCAGGATCCTTGCGCCACTGGCCAAGTTCCTTCTGAAACTCCTGCACCCAAACACATATTTACTGCAGTTCAACTTCCACTGATAAATGAAAAAAACTGAAGGAACTCATTTTTGTCAACACTTTACCTTTTCCTCCTCTTCCTCTGAGTCAACCACGGGAAAGTCCTGAAGGCTCTGCTGCGTTCGCTCATTGCCATAAGCACCAACTGCACCTTTTCCCTTACGAACCTTTGCCTCAATCGGATTTATAATACCTGCCACAATAAGAGTGTCATATTGAAGTTTCTCAATTCTACTAAGTTCTTTGCTGAAACAGATGCATTATTACAAAAATATTCAAATAACATATCCTGATCAGCCAAACGTACCTTGAGCATTCTTGCCCAAACCTTTTCCTGGCTGGTAGCCCATTTTTTGCAGAAGTTTCTGTCCAATACCCCTCGTATGCTTTTCCCAGCTACCAATACCCTGTCCAGACTGTATGCCGCCTGCAAACCTCTGCGACTGATTCCCACGGAAATTACCCTAGAAAAACAATCCGTTATTAAAGCACTACACCAAACCATCCAATTTTTTCCCATATTCACACCAATAATTCACCATCTGAAGTTTTTTGGGTGCAACTCCACGAGAAGGAGGGGGTGCGGCAGGAGCATCATCATCATCGTCATCATCCTCATCAGAGTTATCAGAGCCTCCTTCTTTTTGCTGCTGTTTCTCTTCTGCTGCAGTCTTGCGCAGACCAGCACTCACAAAGTTGACTGGAGCAGTGTAGTCTTTAGATCTAGTAAAATATTGACAAATAAATCTTACTAAACCTGTGGTTAACAGTTACAGTTAAAATTAGATATTGAGCGATCAACAAACAAGATTTACTTCTTGCCACCAAAGCTTGGCCTCTCATCTTCGTCTGAATCTCTGTCAGCCCAGATGCCGTAGGTGGCTTGCTCTTTGGTCTGCCTAAATCTGCGGCGATCTGGGTTGAACTCATTGGCCAAATCCCAGTCCGTCACCTCAAAGCTTTCGACCTCAACACCTTCCTCCTCCTCTTCCCTCCGCCCATAAAGGTGTGACATGGACATTTCTGCAGCACGGGTGATCTACCTAAAGTAGGATTATACAATATAATCAGGTCATCTTCATGAGAGTCTGTTTTGGACACTTGCCTGCTGTCCTCTGGTATTAAATAAAACACCAGTTACGGTTTAGTAGCGTTAACTCAATACTCGTTGAAAATTAAATATTGCTAAACAGATAGGCATTTAAAACGGTTCTTAGTGTGCTTACACGTAAGGAAAACGTATTCAAAGCTAATACTTTCAGCCAGAAGCTAACGTTAGCTACAGAAAGTGGCATAAATGGTGTCTATAAGAAAACATTCGTGCCTGATAAAACTAAATGAGCAATTGTACTTAACTTACCAGAAATTATAATTATCACCTTACGTGGATATCAATAACACATAATTTCTTGTGTAGCAGTAGGAAGCGACACAGCTAACGACGAAGACGCACTAACATAATAGTACTTCCGGTTTAGTGGTGTTACATTAAACTTTGTACCTCAAATTCGTTGCGCTGTTGCACGGAGATCACTCTTGAATGTTTTCTCCTCCGATCTCCAGGATATTAATTATGCTATAATTTTAGATTCATGGAATTATTACATTAATCAATCATGATTTATTTTTTCTTATCATAACTTAATTGAATAATTAAAACATGAATTTGGGACCAGCTCTTTTTTTTTTTTTTGCTTAAAATGAATTCAAGCAAGTGCGTTAAACGTTGTTTGATTGTTTTATCACAAAATCTTAAAGAAACAAAAATATTTTGTATGACATCGGAAGTAAAAACCTTTGTGTTACACTCAAAATATCCGTGTTGCTGATTATCCAGCAACCGAACGTGTAAAAAATGATCAGATTGGTAATAAAGTGAGTATTTTACATGTGTAAACATGACTTCCGTAAGTTAGCAGAAATGTCGGACACCGGAGAAGAGTGGCAGGTTGCCCGGGGGCGAAAAGGTAGACCTAGGAAATCTAAAGCTTGCCAAGTCTCTTCTACCACAACATGCCTTGATGAGCAACTCGATGTGAGGAAACTTGTCAAACGGATCAGAGACACAGTGTAAGAAACTGAGCTCAGCATTAGCGGCACATGAAAAATCTTTTTACACATTGGTGAAAACCCACCTTCCTCACAAGCCTGTTTACAAACTGAACCAAGTCATGCATGATAACTGTTCTTACTGACTGCTTCCATAGATCTGAGCTAAGATCCGAGGACTTTTGGCCAGAGTGGAAAAGTAAGTATTTTGGACATTAAAACGGCAGCCAAATAGTTGTTTTCATTAATGATAACTAGTTGACTCTCGAAACTCTCATTCACAGAGCAGGTGCTGGTGGCAACATCAACATCCCTACTGAGCCTTTTAGAGATTAGAGACACTGAGGACCAACTGGAGAAGGACAGAGAGGGCAACGTGAATCAACAGATAAAGTGTGTGTGCTATGGCCTTGGCTCCTTTTCTTTCTGTGCCTCGGCCCGCTACCAACTTGCCATGTTGCTGCTGCTCCTCGATGCTGGGCAGGTCAGAGGATACTTAATCTAAAATTACAAACATTCATGAGATCCTGATTGTTAAAATGTATGTGTAAACTTAATCTAAAACTACAAACATTCATGAGATCCTGATTGTTAAAATGTATGTGTCCGTACCTTTCCATGTAGATTCCACTTCAGGACTGCTCTGTTTATGATCCTGCCTTCTCCTCTGGAGAAAAGGAAGTTTTGAGAGAGCTGGATCTGTGTGTACTCACAGAAAATGAGGTTAGCTGTTGGCCATTTATGTTTGCTTTATCACGACACAAGTGTAACGCTGGTCTTGTGCAGATGATGGTAAAACCTTTTAATTTAACATTTAGTTCTGCCAATTAAAATGAAGATGATGTCAATTGTAATTTTAAAATGTAGATGTTGAGAAAATTAGAACATGTCTATAAATTATAGCCTATGAAATTATGAAAGCATATCAAATATTCTGCAATGACCTGTCTTGCTATATTGTACAGGAGGGGAAGAGCCTTGCAACTAAGCTCACGCTGTTTTACATGATGCACTGTGGAAAAGCCTTGTATAACAACCTCCTTTGGAAGAACTGGAGTGCACAGTATTTATCCCGGGTGATGATCATCGGGAACAGTTTCAGTGGCATGAGGGAAAGGTTTGTACAAGACGTGCACAATGGTGATGACATTTGAGCGAGCGGATGAGAGATGAGGTAATATTCTCTGTGTTGCAACGATAGGACAATCGAGAGGGAGTTCAAGAAGGACTACAGGTACCTCAGTGAAGCTGTGGAATTCTGTGAGGAGAGACAGCTGCCTTGTCCTTCCCGTCTAATAGATGTCTTCAGTGATACATCCATCATCACCTTTCCTTCTTGCACTCTAAATGGACTCGCACAATCAGTTTGGTCAGATTCACCTGAGCCACAGTACCAGCATTGTCCTAATTTGGAAATTATACTGAAAGAAGCTCATTAAGATACTAGATAAATAATAGCAAATGGTTTTTTAAATGCTGTCTTTTATAAATCACTTTATAGATATATGAACAATCTTATAAATCTGAATTCTGTATCATTGAAGAACTAAACCTGTTATTGCAGCTTTATTTGAAAGTATGTTGACCATCTTTGATTGATCATTTCAAGCCTACACTTGTCATTTTCATAGAAATGGAAGTTTATGTCTTTGTATTAGGGCCATGCAGTTTTTTCCATATTGCGCTCCATTTACTGTCAATTATATCTACATAACCCCTGGATATTTTAAATAAATGTATATAATCAACTTAAAATGGCTTGAAACTTGCACCACAGAAAAAAAATCAAGAAGAAAAGCTGTTAAAACCAAAATCTACCTGGTAAGCTGGTGCATTAATATGTGATCCATGTTTTTTTCCAACTCTTGTTGATGCTGATGAATGTATGTATTAACTTTATAATTCAGTGAATGAATCCAGAAGTGAAAGGCATCCAGTGGAAACTGATTACACGACAGTTTTTTTTAGATAACCTAGCTTTATTGCTTCATTTCTAGGGAGCAGATTAGACAGGGATGCAAGATTATGGAACCTGCAGCAACATCAAAGTTGGTCTACAAATGCAAAAAGAATAGAAAAAAGGCTTTAAAGGTAAAGCAAACCACAAAAAAACTGGTGAAATTGGGCAACACAGTATTGGGAGGGCTGGGTTAGATTAAATAGCACTTGTTTACTCTAGGTTACTTTTGAAATTAGCACCTGTACACACAAAGATCATGTTTAATTCTAATACAAACACATCTTTAACAGATAGAAACGACCATGACTGCAGACTTTTATAAATAGCTTCCCATAACAAAAAACAGCATTTATGTCATCCAGGTTGAATAGCTGCTTAGAAAGGGCTGATGGGTTCAAGGAAACTATAGACCCAACCATACTGTAGGCCATCCTTGTGATGGCACTTTTGACAGTGACTGATAATTAATATTAATAAAAGATTTTCCACATGCAGTGTGTTGTTTAGCACATGGCATACCTTTCAAAACATTTAAAGTGACATTTTTCCCAAATGCATAATAGTTTAATACACTATGACAGGTAAATTCCAGCATCTGCAGACTCTTTTTACTGAAAAGGCTGTAATATGAGACAAACCTTGGGATGTTTTGTAAAAAAGGGGAAAAAAACGTCATTGTTACATTTATGATTATTCGTTTGACCGAATAAAATTGGCCATAAATAACAGGCCAAAATGATATGGATCTGCAGCCGCCATGAATGCCCAAGATATTCATTCCTTTGGTACAGATGTTAATATGCTGCCGGTAATCTTAATTAAACTGTTCTGGTTTCCCACCCTTTCTAATCCAATAATATCTAATTTGGTATCACATGTGACTGCTGATGATGTCTCACAACACCTGAATATTTCATTTCATGTGACAAAAATGAGACTTTGTTTTGTGATTGGCGTTTATTAAACCTACATTTTAACTACATACATTCAGAAACTGGACACATCTTGCCTATGTGCTTCTGGTCTGTGCCCTGTAAGTAGAAAGTACGTGGCAACTACAAAGTTGCTGTTAAAAAGGAGAAATAAGAATATGCTGGTGTAAGAAGTTTGTTGTTAAGGGGGGAGGGGGACTCTAGGTTCAACATAACCGCTCTTTGCAGCATCCGTGACAATGGAATATCTGCAGCATAAAGTAATATTCATCCTCCTTCTTTTCTTTTTAAATTGAGTCTTTCTATACTTTAGATCACATTACATCTATGATCCTGGGAGACTTTTATCATACAGCAGTGACTTTTCAATACTTGTTCACAACTACTTGTGTTTTAACTATTCATCAGCCCCATTTGCAGCAACATTATCTACTCCATTTACCGCTTTGCTTTCTTTCTCTTTGGCTACGGTTGGTTTTGAAGTGACAATATCTGCCCAGGTTAGTTTTCTTTCAAGGACTGATGGGCTGGCAGTGGCGTCTCCATCTCCATTTATTTCACTATTTTTCTCCTCTGAGCCTGTGATCTCATCTCCATTGGCTATCTTTACTGTAACATCTGACGCTGCTCTGTCACTGTCTACATCAGTTTCCCCTTCATTAGCTGAGGCTTCTGCAGCGCTCTCCGCAGACGTGCCTTCTCCCGGCTGCTCCTGTTGGCTCACGCTGTTGCGCTCTGCTGCTTCGTTTCCTCCATTCTCAGTTTCCTTCCCGCATCCTGTTTCATTATCGGAGCTTTTCTCTTCTCCGCAAACAGAGTCTGAAGTGTTGAGCTCTGTAGTTAGTTTTATTCCCAGCTCCTTCCTTGCTGCGGCCTTTCGTTCCAGATGTTTCTGCTTATATTCCTGGAACCTGTCACTATTAAAATGCATTAAAAGGTATTAGTTTAACATTAGACTGGATATTAATAATGTTTTTTCCCTCATGCATCTGTCCCGATGTTTCTACTGTTAATATTTACCTTTGTGCAAGCCTTCTGATCCCTGTAACCAGAACCATCTGCTCCAGAATGGTGTCAGATGTTGGGCTCAGACACTAAGAACGGAAAGCGTGGTACAGTCTGACACATTTTCCTTTTCTTTTTTAAGACTTATGTAAATGAGCTGCTGCACATACAGTACCTCCACAGTTTGCTCGTTGCAGTCAGCTCCTGCCTGTCTGAGCGTGCGCTCCACCTTCACTGCCTGCTTGGTTATGGTGGTTAAGAACTCTTTGCTGCAGTTTGTCTGCGGGTGATCTTCCCCAAACTATAGGAGGGATTTTTTTTTTCAGAAATTGATGTTCACACCCAATCAATCCATCATACTTTGTCAATCTCTCCCATGTTTCTACTAACCAGTGAATTGAAGGCAGTGAGGGCCTCTTTCTCATGTGTCATAGCACTTCTGTAGTCGCCCTTGCTGCACATCCACTGAGCCAACAGGTGCTGACTGCACAGACAAAAAAATAAGAAAATGAAGAAACCGATTTTCAGAAAACCATCAATGCAAGTTAAGAAGGATATTTTACCTGAGAGCTGTATGCAGATCTGTGGAGCCAAAGAAGGAAGTGTTAAGTCTTAGGGCGTTCTTTAGAAACTGCCCTGTGTGGTCATCTGTCAGCACCAGGCCCAGACAGCTCTGCAGAGAACAACCGATGTATATATTTCTTTTTCAGTCTGTACATTGTAAGTATATTTTCTCTTTTTTAATATACTTTCTTTTATGCTCTTTTTCTTCTTTGTTATGTACAAACACCATGTGAGTGGTCGTAACCTACATCCAGTGTTGCGGTGTATGGGTGGTCTTCTCCGTGGACTGTTAGCATTAGCAGACGAGCTCTGAGGAAACACTTCTGAGCCAAAACTATCTCCCCTCCAGCATACGTATAGACACCCAAGAGAGCCTACATATAACACAACAGCGACATTAATCACACAGTGACAGCTAATTAAAGTACACGATTTAGATATTTGCACGTGTAGTTGCACTCACATATTGCTGAATAGTGTCTGGATGGTCAAAGCCAAGCACCCTCTCACTGATGACCACTGCTTTCAGCTGGATGCTGCGCGCCTGAACAGAGGAAGCCAAAGTGACTAAAAGCTAACTTTATAAGAACATCCTAAAATTAATGCAGACACAGCAACACAATAATAAGGAAAACAAATCTCTATTTCAGAGTATTTTAATATAATTTATATTACTCATATGTTTCACTGATTATTCGTACACTAATATGTACGCAGCATTATAGTGATTTTATGGTGAAACTAATTTAAACTTAATTATTTAAATGTATAAAATGATACATAACAATGTAGTATATTTCAAGGTGTTTTTCTTTTGAAAAATAAATGAACTGGTTTCAGTTTAATAAAGATAAAGACAATATTACACTTTTAACTGTAGTATGGAGTACACAGGCTGCATTATTATGCAGCTGAACTAGCTTTGTTATCAATCAAAGCCCTTTCCAGCATATGGCAGATTCATACATTCATACACCACTTCTTATTCCACATAATCTAGTGCTCAGCATTTTTCCAAGAATATTTTGGCATGTAGACCGGAAAAGCTGAAGACTGAACCACTTGGCCTTCCATATGGTGGATGGCCTCTGTATTTCCCAGCCTACAGCCACCAGCTCACCAGAACATTAAGGTAAGCCTCATTAAAACGTGGATACATACTGTTGATTTTTAAGTCAACAATTAAATCAATGTAGTTAAAGTGTTATCTTCCAGCATTGTTAAAAATGGCTGCCCTGTGGAGTAAGCATGGACAGTTGCAGATCAACGGCCTACCTCAGCTGACTTCCCCTGCAGGAAGGCCACCTTTGCCAACAGGCTGTGGCAGTAACAGGCCTCAGGGTGCAGATCATCGCACACCCTGCCGAAGAGGTAAACTGCTTCCTTTAGGTGCTCATGGGCCTGATCCAGCAGACCTGTGTTTGGGAAACACACATTTATTTTATTTCAATCCAAAACACATGATGATCTCTTGTGTGTGTGTATATGTGTGTGTTGGCCTACCCTTCTGAATGGAGTTCTGTGCTGCACGATATGCTTTTGAAGCATCCACAATCGGCATGTGAATGTGCTTGACAACAGGGAAGATGTTGAGGATGTCATCTGGGCCTATGGGAGCTTTGCTTTGGTTGTCCAGGACGTAGTCTCTCAGTCTCAGCTGGGTTAGACACATGAATTGAATTATGAAGGTTTTTCCTGGCAGCAAATTATTTAATAATTGTATAACCAAATATAACATCTGTTTAGAAATCCAGTATGTGATTCAAACAGACTAATATTACATTGAATTAATGCTTTGGGTAATAGTTACCTGTATTCCTGTCTTTAAACAGAAGTCTCTGAGAATTGAGAGCTTCTGAAGGCCGTAGTTTTCAACCAGGTGGGTTGGACCAGAGCTATGAAAGAAAGAAAAAAGTTAACACAGCACATTTGCATAACTAACAAGGTGAACTAACAAATAAAACTATGTGTTCTCACAAGAGACTGTCAGAGATGTCATAAGTTTCAACGGCATCCTGGCAGACCAGATTCCACAGCTCAGTCCCTGTGAGCATGCTCCAGGGCGTATTCTCGGAGGCGCCCGCCCCGCGACCACGTCGCCTTGACTTTTTCTTTGTATCCTCCCCGACCGAAACGGGAATGAAGTGGGGGATCAACAGGCAGCTGAGGAAGTGACTAACAGCCGCAGAGAGACAAGGCACATCCACACCCTGTGAAATGACCAGAAGCTGCACTTTACTCTTCCTGAAGTATGTTGGTTTGCACCTGCTGCCACTCAGCATGAAGGTGTGCAAACAGAAGAAATACCTGGAGGAAACTGTTGAACACTCTTTTGGCTGAGCGGAGGAAAATTTCTCCGATCACCGATCTCTGGTAAAGACAGATAATAGAAGTAATAATTATCAACAAAGCAGCTTCATTATGAGTAGTTTTACATGTTTCTGCTCTTGCATAAAACATACTATTATATGCCTCAAGTGCTCCTTGTGTTCGGACTTTGTAATGGCCTTGAACACATGCCCCAGGTACCGGAGGTTAATTCCTCTCTGATGTAGGGCCTGTTTTAGAGAGGCTCCATCCATCGGCGCCTCATTGGTTTGAAGACAACCCTTCACCTGCAAATAGACAAATAGCTGGTGAACTAATTTGATTTTCACATACACGCCCACAACAGCATACTAACACTGCGGTACCACTCACGAAGTCTGGTATCTGGTGCGTGATGATGAAAGCTGCAGCTTCTCTCAGTAACCTCTCCTGCAGTTTTGCTGCTTTACTTTCGCCAGGAGGAAAAGATACTCCTAGATCCAAAACACAAGACACATGCTCACTGATTGCAGACTACAGTGTGTGTGTATGTGTGTGTCTGTAGCACACTTGTGTAAATAAATAGTGTGTATACCTGGAGAGAAAACATTTGGGTTAAAGCGCATCTCAAAGATGATGTCGCTAACAGAGCCCACGTCTCTACATGCAGCTCGTACTGCGTCAGTGGATCGAGAATCAGCTGCAAGGATAAAAACCTTTGTATAGAATAAAACATACTTTGGATTTTGATTTTAAAGTAAAACTAAAACACTTCTTACAAGCTGTTGCACATTCTTCAAAGCCTCCATTTTTGTCCAACTTCTCTCTGACACACTGAGTGAACTGGCAATGTCTGTAGAGATAAATAAATAAAATTAATTGAAATTAAAAAGCCATTTAAAAGAGTTTTCCTTCATGTTACACTCACTTGTGTTGGACAAAAGCCTGAACCAGCTCTGGTCTCAGCCTACAGAGAGGATGCGGGAAGCTTTTGGGAAGCCCAGAGGTAGCATGATAGTTCTCTGGCCAGCCATCCGTCTCACTTCCCATCCTCTCCTCATCTCCGTTACAGCCTTTGCTACTTTCTTCACCACTCGTCTCTGTCTGACTTTCTGCCTCCACCTTCGGACAGAAGTTTGCATCAGCCGGGAAGCTCCTGAAAACATCCAGGAGGTAAAACCTCTCATCAGCCCCCAGCAGGCCCTGAGCATCCACTGAAGTGAAGAGCGGTACGTGGCGACCGCTGGGTGCCACGACAACATGTCTCTGAAGAGAAAGAGATTTGGCTGCATGAGCCAAGAGGGCCAGCAGCTGTCTTCGATGGGAGGACTCCTGGTGTCCTGCGTTCACCCCGTACAGCAAACCTCTAAACACAGAAGGAGAAAAACGGATCAAACCAAGCTCGGTCTGATACGGTGGCACCAATATGATTATGAAATAAGCCAGCATGGAGTACCTTGATGCAGGAGTATCTTCCTGGTCCTGCTCTGAACTTTCCAAGCCAGGAGCCAGACCCTGGGCTGACAGGCGCACTCCTCTGTAATCTACCACGGCTGTAGGCAGGGTGTGCAGTCCCTGCAAGCCCTCTAAATCGCTGTAAGCTTGCACACATTTAAGCTCTAGCCTCTGAGCAGCTCTGCAAATATAATATGAGACATTATTTAGCCAAAACTGTGTAAACAATGTAATATAGGACCTTATCATGTGGACAGTATCTTGCTATAATTGTGTGCATTTGGGTGTGTGTGTGTGTATTGTCTGGTCCTACCTGCGACCTCTCTCTCCACCGAACATTGCACTCGTGGCCCCCTGGCTCATGAACAGGCCACTCCAAAGGAAAGCTGGGTCCTCTGGGTTTCCGTTTACTGGCTCAACAAATCCGTCTACAACTGTCTCCGCCCCCTGCATGACAGTCCTCACAAAAGCACTGTTGACCTGATGTGTAAATAAAGAAGAGCAGGAGAAAATCAAAGAGAGAAAACGTCACAAACGATCCTGTTGCTCCCAAGCGAGCTCCACCGTGACGTTGGTGCTCACCTGTAGCAGCGTTTTGTCTCTCTGCAGCCGCTCCTCTAGAGTTCCCTGTGGAAGATCTCTGGCTGCTTGTAGCTCCTCATTCCAGTCTGGAACCTGCGTGTAACACACATGGACTATTGCTCACGTAGCTCCATGCAACATGCAGCAAACAACAGCCGATGAGCAGCAACAGACTGCTACTGTGTTGTACGTAAATGACCTGCGCTGCTGCCTGTTCGTCCACCCCAAGTCGGCTGAAGTTGTTCTTGTGAGTACGAGTGGCACAGGGAGGCCCGAGCCAGCTCCGGGCATGGTAATGAGTGGGCATCGTCTCTAGTGGCGGTTGCTGAGATCTAAGGTGAGACATAGAAGTTGGAATATGCAACTACTCTGCTGGGATTCTGACTAAACACAATGGGATTCAAGTGTACTTCATGCAAGGATGCAGCGTTACCTGTTTTTCTGTGTGGTAAAGGTTTGTTTGAAAGCAGGGCTGATGTGACAGAGCAGGTCAATAAAACAGTGACAAACGGGGGAGGACTGTGCAGGACGGGGATCAAAAGCATCTTCTGTAGACCTGCAGATGACAAAGGAGAGGAAGGATATGAGTTTTCATGTAATAGTATAGCAATTTATCTTGCCAACTGATGGAAAAGATTATTATTGCATTCTAATAATAATAATATTAATAATAATAATAATTATTATTATTATTATTATTATCATTATAATCATCATCATCATTGCTTAATGTAGTTTTGTCTAAATATCTTGAATTTCTTCACCTATTGAGGAAGAAACCTTTAGGGCAGGATGTGATGTCATAGCGTCGGCCCTCCATTGTCAGCACTGTGATGTACATGAAGTCTCCCTGCATCTTCCGGTGTCCGGGAGGTGGGCTCCAACAGCTGAGGGACAAGTCCTTCAGGTAACTGGGGGCCTGACAAGGCACACACACACAGAGGGTGAGTGCGTGTGTGAGTCTGGTTAAATTAGCTGATGACTTGCACAGATTCTTGGTAAAAACACACCACTGGCTGGGAGCTGTGCGGCAGCAGGGCCATGAGGGGTCTCTCTGAGGAACCGGGGAGAAGGTACTCCGGTGGAGCTCCGTCCTGGCAGGGTGATTCGGTTTTTGTGTTGCTTGTAGAGCGTTTCAGGCTCTTCCCGTTTGGAAAGGTTGAGTCTGTTCCAGACATGTGGAGATTTCACAATGAGTTAGATGCTATTATGTGCTTTTATTTAAGTGCACAGCGAGTGTGTTTACCAGGAGTTTGCGTATGCGTAAGTGTCTCCAGCACACTTGGTGAACGTCCTTCTCTCAGTGCATCCTGGGGTCCAGAAGCCCTCAGTAGCTCTACGACGCGGGCCAGATGGGCCCTGGCTGAGTGGGAGGTGTAAGGCTCTAGAAAGACATGCATTGGTTAAGATGAAATTTAGACTGAGTCTCTTTATGAAAGTCACAGTCATGTGGGAAAGGTCTAATGAACCTGTGAAAATGAACAACCTTGTTGGCGCAGAACAAACACTTCTGTTTATTATTCACTTACAATAAGACAGTTCATACTCTAAATGTTGAGGATAATGCTCAAATATAAATAAACAAGTGATACTCTGTGACCATGAGCCTAATTATAAGAGAATGTGTGTCATCTGTTTATATAAAATACACAAAACAGAAGTGTCCTGTGTGTAAATTACAGAGAAATTCAACCCTTTTTAAGAGATTTAGGAATTGATACCCATCTAATTATAATGTATATTATATACATATATATATATTATATTATGTATATTATATATATACTATATTATAATCATAATTTCCGGGATTAATGAGGCATTTTTCATTTCTTTCATGACATTCATAACAAATGTGACAAAATGACCAAAACTGCTTCAACATCACTAAAGTACACAGTTATAGAGTGCAGTTACAACAAATTATTAGAAACAACTTAAACAAATCTGAAAACAACAAAAACAAACAAATTAAAAAAAAAACCAGAGCTACCTTCCACCAGGCGAATAATGGCTCCTGCTTTAAGCCCCTTGAGGTTTTGCAGCTCAGCAAGGGGATCCAGAGTTGTACCAGCTAGAGACAAAGACAGGCTAGAGCGTGGACGCACCTCATTCCTCGAAAGAAGAGTCATTATTACATCTTGAACAAGCCAAAATCCATGAACCTGTGAAATATAACCCAGGAAATGCCCTCAAATGATATTGCATATTTTAATGAAAATCATAAATCAACATACAATTGCTAGCTTTGTACCTGCAGTTCAAATGGCTCTAACCCTGCTCCCTGGATCTTCACAGGGAATGACGCTTCCTCTTCCTTAATACCAACAGCTTCACTGGCACCGTTTAGGCTGATTACATCTGTGTAAAGGGGACATTGGAGAAGCAAAATGAAATGAGAACGATTAACAGAGCCCAGCAAAGGATAAGCAGGTAGTTTGAGAGGTTTTTTTTTATATTTCACATACTACATCCCTCAGCAGTTTCAGTTCAATGCGAACTTTCATATTCCTGGATAGCAATCTAAGAATTAATGCATTGTTGTATAATTTTATTTTAGGATGCTCATCTCTTATAAAATCACCCTTAGCTTAGCTGAAGAAATTTTGAGCGTGAGTGCCTGGGGGGTGAGAGTGAAATTTTGGGGGAAAAAAAAGGAAAGCTGGGTGTGGTTACTCTTTAACACATACTTGCAGAACTAGAGGTAAAGCAGGACTCAGCGTGTTCAACAAACTGAAGGGTGACTAAACCTGTTGAATTTGCCTATCGGCCTGCATGTCATCTCAGGGTGAAGGGACAACTACACCCAGCACTGGCATGTGGAAACAGCCCAAACTTCAAGTTTGGAAGCTTGTAAGGATGTAAGGATGCATGCACACTATGTTTGATGACTGAGGGTCATTTTTAGTGTAGAATCTCCGTTTTTACTGTCAGTCTGGAAGAACTTTGATATTGGAAAGTACTCAAAAAAACAGATGCTTTTGATTGGTTGGAGAAACACCCCACCTCTCTTCAAGCTAAAGCTATGGCTCGTTCTTTTGAGGAACTGCTGCTTTATTGTTCTAGTTTGTTTTGGCATTCATCTCTGAAGCAGAGTTGTACTACAATCTCACAAGCATGGCTCATTACAATCTGTCACTTTATGTTCTACAATAAGAAAGCATTCTTTAGTCTTCAAAATAATACAATCTGTCAATCATAATGCTGTGCCAACAGATTGTTATCTGATGAGAAAAACACCTTAAGTCAATCTAATCTGGACACGAGCCAACACATACTCTACATTAATTCAATCACTCTGCTTTATGGAGGGGGAGTGGCTGCTGCTAAGAAAGGTGGAGGCCCATTTGAGTGTGGCAAAAGCTCACACACACTTGTGCAGTGGGTAGTAGTAAAGTAATGTAGTAAAGTTTTTTCCTTATTTTTTTTGTCAAAATGCTTGTTTCAGGAGGAAGAAATGCACCATAAATGTTATAAAAGGCAGATTAGATTCTCCAGGAGGTAAGAAAGTTAGCAGCAGTCATATTCAGAGCAGCATTGCAGTGCCAAATCTCCCACCCTCCCTCCACACGTTCTCCAGTAAGAAAGGCACCAGACAAAAAAGAAGGAAGAGGAGAAAAACAAAACTGCTCTTCGGATTACTCACCAGTCTTGACTTGATTTCTTCCTCCTCTCTTCACTTTGTCCTTCATGGCTGTGTGTTGAAGGAGTTCTTTCTCCTGGGCTAGCTTCTTACTTTTTGTGCTGGAAGTTGCTTCCTTGCAAACGGTCGGAGCACAGAGGGAGAGAGGGAGTGGAAATGTGCACAACTGGGCAGTCTGAGAGCCCAGCAGAGTGAAAGTGAATGGCTGCCTGTTCAGGATTGCGACTCCTGCCCTTATTCACAAGGCAAACTTGGCTTATCTTGTCTCTCTTTGTAAGAAAAAAAGCCACTCCCTCTTATTGCTCCACACAAGCTCCCTTGCAAACTTTGCTGGACTGGGTGTGTCTATGTTGTAGCTTTACTCACTCTTCCTCCCTCAGGCATGTTTCACTCCTCCCCCAGCAGAAGCCTTTTGCAGGCACGAGAAGTGAGCACACAGTAGCTAGGAATGTTTAGAGCCAGTCCAACAAACTACAGTTTTTGTTATTTTTGCTATTAATTTGAGTTAAAACTACAAATTCATTAAGTGAGAAAAAGACGTGATGACACATATTCCTCTACTCCAAGGTCAAGCAAGTCTAACTGGGTGCAGCCACCAGTTTGCACACCTGATGACAGCATAGTCATAATTTGCAGAAACTACTGCAAATCTCTCCAAAACTGGGTGTGCATGGGTATGATGTGTTTTTTCCTTACTTGATTGACTTTCAACACCTTTCTTGGTATTTCAGGCCAAACCAGTACTTTTTTTCAGTATTAAAGGTTATTATACACAAGACATTGATTTGATATTTATAGATATTAATATGATATTAATAATAAAAGAGGAAATGTCATCTTTAATCTGCAATTAGTTCTTGCCATGGTCTCAATTACCTCTTAACTATGATGCTAAAGTCTGACAGAAATTTGTAAAAATAAATATAAAAATATCACAATTTAGTGAATTTGCATTGTTTTGAGCATTTCGAAACGCGTATTTCCCATTTTGACCGAAAAATAACAGTAATCATATTCATGAAAATATAAGTTCATGACGTCAGGCTTAATTTGGGGGCGGTGTCCTAGTGTCATGTGGTGTGTTTAATGTTACCTTCAAGTGTCCCTCGTAAAGTCTAACTTCATGTAAAAAGGTTAAGCTCTTCCACAGCTGATTATCTTGGATGTCACTTTGATTTACAATTTAGGAGATTTTAACTGTTTTTCTGTGTAACAATGTATTACTGTTGTGAAAGAAATATTCCGTTTTGTTTATTTTGTATTTGGTTTACCTTCGATCTGTAATCTCTGTTCATGTACCTCAGCACATAAAAATCGCTTTTGGTAAATGTGGTAATTTACATAGAACTTTAT
>JBBDHI010000012.1:14710553-14730325 GCA_037177115.1 Craterocephalus stercusmuscarum | reverse complement strand
ATTATAGAAAAATGATTTTATGTGGTGTAAAATAGTCAAAAAAGGAATTTTTCTCAGTTTGTACCTGGGTTTCTTCCATTTTATCATCAAACGCTTGGATTACATTTTCCATCTCCTTCCTCAAAATTTCATTTTTCTGTCAATAAAGGGAAACAATTCCAATCAACAATGATATTATAAAACTCAATTATTTTTACAATCAAATGTACTGTATCTTTTATTGTGCGGTGCCGTATTAAGTTTACCTCCTGGATAATTCGCTCTACCTGTCTGTTTTCAAGCATCAAACTTCTGAGTCGTATCTTCATCTCATCAATCTCCTGTTGTAAACTGGTTAACTTTGTGCTTGATATCTCCATGGTCTTCTGGCCTGGTGTAGATGGGAGGGATGGCAAATCCTCCTCTTGTATATTCTTCAGATAATTCTGGTGATCCTTTATCTCACTTTCATATCTTGAAAACTGCAATGATAAAAGAAAGATCTTATGGATGAGGTGTGGGACAATTCATCACATGTCAAACTAAACTCATGTGGCAGGTCATTTTTCAGTGTTCAGCTTGAAGCCTCACCCACCTCTTGATCTATTTTCTTCATGGCTGTAGCTACTGTTTCTTCCTGTGAATTTAAGTGCTCCAGACTTTGAACAGAGGCTGAAGACAGCGGAGGCTCCTTATCCAGACTGGTTAACATTTTCTTCATGTGGCTGTGAAATGTCTTAAGTGCGCTGATTAAAATAGACTCACTCTCCCCGACTTCCCCATCCAGCTCTGCTTTTAAGCTAAAAAAGGCATTTGGACTGGCTCTGAAAGACCTGAGCACTTTTCTGACGGAGCTTTTTATATCCCTCTCAAGCCGAGCTCTCTCTCTTTTGCTTGCTTCCTCCGCTTCGACCCCTTGATCCTTTTCTGACTCTTGCTTGAGACCTTCCAGTTTCTCTAGTTTTTCATTTAATATTTGATGTTCTTGAAGTACCCTGCTCAAGTCCTTGTCCATAGCACCTGTGAATGAGTCAGACTGGAGGATGCCAGGCATGTTTGCCACAATCTCAACTTTACTGATGCAGTTTTCCATAGTGTTTGAAATATATTGAGCCTTAGGAGAGAGGCCTGTCTTCTGTGAACATGAAGCATTCTTTGACTGACCTTTTGGCGGCGCCGTTGCTCCACTTGCAGACATGCTGTTGTTGGATGGTAGAAATAGGGGGAAAAGGGAGTATTAAAAAATTTCACATGGTGCACATAAAAAAAAAAAAATCATGATCAACACTGGCCTATTATCTGCTGGTAGTTAATTTGTCTTCATACAAATAAAATCATTAAGCACACGAAAAACAATAAGTGGATTACCAACCCCTATTTGAAGAAATTGAGCAACCAATCATGCAAAGCCTGCAAAATTTTTTTACTTGTTTCCTCAAAATATGATGCACCATTGAAAGACGTATGCAATTACTCTGAGATATGGATTTCTGCTATCATCACCTTTGCTTATGTGATTGTAGTGGGGGTGGATGCGTCTGTAAACCTTATTTTTCATGCACAGCATTGTTTGACTTGACTCGCTTCTACCATGTTTCCACTGAAGACAGTATCCCTCACTGTGGGTTTGACTCCTCTAACAATTTTTGTTGCCATGTCGAGATGCAGTGAAAGCGAGGCAGGACACAAAAAGTGATGATCTAATTATGATTATGAACAGCACTTTGTTTCAGATTTGGTTGTTTTAAAGGGCTTTATTATTAAATTTAGGTTGAAGTAGTTGTAAATTGGGTATACAAAAGAAAAAATAAAGAAAGGGTAAAAAAAAATAGAGAGAAAGAAAAGAAGTAGACCACCAGGCAACAGAAAGGGGCCAATATCTATGCGGTTAACACAGGGTGCTAACCCAGTGAAACCAGTTGATAGATAGCCAGGGTTGGTTATGGATGCCTAACTTTGTGCTTGACTGCTGTGATGGAAAGGCTTCCTTGCTATCTTCAAATTCATGTCAAGCTCAACAACTTCCATACAAAATAGTGATCTGAATGTTCTCAATTATAATTTGAAGATCATGGCAAAGGCAGTATTTAAGAAGTATCTCATATCAGAGGCATTCTCACTTATGTTTGAACAATGTTGCTTTTCTGATTGACAATATTCATATTCTATTGTGAAATTAACAGGAATACCTTGACTGTTTCAAATAATTAGAAAAAATATAGTTTATGTATATGTTGTCATCATCCATGCAACCATGGAAGAAAGACCCCGACGACAGTATGATCAATCTCTGGTTAAAACTACTGTTAGGCAGGATTTCTCAGTATAATCTCAGTTACTTTTAATATCCATTCTACGAGGCTTAGAAAAAGTAGTCAGTTTTCTTTTCCTTTTTTGGCTGGTGTTTTTCTATTTTGGGTTTAGTGAATATATCACCATTTAGGTATGTTTAATAAAACCTAAGTGACGTACCTGTTGACTAGCGCTCCACTGACCAGCAAATGTTTGTTCTGTTGCTATGATACCATGGGACAGTAAAAGCAGTAAAAGTCAAATAACCAATCCTTTGTGTAACAAAAAGTTTTCAAAATAACAGTTTGTGTGGATTTCTTTTTCTTTTTGTAATTTTCAAACTAAATTATGAAACTGATTTTTAAAGCCAATATATTTTTTTAAAAAGAAGCCAATCCATTAGTTGATATTACATTATCGTAAGTGAGATTGCTTGCCTGCCGTATACCGCTTTGGTGTCGTGAAAGTTTGTTGATCTGTCTGTAGTTATTTTTCTGTATCGCTGGTATCGTTGTTTGGGAAAAGGTTAACACACACATTACTGTTTGGATTAAACCATATGTGTGATTGTTCTCGTAGTTGTAGCTTCCCCCCACCCCGAGAATGCGCTCTTCATTTGTTGTCCAGCAGACAGATCGTGCGCTGATGATGTGATGGACGCAGACGGACAGCTTCAGCTTGTTAGCCCGAGTGACAGTAAGACGGTTACATCGGTAACAGATGTCACGCGTAAAAGGATAAAGATCAAATCGGCAAACAACTGGCTCCGTGTCCGCCTAACGAAACTTAAATAGTTATAACTGCAAATTATACATTTGGACTTATAGACAGCTATCGTCTCATCACTGCGTAGAAAGTATTAGGTTTGTTAGCTAACAGCTACCTTTCGTCTTCAACTGAGGGCACTAAGATGTGTTGTTGTCTTGGGGTTTGCAGAACAAACCGTGCTGTTATTTAATCAGTGTGAAGCTTAGAGTATCTCCAGCTGGGGGCTGGAATTCATAACAGATTGCAGCCTGTTTATCTACGAGCATGGAGTCTGACGACGATGTGCCGCTCATCTTAACCTGGGATGAAGCAAACAGTGGTCTGCTCAATGAAGAGACTGAAAGAGGAGACCAAAGTAAGTTTGAACAATGTGAACCGATGCATTCTATTCTGGAGTCAGGTAAATTAGTTGTGTAATACGGCTTATGAAAAGGAAGATGGTTTGGTGTTGCTGCTGCCATAGTGCAGAATACAGTATATAATAAAATCTAGTGGAACACATGGTTAAAATAATGTTTTGTAACTGTAATCCTTCTTATTACGAAAGTCACTTTTTTTTCTAACGACAGATGCCATGTAGTGTCCCAATATAAAGGTATTTTACATTGTAGATCAGGGAATTGAGATGCAACATAAATCCAAAAATAGTGAAGTTTATTTCTAAACTATAAAAAGTGAAAGACAATCAAGTATATTTACTTTAGTATCACATTTAAGTAAAATATTTAAAGTATTAAAACATCACTTGAGTATACTTGCCATGCACAGCATTTGTTTTTTTTTGTTTTTGTTTTTTTTTACCACATTTCAAAGACAAATACTCTTATTTTTTCCCCATTATATGTTGATGCTCCTAATTACTTTTCATATTATGATTTTTTTAAAACTCGTTTTCTGTCTGGTGACAATGCATTTCAACTTGAATTATTTGAAATTAACCTTTAACCCCTTAACTGGCTAGGGCCTGTCCGAGGACCCTCGTCCTATAAGAAAATCCACACAAGTTTAAATGTGATAGAGTGAGAGAGATTTAGGTTACTCTATAAAGAGACATTACTTTTGCCTGTACTCCAATAAGTTCAAAAACAGGATCCGATTCTATTAGGAGATGCCTTTGTTAGAAGTTTGGATTTTTCTTAAAAGGATTAAAAATTTAAGTTGTCAAAGAGCTTTAACACTGCAAGCATTCTGAGATTTTATGGAATATAATGTATTAACTTTAATTAAGCTGTCTGTTACTATATAAACAAGGTAAAGGGGCTCAGATTGAAACCAAAGTAAAGTTGTGCACCGCTGTAAAGTTGATTTAAAACTATTATATATGATAGTTAAAATCTGACAGAAACATCTAGTTACAGTTGTACATATACATTTGAGACCCTACAACAAGTGTTGCTGACAGTAATCACATGCTTTCACACAGGTAAGATTTTGATGCAGAAGCTTTACTCGCATTATAATCTGAACAGCACTTGAAGGAAGTCTATGCCTTTGCGTATTTTTTGATATGGAATGAATCCTCATCTACTCACCATATTTGCACCGATGCAGTGTGAAGCCATCCAATGTCGCGATTCAGCTGTGTATGTGCTTCACATTCAGGCCATGCTGCTTTAAAACGTATTGTCCACCAGAATCAAAGATCACGTGTGCAAGTGTGTGTGTAATGTATGGGAGTCCGTGCATCTACTGTACATCGTAACCCTTTGTTTTGCTCACATATAAGCTACAAAATGACCCATCTGAAAAACTGCTGGCTCAGCAGACCATGTACCCCTCCGCCCCTCCCTGGCCAGCATGTGCGTGTTGTGTTTGTGAGTGTCTGCAGCAGAGGTGTAAGTGTGTCTGTGTGTGTGAGCCTACCAGATCATTTTGTTTGGCTTCGAGATTAAACAGGAAGAGGGAGAATCTTTTTTTTTTTTCCTTTTTTTTCTCCCCTCAGAATATCTGGGAGTGGTAGACAGATGGAAAGTACTGCGCTGTTGCTGCTGACTGCTAGTGGAGCTTTCTGGAACAAAAGAGTTTGAACCTGGACGCTGAGGATAATAAGGCGCCGTATCACTTGAATGACAAATCTTGTGTCTGGAAAGTGGAAGTGTGGAGTTTAATTTTTACTTCTAGTGATCGTAAAAGTAGATTTTGTGTTTTTCCAAGAGGAGAAATGGTCCTGACTGCAGAGTGTGTTTGTGTCTTTGTGAGCCTGACCTCACTGTGTTGTTGACTGGAAGCTCCAAACATGTTATTGTCCTCAAACAAATGAATGGTTTGTATGGCACAGAGCAGACGCGGGGTGCGCTCCTGTCAGGACATCAGACAGGCTGCTGCTGCACTGCAACTGGATCTTTACACTTAAGCTGTGGACAGTACATTCCTGATTGCATTTTGGAGACTTTTTACGGGTGATTCCGTGAAGATGTGCGCCTAAGGCGGAAACATGTGATGTGCAGTGTGTGGGACGAGCGCTCGGACAGGCCGGCACATGAGTGAAGTGTACAGCTGCAGAGAGGTGCCCTGAGGAGTCGCTTGTTCAAGAAAGAAGCTTTAGTGAGAGATTAGGCTTGTTCTGTAAATGACAGGAAATAGAGTCTGTTGTGTTTTTGACTTAAGAACACTTGAGTCAGTTTAATCCTGCAATAGCATGTTGTTAAATTTCTGTCTGCCTTCTGCCGCTTTTGATGTTAGTCATTGTATTTGTTGTAACGCAATATTAATTCCTCTTGTGGTATTTTTGTCTAAAGTCTGTATCCTGTGTGTGGCAGGAAGGAGGCGCGGTGGGCAATGTGACATCGGGGCAAACGGCACTTTTTCTTACTGACAGGCAGATCTGAGTTCAGAGTTCAGGCTTTTTCACTATTCCCCATGTTTGTACCTCTCATCAATGTGACAGTTTTCCTTCAATTTGATAAGATTTTTTGACGTTTTAAATAGTGTCTTTTAATCGCTGGGATGTTTCTGGAGCTGTGAGGGTCCCAGTTGGACTTTACCCTTGACTTTGTGTCTGGTGGTTGCATCAGGCCTGAGTGGAAAGTTTGCTCCTCTGCACTTCCAGATGTGTGTGGATGCTGGAACAGGACCAGCACAGTGTGAATGACATGCACGCTTGTGGTGCTGCGGACATCAGGGACCTTAATACATTCACACAGCTGAGGCACTCGGACAAATCCAAACCGATCAATGGAGTCCTTATATGGACAGCCAGCTGGTTTCCATGACAATCAGAGATGCAATGAGAGCCCAGCAGTGATTTCCTCCTATACCTTACAGTTAGAATTAGACTGCACTGGTAGGCATAAACCCTTCTGTGCACTGTGTGTGTGTGGCTCTCTGCATAAATAAAGTCTGTATTAACTAGCACACACTCAGGTATTTTTCCTTTTTTTTCTTTTTTCTCAGATGGAGTAGGCAATTATGACATAGTGAACAATGCTTTGGTCTCAACACCAGGGCCACAAAACAACAGAACCCAAAATGTTTCACTGAAACAAAGTTGGGAGATGAACTACCAAGAGGCTGCCATCTACTTGCAGGTATTCACAAGCAAAGGATCGTGGCCTTAGCTTTTGAGTTTTCACACTCTAACATAGTAATTCAGAGGATATATTCATATTTTTATTATTCCTTCCAACTTATAATACTCATAATTGATTAAATTTAGTGCTGACTACATTTCCTTGCTCATGCAAGCACAGCTTTGCCGAAAACATTGAAGGTTTGGACATACAGATGTGGAGCTGACTTTTCTTAGCAGAGAAAATATAAATGGACCTTTTTATGATTAAGAATTATTCCATTCTAGCAATGAAAGCATTAAAATTATCTTTAAAAATAATATTCTGTCAGATTTACCTGCTGCCTTTGTGTATGTGTGTGTGTCTAATCACAGATAAGTGTCATCATTTTTTAAATCCCATTTAATAGGAAGGAGAGAACAATGATAAGTTCTTTACTCATCCCCGGAACCCAAAAGCTCTGGCAGCGTACCTGTTTGCCCACAACCACCTGTTTTATATGATGGAGCTCCTGACCGGCCTGCTGCTCATGATGCTTTCGCTGTGTGAAGCACCCGCTGTTCCTTCGCTGCGCCTAGATGTCTACGTGAGTTCACATTTGTCGCTGTAACCTGCTCTTCCATTTCTGCTTTTTGATTCAAACCTGTCCGAATGAAAAAAGGAAAAACAGAACCAGCCGTAACATTACGCACAAGGCCGCAAACGCCCAGCTTTCTGCAAAGATTCTTGTTTTTTTTTTATGTCTTTCCAGGTTCATGCCACTCTGGAGCTGCTGGCTTTGGTTATGGTAGCGTTCGAGCTGTGCATGAAACTCCGCTGGTTAGGCTTCCACACTTTCATACGGCACAAGAGGACCATGGTGAAGGTATATATAAATATATAATATATAATACTTTCTGAAGGAGTAAGAGTGTGATCATTTCCCAGTTGCTGTTTAGCAGTCTTGTTATCGTCTGGCCTTGAGCTAAGGGAAGGCAGTCCTGCTGCCTGCATACCTCAGGCCTTGTGATTAAGATATCTTTGCTACATGTAGCTCATGTTGTCTCCTCTCTTCATGCAGACGTGTGTGTTGCTGCTACAATTTGTGGAGGCCATCGTGGTTCTAATCAGGCAAACGTCTCACGTGCGAGTAACCAGAGCCCTCAGACCCATTTTCCTGGTGGACTGCAGATACTGTGGGGCTGTACGCAGGTGCAGGATTATTAAACACATACCAGCACACATTCACACACAGAGGTCAAATAGTGCCAAAAAATATATGTTTGTGTTTTCCGTACTGAATCATTTTCTTTCTCTTTTTTTTTAAGGCAGTGGTTGTAGTGGCACAGCCAGTAGCAGAAATATCCAAAATGTGTTGTGTTTTATTCATATGCGGACTAATGCTTTTAGTTTGCGTGAAATGTGTTCTGAGGAATGTTTGCACAGTTTGAGAATGGCCAGACTCAAAAAATATTTGAGACTGTTGGATTTGGGCAGCAGGGGTTTGTGACAAACAACCTGAACTGATCATTTAAACTTGTAGGAAGAGACTAGTTAGAACTGATGACTGGGAACAAAGTTTGTGTAACACTAGCAACACATGATTAGATGTTAGTTCAACTTATTGAGTTTATAGATTCAAGAGTGTTTGGGGAGAGCTGGGGGAGCGCAGCTGCAGCCAGGCAAGTGTTGAGATCTAGGTCGAGCCATTTTGCATTTCACAGTTGTGCCCATTTTGATTTGATGAGGAAATATGAGTGTCTGTGGGTTTTCTAAATGCTCAGATGATTTAATGTTTTAATGTTTTAGCATCAGAATCTGAAATTCAACAGCTTTCCCATATATTTGATCCTGGCTTTCAGACATCGCAATTTACTGATATTTGGTTTTATCTGATATTTTTGGAAACTGGTCACCTGCTGAACTCAGTTTTTCCTGACAAGGTTTCTTTCATCCAATCAGAAACTTGCGCCAGATCTTCCAGTCCCTCCCACCTTTTATTGACATCCTCCTGCTGCTGCTTTTTTTCATGGTCATATTTGCCATCTTGGGTAAGAATATGTAATAATCTTAATGCATATTTGTGTTATTCCATCTTTTCTGTCCCCTCAAACTGAGATGTGTGTATGAGCATAAACCGTGCTGTAAAGTAATTTATGATTTTGTTAGTAGTGTGTGTTTAATCAGTTTTTTGCCCCCTCCAGGTTTCTGCCTCTTCTCAACAAACACCACTGACCCGGTATGTTGAGTCTTTGCTCTGCCTGACAGTAATTTTATTTGAACATAAAGACAACAAATTTTAAAAAAGGAAAACAAAACCAAAGTGATATGCAAAAAAAGAATAGAAATGGCAATAACAATAACCAATGAATTTCCTGTCCATCCCTTTTCATGCCTTTGGAGGATAATTTTCTTATACAATGATTTAATGATCTATGCCGTGCAATAATGAATCAGTTCCTGAAGTTTAAGTCATTTTGGTTGTAAAAGCAGAGAATTTGTATGGGTTTATCACAGTGTCACACACAGGACTTTAATTTAATTTGCATGTCTTACACAAGTTTGGAGACTTGGGTGGTTCTTCTTCTGCCTGTGCAGCAACATGTTTGTTAGTGTTTGGTGATATTTCCTGAGTTTAACTCTGTCCTCTCACCACAGTACTTCAACACTCTGGAGAACAGCCTCGTCAGCCTGTTTGTGCTGCTGACCACAGCAAAGTAAGCACAGCGGCACATATAATACAGTTTAGTTATCTTTACACTCATGGCGTGCAGACAGTTCCTACTTTTCGTTTTTTTTCTCTTTGGCATCCCGTGACTCTTGTAGTTTCCCTGACGTGATGATGCCAGCGTACTCCAAGAACCGATGGTCCTGTGTTTTCTTCATTGTTTATCTTTCCATCGAGCTCTACTTCATCATGAACTTGGTACAAATTGATCTTTCTCACCACTTCTAAAATGTCTTCTTCTTCTTCTTTTTTTTTTTTAGTTAGCTGCCTTTCATAATGTCTGACTTGTGTTGTCATTTTTTCTGTTCCCCTTCAGCTCCTGGCAGTGGTGTTTGACACATTTAATGATGTCGAAAAGATGAAGTTTAAATCCCTTTTACTTCACAAACGCTCTGCTATTGACCATGCTTTTCAGCTTTTAGTCAGCAGACAGGTATGTGTGTTAGTTTCATATTTGACTCTGTAAATGTATCTAATAATGCTGCTACTCAAACATTGTTTGTTTCTGTTGTTTTCCTTTCAGAGGCCGATGGGTGTGTCTCTGAAACAGTTTGATGGTCTGATGCGGTTTTATAGACCACGGATGTCTGCAAGAGACCGCTTCCTCACGTATAAAGCTCTTAATACATCGGGGGCTCCTATGCTCAGGTTTCTGAGATATTTTTTAATTTGTATCTTTTTGCATTTAATTACACTTAAATATTAAAGTACAACATAACTAAAATAGGGTCTGGTCTCTTACAGTCTTCAGGACTTTTATAAGTTCTATGAAGTTATTGGCCTTAAGTGGAAGGTAATTAGCTTTACATTTAGTTTTATGTCCCTCTGGCTGATTGTCATTAACATGTACTGAATGTGTGTTTAGCCACGACGGAGTGGAGAACACTGGTTTGATGATCTTCCACAGACAACCTTCCTCATTTTCAAAGGTAAGTTCTCCAATTTTTTTCATGTTTATTGCACTTACTTCTTTTTCTTATTTTATTTAAAAGCTATGCCTGCTTCCCTCTGTAACAGGCATCAACCTGCTTGTGAAGTCCAAGGCCTTCCAGTATGCCATGTGTAAGTATTACCATTGACAATCTTCCAGCTGTCCTCTGAAGGAATAGCCATCACAGGCCCTCTAACCTGTTACTGTGACTGCAGATGTGGTGGTAGCCATCAATGGTGTGTGGATCCTTGTGGAGACATTCACTCTGGATGGTGAGCTCTTTTCCAGTCGTAAATATATAGCACACATAATAAAAGGGAGGTGTGTGATTGTGAAGATTTACTACCTTGCCTTCCTCCTGCAGGTAGTTATTCCTGGTCCAAACTAGTTCCCTGGAGTTACATTGTGTTCCTGACAAGTGAGTGAAGCCTGTGCTTTCTCCGACACTCAAATGATGTGAAACCTCTCAAAGATTATTAAAGCCACCAGCATTAACACTGGTTCTGCCTCTGTCCCTCCACTTTTAGTTTATGGTGTAGAGGTGTTATTGAAAATAACAGGTTTGGGGCCAATGACTTATTTCAGCTCGGGTTGGAATCTGTAAGTGATACATTTCCTTTTCTTTTCCTTTGTTTCTTTCTTTCTTTCATACAAAAAAAAGCTGAATCAAAACCCTTCAACCTTCACACTGTCACTATGTTTGGATTCAGTTCTTAATGTATGTTAGGACCTTGTTTTGGAAATATTCTGTACTTTACATGAGCAGTTTGTCTTCATGTATTGGTAAAACAACTCCATGCTGTTGGTAGACACCCTCATTGTGCTCATCTGCCCAGGTTTGACTTCTCTGTGACAATATTTGCCTTCCTGGGCCTGATTGCCCTCGCCTTCAATAAGGAACCCTTCTACTTTATTGTAGTGCTCAGACCCTTCCAGCTGCTCCGGTACGCATTCCTTCCCCATTTTATAAGATCACTGGGCCTCATCTACCAGCGATTCTTACAAATAAATTTATTCTTAAGTCCTATGTGTGTTTATGTGTGTGTATGATTTATTTACTCATACCTTTCACTGATGTGTCTCACAGGTTATTTAAGATCAAGCAGAGATATCGTAATGTGCTGGACACCATGTTTGAGCTCTTCCCCAGGATGGCAAGTCTGGGACTCACACTTATCATCTTCTATTATTCCTTCGCCATTGTGGGAATGGAGTTCTTTGCAGATGTTGTTTACCCCAACTGCTGCAAGTGAGTTAAGCTACCACCATCATCATCATCATAATCTGTGAGAATTTCAAGTGAAAGTTCTGGTTTTGTCCTACATGCTAGCCGGTGTGTTGCGTTCTTACACCTTGAGTTACAATGAAGTTTATGAACGTCATGCTTTTTTCCCTCCAGCACCAGCACAGTGGCAGACTCTTACAGACAGATCAACATCACTTATGGTAACAAAACGGTGTTGGAGGAGGGCTACTATTACCTCAATAACTTCAACAACATTCTCAGCAGCTTTGGTAATTTCGCCCATGTTTGAAGCAGTACTTGTATTTTTATACTCTGTATTTATTAGTACTCATATTTAAATGAGAAATGTTACATTTGTTGTATTTGTTCTTCAAATGTTCTCCCTCTTTGTAAAAACAATTGATTTTTATTGATTTCTCATTCACGTTCAGTGACTCTGTTTGAGCTGACTGTGGTCAACAACTGGTACATCACCATGGTAATTTCAAGTCGCTTATCTGTAGTAGCTCTGCTGTGTTTCTGCTGATCAGTGGATCTTGCTGTTTGACTGCTGCTGTGTGTGCTCTCCCAAAGGAAGGAGTCACCTCTATGACGAGCCACTGGAGTCGTCTGTACTTCATGACTTTTTACATCGTGACCATGGTGAGGCTTGTTACAGTTTTCAGTGCTTACTTATTTCTGACATGCTTTGCTTATTTCCCTTTTAGCTGTTCCTTTATCTCAGCTTCTGCATGTTGAGTTTGTTTCCCTGTCCCCATCAGGTGGTGATGACCATCATTGTGGCTTTTATTTTGGATGCATTTGTGTTTCGTATGAACTACAGCCGCAAAAACCGGGAACCGGTGGATAATCCAGAGGGTGTGTTTTGTTCTGTTCGGAGTTTTGTGCACATTTATAATTCAGGCATTTGCTGTGTTCTTGTGTATGGAAAATATTTGCATCATTTCTTTAATAAATCCAACAAGATTCACTTCTGCTTATGTTGTCCCTTTCTATTTAACGTGTTATTCTACATGTTCAAGATGAGAACGGGATAGTGTTTGAGGTTGAGGTGAGTCGAGATGAAGCTCTGGCCATTGTCGAACTGTACAAGCAGACATGCCCAGGATTGTCCTCCCTCAGCTCCCTGGCAGGAGTCCTGCAAGCTATGGACAGGAGTGGGGTAAATACAGGCTCTGGAAAATCTTTCTCTTCTGCTTAGCTCAAACACCATTTCTAACTCTCCCTCCTTTGTCACGCACAGCACTCGTCACTGGTGTACCTGGGCCGCAGGTCGAGGACAAAGAGCGACCTCAGCATGAAGATGTATGAAGAGGAGATACAGGTGGGACTGAAGAAATGCTGCTATTTAAAGATAAGTTCGGTTTTTCATCATCATTTACTATCCCAGACAGTTTTGGTGTAACTTGGAGATATTTAGATCCACTCGTGATCAGCGTACATCTAGTATAATTGGAGTGCACGGGGCCAGCTCGTTCAGCCTCTAAATATGGCAATTTCTGCCACAAAACTCCTTCATTTCACCAATAAGTTGTTATGAATCACTGGTCCGATCACTCTGTGAGCTCAAAGCGGCAGAGTTGCTTTTTTGTGGCGATCTGTCATTATTTACAGCCATTATCTTTAACTGAATAAAGACTTTGATGACATCACTTACGGACCGCACCACAGTGCCTGTAAGGAGTTTTGTGGCAGAAATTGCCGTATTTAGAGGCTGTGCGAGCTGACCACGTTCACTCCGGTTATATTGGATGTATGCTGATCACAAGTGGACCTAAATATCTCCTGAAGGAGTTCGAGTTACACCAAAACTGTCTGGGTGAGTAAATGATCGTAGTTAATGCTAGAAAATAGGTCTAGGTTGCAAAAAAAATGAACTTATACTTTAATATAACAGTGGATGGACTCTTGTGACTTCCTTTGATCTGTTTGTCTTGTTTGTCCAGGAATGGTACGCAGAATATTCAAGGGAAACCCTTCCTGAACCAGACCAAAGCCTGGAAGCAGATGTGGACAGTCTAGTCTCTGAACCATCTTCCCATCCAGAGCCTCAGCTGAACTTACAGACTGGACATTACAGCATTAACTGATGCACAGTTTGCAAGCTGTATGTACAAAAAAAAATAATCTCAAGCAAAGAAACCTGAGCACTTCCATTTCCACAACACTTACCCTAACCCTGGGGGGGCTAGGGGGGGATCCTGGGGCCTTTTGGACTGATGTGTGAGTGAGGTGGGTTAATGACTCCATCCTGGAGTCAGATGGGTGTTGAATGTTGCCCTTCGTTTGGCCTTTTGAAAGACTGAAGCGAATGCTACCAGAAAACCTGTCCCACTACAACCTGTTGTGTCTGTATTCTGATGTAGAATGTGGGGCCTGTGCGCCCTATTGTTAATCATGTAGTACTTAAACCCGATGCCTTAGTTTAACAGTTCATCTGTTCAGTATTAACACACTACTTCTACTAAATTATATAAAGACCAAAAGAACAAAAACCCACACTCCTTTAAACTCAGCAAATTACAGTGTATAGTTTCTCTTAACTGTTCCAGCAAACCTATTAAGTATTTTATATAACTTCTCATTCTGTTATGTATTTGGGTTAAAAAAGACATTTTAATAAACAATTAACATTTAAGTGCTTGTGTGTTTCGTTGCTGTATTATGATGCTGCTTTCATACAATCTTTGAAAACAAATAGAAAACCAATATAAATGTTTTTTAATTCCCCAAAACGCAGCTTTAAGATCATTAATGTTTTGATTTACAGTACATTCACAATAGTTTAAATTACAGAATTTCGTGCCTCTCCGGTCACAAGGGTCAGCTCCAGTGATAGAAATAAGCTGGAAAAAGACATAGTGCAATTAGTCCCTGAGCAGATTAGTCTTGGCTCCTTGTTGGTTTACTGCTTGCTTTCACAAATGAACCACGAGTTGTGGGTAGCAAGCACGTGAAATAAAGTTGCTCCAGATTGATGTTTAGCGTGTTCATAATTTATGCAAAAGATATAATTCATCTGCACTCATTTGCATTTTCCTCTCTGAGAAAATTGCAATTTCCCTTTGGGATAAATAAAGTATTTTCCATTTCATAGCAGCCTCTGTTGCTGACATTGTTCATTTGTTTGTCAAAGAGTGTTGTAAACCTCCTTAGACTGGTTGCAGATCTGCTGTCAGGTCAGGTATGGATCTTGCCAAACTCCGTGAGAAGTGCAATGAGAAGAAAGGTGGCGTAAAACACGAGGAGAAAAATCCCGTAGCTCCGACCCAAGTGGAACTGCCGCAGTGGAACGATAATAAAAGACAAGACCAAAGACAAACCCAGAGATCCTGCAAGAATCCATGTCAACAGCCCCACTGAGTCAAACTGAGGAGGACAAAGAGACAAAGATGCATCATTTCCATTGTTTACAAAACCCTCTCATAACTGTGACGTCTCTGAAATACCTGCACATCAGATTTTGTTGTAACCATCTGAAACAAGCATCCTAACCCCACACCAATCAGCATATCTGAGGTGGATAAAGTCAAGGACATTCTTCTTTAATATCAGCCAAAAAGTCGGGTTATTGTGACATAAAAAAGTAAGGATACTGAATATGATGCCTCCAAAGCATGCAGATATAGCCATCCGTGGGTAACCCTGTCGAGCGATGGTGATATCAGAAAAGCAGTCTGAAACAGATAGGTCACATCAGGTCACCCATTTCAAGTTTAGATGTTTGTATTCTGGAAATAATCTGATGTTGATTCTAATTCATCACCTCCAATGCTGTTGCCCCAGGCCAGAAGCGTTAACCCCAGCACAGTGTTGCTGAGACTTAGCACAACCCCGAGCATGTGCAGAAGACTAACCACCTCTGAAGCCGCTGCACTGATCAACACTGCACTCACCACGAAGCCTAAAAACGCAAAGAGCTGCAGAGAGAAAGGGACAGAATTAGATTCACAGTAACGCATACCTGGATAAAAAGCTGCACTCATAGCCACAGCAGCCGTGATTAAGAGTCCAAACAACAAACGGGTGCACTGATGTGACTTTTGTATCCTTCAATTTTGCTTTCACGATTATCTGATGGTCAAATTCCAACTGGAATGGTAAACATTATACTTGCAGGATGTTTGGGTGCTGATGTAATCACTTAGCTCAAAGATCTGATGGGTGGGGGCCTTGCAAAGCTCCAACATTGTTTAAATATGTGATAACATCATGCAGGAGGATTTGCTGGCTATATATACCAGAGGTTACCTGTTTTTATTTTTAAATAGAAAAAAAGACATACTGCATGAAATTTGGGAGGAGAGTCATTGGTGGTTGAGCAGAAAACGATAGCAGCCATGAACAGTCCCAGCAGGAGAGTCAGCAGCCAGAGAGGAAACTGCCCCTGGATCATGTACTCCGCATCTAAACATTAGTTGAGAGACAACATTGGAATTGGGACAGAAGCTCAGTTCATTGCTGTTATTTCATCCCCCATTACAGCTGTGCGCACCATCATGCCTTTACAAAGAAAAATTATGTACTTACACTCTCCAGACTGGAAGGCGAGCACACACACCAGAGGAGCAGTGATCAGGTGGAAGCAGTTTAACGGCCGTTTCCAGTTTTTATCTTCTTTGTCAGGGTCGACCACAGGAACACACAGCAGCAGCAGGACCTCCAAAGGTGTCTGAGGATAGAAGCTAAACATTATGAGAGTTTCATGCGGACTGAATCAACCTGTGATATGACATTTTACACATACTCTGAGGACTTTAAGGACTTTCCAGGTCCACGGTTTCCTCCTCCACTTCCTGACGTCCACTGGATTCAAAGAGCTCAGCAGGATTTGACTTGTGGACTCAGAGTACGGCAGAAGTGGCCTGTACTCTAACCCTGCAACACACACATCAGGAAACATTATGGGCCAGATACATTTACAATGTTACTACACATTATCTGGTGTTTATAAAGGAAGAATATTAATTCATCATATTATTCATTGCAGGTTTATTTACTCTGGATTCATAGAACTGATAACTTGTTACTTTTTTCTGTTCAGTAATGTTAATCCTGTCCATTAATCGATAATATTTCATCACCAGATGAAATGATTTTATATTCCCTACTTCACTGATGATTGTCTCAGTGTCATATTTGGCAAAATGGTGGCTCTTTTCTGCTGCTGGTGTCATTGTCAAGTTAATTTATTTCAGAATGAAGCTACCTTTCTATAATATAATAATAATATTGACAGTTATACATGGCTAAAGCTGGAAGTGCACATGTAATATTTCATAATAAATAAGATCTATTTTAGAAAATCCTGGTGTAGGATGGTGGTGCACACCTACCGTATTCCTGCTGAACTGTCTCGCTTGTCAGGCTGGGAGTATCGTCATCAGAGGAATCAGATGAATGAAACTCTGCTTTTAAAAAAAGCACATGAAGAATAAGACTGGTGGGAAAATAACTGTGGTCCTGTTGCCTGAGTGTGTGATGTCTCACCTGGCATATGTGGAGCGTTTTGGACGCTGGTGTTCACAGAATATTTTTGACGACTGTATATGTATGCACTGATGATAACAGTCAGAACGTACACCCCATAGAGGCTCAGGTACCCTGGAAAAAGGAAATGAAGCAAAGTGAAACCTTGCAGTAAAACAGCTGTTGTGAGGAATGGGGAGCATCATGCACACACAGAAACATTGTTTCTATAGTGTATATTAATTTTGACCAGTGGTTCCCGATCCACTGCAGCAAAGTTGAATAACCCAGCAAAACATCTGTTTTGCTAGCAGTTTTGCACTTTGCACTGCTAGCAAAACATCGACTATTTTTTTGTAAAGTAGGCCTGTTAATGGGCAACAATAGAGATTTCAATACTACAAAAAGAGATAACAAATAAAAATATGTTTCTGTGTATGCATTGGTGTGATGGGGGGGGGCTTGACTTGATTGTTGTCAATGAAAGGAGGGCCCAACAGAAAATGTTTGGGAACCACTGATTTAGACTATTTAGAAAATTTCTCTCATTCACAAGCTTTGATTCTCTTGATGTGCCAAATTTAATGTGAATATTTATTACATTTATTTTTTTAAAAACACGTAACTTACAGGTTAATCTGTAACTTTAACAAAGTGCAAATTTTCTTATTTACAGATTTAAACAAATGCACATGGATTTAGGAAGGGAAGTAGCAAACAGGTGCAGTGATTCAAGTATTAACCATCATCAGTAAGCATGGCCATGTCTGTAAAAGTATACGTTCTGGCAGTTTGTTGGTATGGAGCATTCAAGTGTATGTTAACACAATGGCAAGGAGGGAAGACATTAGCAATGATCCTTGTCAAGCAACTGTTGCTGCTCATCAATCTGGGAAGGGTTATGTGGTCATATTCAGACCACTGCTCTTCCTGGGAGTGGATGCCTCACACAGTCACCCCAAGGTCAGACCGAGTAATCACCAGAGAAACCCAAGAGCTTCGACTATTATCTTTGCTTTAATCTTGCATATTTATATTTGCTGTTTAAAATACACAACCCCTAAAAGAAAATAAAGTAAAGGCAAAACTGAAATAACAATAGACCTCAGTTAGCAGAAATGTTTAAGTTCAAATACAGAAAATGACAAAATAAGTATTGCTTCTTTGGACAGACTGACATAAGCAAGGATGGTAAAACTTTGCTTTGCAAAGTTGCATCTAAACAAACCAGCAGATTTCTGGAATATATCTTCTGGACTAATGACTGCAAAGTGGAAATGTTTGTTCTTACTGCACACCATTATGCTGATCAAAAACTATATTCTCGTCACAAGTGAGGTCATCTGTCTGACAGCTACAGGTTGAGCCAAATAGGATGAAATGGCATTATATTTATATTATCAGCGATCCTCTCTGAATTGGATTATAATGAGTTGTATACTATTTATACAAATTATAATTAGATTACAGTGAAGTGGATGGAACTGTACTTTATATAACTGCACATGCTTGAACTTTCTCTTTCAAGTGCCACAAGATTACCTTTGTTGCTATGTGAATACACTCAATAAAACTGAATTGTATAGGGTCTTGCAAGATAATCATGAATGAAGGTGTTGCAACGGCCCAGTCAAAGTCCAAATCTCAGCCAGGCTGAACGCTCTTCCTCGTGGATCATGACCACCCTGAGGATGCAACTCTATCTTTTTTATGGGGTAGGATTATCAATATGGAAATCATTTCTCTGGGGTCTTACTTGCGATCCTCCAGCACAGCAATCTCATGTTTGACCTGGTGGAACTCTCGTGCCATCCTGCAGTGCTCCTTGTACACCTGAACGCTCTCTCTTAGAGTCACACAAGGTGGCACAGGCTGCAAGAATCAGAGATAAATGTATGAAAAATGGTGACGGTAGTTCATGAGAATTTTAAGGTAATGACCACACCGGCACGATCTAAAATCTAGATTAGTTATTTTTCTGAAAGATTATTTTAAAAAGGCCTTTGTGATAAGTTTTTCAAACATAAGCAATAAGTGAATAAATTCAGTCAGTTCCCCAAATTACTGCTGATCAAAGTTCTTTAGCAATGCATTCACTCACATAAACAAAGCTACAATATGTTTCTGATTTGCAATCTAGTCATTTGGGATCTCTGAAACAAAGTTTAGTTTCTGTGTTTTATGTGGTCATTGAAGAATTTTGTGGCAACACTAATAACTGACTGAGAGCATGAGATGAAAATAGAGGTTTACCAGCTAAATGACCCTTTTTTGATCTGATCTATTTATCTCTTCTCATCTTTATTCGTTAATCACCAATGCACTTGTGACTCTCGCAAGGATTTGTCCAAGAAAAGTGTTGCATCATTTATAAACAAAGTGATAATAATTACATAGAGTAAGAATAAAATCATACAGTAACAGCAAAACCATGTAGAGTCAAACCATATTTGCTGTATAACAGGAAAAAAAATTACTGCTTTTTATTACAAGAAATAAGCAAACCAGTGAAGATACACTAAATATATAATTGTAGACCTCTTAGGAGTTCACTAAGTCTAGTGTGGCATGTTACAGCACTACTGTGTACCTGTAAACGTTGTTCAAGATCCGGGAAGGTCTGTGAAAGGTCCTCCACATCTTTCAAATCTATAAAAACAAAGCACATTATTCGCTTTGATTTGGTTATTTTAACAATAATATCAAACCGCAAAGAATGACATAAAATCTGTAAAAATCACTACTGAGCTGTATATTATTCTATATATATGTAAAAATGTCACAAAAAAATAAATAAATAAAAAGAAGAAAAAAATCCCCCCCAATCCACCCACAAACACACTGACCCATCCTCCACCTGCACACCAAATA
>JBBDHI010000012.1:14671655-14682327 GCA_037177115.1 Craterocephalus stercusmuscarum | reverse complement strand
TGCTGCACATAATAATGATAATGACATAATGATGCAGGCTTCATCTGAAGAGTAAAATCATGGTCCCATTACAGTTACATATGTTGAACATTCATGATTTTGGGAAACTTGTCCTAAAAATGTTGATTTGAAAGGAAGTGAAATTAACTGGTTTTGACATATTGTATAGGTCAAGCTTGAATTGCTGAGGGTTATAATTAAGGCTCCAAACGAAACCAAACAAACCTGATTCATTACTCATGATTCAGTTTCCACCATAGAAAAAGAAGACATCATATCACTGTTCTCACAAAGCAAGCAGTACTCCCCACAAAATTTAAACAGGTGTGTTTTGTAAACCCTGTGGGAAGCTGGCTGAAAAATATTTTGTGCTTTCTTTCAGTCACTTGCGGATTTCTTCATGCTTGAAGGATGAAACCTACTCAGCTGTCAATTAAGGGCTCCTGTAAATACAACAGAGAGGTCAAACTGGGCTAAACTGTCTGCAAATTCTAAACATATTATGCTAAAAAAATAAATACAAAAAGATTCACCCGACATTATTTGTGCAAAAGTAGATTTTATAAAGACTTACATTTTGTACGTCCAGTTCTTTCCAGTGGTGGCGCCGTGCAAGTGAATGTGGCCGACTTGCAGCTAAACAGAGCATCAAACAAACTACAAGCAGACACATGCTGACTTCCAGCACATGTTGCACTGCCACTCTCTGCTCCTCCTGAAATATAAAAAGGCACAGAATGAATGAGTTAGCACATAGATCATTAAATAAACAAATGGTGAAATTAGATAAAATAAAAGCACTATTTCGATCATGACTGAGCAAGTTATATTAATAAATTGGGACACACTGTACCGGTGTTAACATCACAGTAAGTTCAGGGACATTCTTGAAGTGTAGACTGTAGCAGGTTTGTGATGCTGGAGGCTGCTGATTGCTTGCTTCTACATGGATGGTTGAAATATCTTTCCCTGATGCAGGGCACTCTGGTGGAAGTCTTTATGAAGTATTTTATGCAAACAAACACAAAAACATCATATAAAAACAAAATAAATTTTAAGTTATTGTTTGACATACATTCCCTTTAAGTTACTGGATTGTTTAAATTAAGTAAGCTTTAAAATGCAGACTTTAAAGTGTGAATGAACTTACAGATTCAAGGGCAGGAGGTGTGTTGCAGCACTTACAGAGAGGCAAGCGTGACTGCTGTTTTCAGACACAATCTCCAGTGTCAAATTAAATTGGTCTTTGTCTAGGAAGTTAAATACAACGGCATGGATTAAACCCAGCAAAAATTTATTAAAAGCAACTCTACTTAATGTCACACTGAGTGTGTTGGTTTTCCATTAAACAACTCACCTTCAAGATCAAGTTGACTTGCTTTTAAAGTAGTGAGCAAACCAACATCTTTCAGTAAGCCATTCGGTGAGCTGGTAGTCACAGCCAGAGGAACCCTGAGATGCAAAACAGTGATAGGAGTCGAACTCTTTGTTGAGTTACCAGAAGTTGTTTGATCCTTTCCCTGCTCCATCGAAGGTGGAGGAACTGAAGAAATCTCTGCAAATGAACTTGCATTTTCTTTCACACACAGGTGGAAATTAGATAATGAGGAGAGTAGATGGTTCCAATCCTACAAGAAGAATATACAATGTGAATCCTACAGAAAAGTAAGCATACACTAAACCACAGTCTTCAAACATTATGCTTTCCCCATGTACACCCACTTTGTAAGAACAGTGCATGCTAGAAGACAAATTTAAACAAGTCATTACCTTTTCCATGTCAGGGTTAGGTAGAGTGTGAGTACTGCTGTAAAAGCTGAGGCAGATGAATGAGACAGCCAGACTCAATAGACACAGGAAAAAGGTTGCTCCTGGAGGATTATGGGTTACATATTCTCTAAGATTTGAGATTGGTTGCCAGAAAGCCATCGTCAGACTTCCATATACAACAGTGATGTAACAGGCTGCAATTAGAAGAAAACTTACAAAAGATTTTTGACAGCTTTTTTCAGTAACAGTGTCTTTGTTAGACGTATGGGAGAATCGTGAGTTTGCTTTCCAACTGGGTTTATTGTAAATTCAACTGTTCAAACTAACCCAGGCTGTTAGTTTTTTTGTCAACATTACATCGTTTTGTTATGTATCACACTCACACAAGTTCTGTAAATGGCACTATTCATAAAATGTATGAGACATGCTGTTACCGAAACGTAAATGATCAATAGTGGAGTTCAGAACAAGCATTTAAATTATAAAAAATACAAAAAGTTATGCTGTTTATCCCACTCTTTCCGAAAATAACTGTATCTTGTCATAACCCCAGTAGGAGACGTGTACCAAGCGAGCGGGCTCCTTACATTACTCTGCAGTGTTGCTAACGTATTAGCCAGATAAGAGACATTTCCATACCTTGAAACAAAGTTTTGAGATTATGTTGTCAGCTTTGCCAAAATGCGGTAAGACCGTTTCTTTATGAAAAGTAGTGTAACGTTCAGTGGTAGCGACACTTGATAGCACGACAACATTGTCACTTTACGGCGGTGCACAGACACGACGTACATCACGTGATTGACGCGGAGTGGTCATAGATGGTATTGGTCAATAGAGGAATTTATCATTTTGTGTACCGTCCGAACAAATTTCCTTCCTTTTTGTGCCAAATGTGCATTAAACAGACGGATTGCCTTAAAGTGTTTATTAAAGCAATATTTCAATTATTTTAATCTCATCATAAAAATTAAAAGAATGACTTGGATCATGACAAAAATGTTTTCAAATCAATAATCAAAATGTAAAACATGTAAATCAATGTGTATGCCAAAGAAGAGCAGGGAACTATTCTATAAGCATAAATCCAAATCAATTAAAACTGAAAGCCACTTAATTTACATTATTACACAATTCATGTAAGATATTAGTTTTCATATGGAAGCTCCTATATATTAATAAAGAATCTTAACTCTTGTCCTTTTTACATTCAAAGCTTTCTGTGCTTTAGCAAACAAATTAAAATGCAGTACTTCCAGAATTTCCTAACCCCTTTTCTGAAAATTAAATGTATTTTATTAATCCTTTCCCTTTTTCATTATACATTTGTGACTAATTACAGTTTAGAACTCGCATCACATTATGATAACAATTAAGTGGTCCATGTGACTTTTATGGGCTTGAAAGTCCAAGTATCAGGGTGACCCATGTGGACCAGGTCGTCGTAGGGAGAAGTGCTCCATTGGAAGGGTGGAACCTGGTCCCAGGTTGGCCCACTAACTGCAACCATGACATACTCTTTGAACATTTCATAGGAGGTCAACTGTAGAGACAAAAACACAATGCATCAGATACAGAAAACATCTTATTCACAAGTAATTTTCTAGAGCCGATGACCTAAGAGAGCATGATGTGAAATGGCAGAGGACTGAACAACAAAAATTGAGACCTTCATATCTGTTCCTCCGTGGGGTCTTTGTCTTAAGGCACCAAACGGATATGTTCCATTCGCGGGATTAAGGTCTGAACGCGCCGAGATGGCATTCTCACCATTCTCAGGTGGATTGCAACCCTCACACTTTGAAAGTGGATCTTCCTTAAAGTTATTATACCTGTGGAATATCAGTGTATCTTATATAAACTTGCACATTTAAATCGAATTTCAAATATTTTCACTCTTAATCATACAAGTGGTGGGCATTTGTGTCTTGCAAACTTCACCTCATGAGACGGACCATGGAGTCCAAATCTGTGACGTGTGTCTGGTCTCTCCTGAAAATCTGAGCCCGAGGATTTTGTTCCAGTGAAAACCAAGGGCCAAACTTCTCAACCAGTTCATTGCAGCCACTGGCATTAAATATATCTTTGTAGTACCTATGTATGAGACAAAGAAAACTATATAACAAGCTGAACAGTAAGCGCGTAACCCAAGGTGCACATTCACAGATTTAGTTAGTTTGTAAAGCAGACTCTTACGGTATGTTGTAACTAGCCCAGTATCCTTTCTTCAGCAGTTCCTGAGTCTTATCATTGTAAACAACAAGTCCCCTGCAGTATTGGAAGACAAGAAATGTGTATTTTAAGTGGATCAGGTTTTTTTGTCTTCTTAATTAATTATACATATATATGTATATGTTTTAGGGCCAAAGCTTACGGAATCTGCTCCAACACAACCAAAAGTTCCTCTTTAATGTCAGTCTTCCCTGGAATGAAGTGGTTATAGTTCACAATCATCCACTGGTTGTTGTACCTAAAAAACCCAAACACACACAAATAGACCAAAGTATGCACAGAACCTTTGACCAAACTGAATTCAGCAGTTTTCATTTATTGACTCTGGGCCCATGCAACTGATGTTCAAGTAACTGATTCAGCATTTCACAGTTTACACTCACGATGAACCTAAGGGCCCAGTTGACCTTTCATGTGACTCCTGATCATAACCGGTCTTGTTCTGCTGCGATTATTCGATCAACATGACATCTTTTCCACATGTATGTGGAGTAATGCAAGCTGGAACTTGACCGTCTTAGTGCATGTGTGTGAAAATCAGGGAGGAAAATGGTATATTTGTTTATTAAAAGTCTGAATCTTACGTGGGCGACTTAAATGAGACAGAGGGTCAAAGTTAATTAAACCATACTGTTACATTAGCTTATTGCATTTCAGTAGTTAAACTCACGTTCCACTGTTGTACTTCCTGAAAATATCCGCCCACTCTTTGCCAGTAGTCGCAAGTCGATTGGCAACAATGTTCCGTAGCCACTCCATGACTGTTCCTGTGGGCTGAACAAACTTCCAGAGAGCAGGATTGCTGTTACCAATTGTGGTTTCCAATGTGACCTGCAGACACAGAAGTATTACAAAAGAGACATAACCCCGCATTATCCAGTTTCTCCTTAACCATCAGTGCTATTAGCACTACTGCAAAGAGTGCTCACCAAACCGCTGCTTAGGATGTAAAAGTCATCTCCGGAGAATATGGATCCAGGGTAAGATGAGAAGGCCTGAGTTCCTCCAGGAAGAGGGGCATTGTCTGGAAAAAGTCAGAGCACATAAGAAACTCAGACTGACCTCTATTAAAATGCATTTCTTTAGTCCTTACATGGCAGACTAAACCCCTCTTGAAAATCCAAAAGTTTTTAACCACTTTCAGTTTTATTAGTTTTCTTCTTTTTCAGGCTCTATGCTGAGCCATTTCAACTTTAGCTGGTTTATGCCATTTAAAGACACAGTACAGATATTTACCTTCCCTCTTTAGCCATCAACAAATTTAAAATATGCTTTTTTGCTTAAATGTTAAAATATTCTCTTCATATTTATCTTAGTATTTCATTCTGAGGACTACTGATAAAATACCTAAAGGAGAAGTTTTAAAGGCAAAGATGTATTTCTTCATGATGCGCAGCATGGACTGGTAGGTGTTCCAGGTGTCATGTGACACCAGCAGTTCCTTATTATTTGGCAGCAGCTTAATTAGAGCAGAGCAGGAGCCAGATCCAAGGGGTCGGGTTTCGGAAGATTTATTTAGAACGGATTCCAAGTCCTCAAGATCCCCTCCCATTTGGAAAAGCCTAGTTTGAAAAAAAAAATAAAAATAAAAAAGAGAAGTGTATGTCAGAGAACTGGAGGAAACAAAGTTTATCTAATCACAGGAACAATTATCATGTTTTAGTCATTTAAAATGGAGGTGAGCATTTACAGGAAGCCAAACGGGCTGAGAGAGAAGGGCCCTGTAGGAAATGACAGCTGGTCATTGTAGCTGTCCTCCAAACCCTTCAACTGCAGCAACGCCAGACGCACCTAAAAAGCAAAGACAGAAAATAAACATCTGATCTCAAGGAGTAAGATATATCTCTCACAACATGAAGCCTGAAAACCCTAAACCCTCTTTGGGTACCTGGTACCAGTAGGGTGAGGTCGGTTGCTTCTCCGTCTGCTCCAGAACCCATTGCAGATTGGCTGCGATGAAAGCTTTGAGATGCTCGCAGTAACTAGTTTCAGACTGGAAGGGCCCACAGTAACTCATCAGAGTGTTCATCCAGTGCTTATAGATTAGCTAGAGAAAAAAAATGTGGTACTTAGATTATATAATATTAAAAAGAAGTAAAAAGGGACAATCTCATAACAGAATGAGGTTTATGCTGACCTGAGATGTGACTGCAGCCTCCACTGCACCAGCAGCATAAGCTTGGATGCTGTCATTGTACTTACTGCTAGTAGTTATCTCCAGGAAGGACCAGCTAAACAGTGAACATGTGAAAATAACATAAGGATCTTTTAAATCCCTTATATAAATCAGAAAGCTGAAAAATAAAACAATTTCTACGGTGAGAGGATGAAAGCGTGAAAGTTAGCAAATCATGCCTGATCCGCTCATCCTTATCTCAGTTAGAGGTAATTTAATCCCCACCGCACTATCACCAGTTGTACATAGGCACTGCCAATCAAAAAATCAGGACACGCTTTGTTTTGAATTTAATGACAAAAAGGGCCCAACATTTGACCGGTACTCTTTACTGAAATGATAGGAGAAACTATGGTTCCGCTCCTGACCGAGAAGCAGAATTCCAGTTTTTACCAGATTTTATTCCATAACAACACATTTCACACCAATTTAGGTTTTTTTTTGTGCCGCGAAGGTTTAACTACAAATTTATTCATTATCATCAACTCCATTCTCTAAAAAGCAAACAAATGGCACATGTATTGTGTTAAGACGCCTAGGTCCCCAAATAAAACCTCTTCAGTAGTGTTGAAAAACCCGGTTGGCAGAGAATTAATTAGGCTGTTTTAGTATTGATTTTATGGCTTAATTGCTAAAAAATTGACGAATAGCCTTCCAAAAATGTTGAAGTGGCAAAGCTGCACCTCAGTCGTAATTCCTAATATGAATAACATAATAGTAATAGTTAGACGACACGTAAAAATCAACTTACCCTGACGTTTCGATGTCATCTGTGAAGTTTGCCCAAGCAACGAAATTTTCCTGGTAACCTTCAACTACAGACAGCTTCCCAGTTTGTTTGTTGATAATAGCTGTTTGTATTTCAGCAAAACCACGCGCACAAAAGCAAGAAACCACGATTAAATGCACCAAAACATTCATACTTGCAGTAACGCGTTTAGAGGCGACAGACTTGTTTCGTCTGGACGCCATCTTTGAATGAAGAAGTCACATGACAACACGTGACCTCTGTCATATGATCATACCCGGAAAAAAACACTATGGTCTACATGAAATGTTCACTATTCATTAACACAACACATAATAAATTGACACACGAAGATTTTGGGAAATGTTCTTTTTAAATAAAAACTTACAGTCACATTATTTTTTTTAGGATTAATTAATTACAAAAAGATGCAAAGTAGAACATTTATTTGAAAATTTCCATGAGCTAAATACAATTTATCTAAACTTGCTCCCTCTACAGACAGTACTTGAGTGGATTTAGTTGACTGTCCTATCAATCCCCCATCCCCAAAACCAAACAAAATAAAAAACTGTTATGTTGAGGCTTTGTCAAAGCAGAGACATTTATATAGTTCAGTCTTCAGCACCATCAGCTTCCATTGTCTCCAGAATTCCTTCCAAAACTTCAGTTTTTCTCTGCTTTTTGGCAGCCACTGACATGGGAGGGACATCGATAAATTAGCTAATTAACTATTAATTAAATTAACAACTTTCTTTTGTTGAATCACTGTCAAGTTTATTATTATTTTTTAAATAAAAAAAGAGATTTACCGTGAAAATGTTCAGCTGTTTTCCTTCGCAGTGTCTCAACTGTTTCCTCAGCATCAGCCCACTCCAGTACAAGACGTCTCCCATACAGATGGGTGCTGTGGCAGAGTGCAGAAAAGGCTTTCTATAAGGAAAACAAAGATGACAATTTATAATCAAAGCATAACACAATACTTTTAACTATACTTAAAATTCTCACAATACACATATGGAGAATTAAATAATCCAAAAAAATAAATTCTGACAAACCTTAGCATCCTCTTTGGTGAGGAAATCAACAAAACCAAAACCTCTATGGTTCCCTGAACCAGCAGCTTTCTTTGGCAGACGAACAGTCTTCAGCTCTCCAAATGTACTAAGAAGATGGGGATGAAATAATAATTGTAAGCACAATAGAATACAAAAAATAATAATAATTATAAGAAGAAAAAAAAAGCTGTGTACATATGTGACTATTACCAGAAAAGCTCTCGAACTTCCCGAACAGAGGCTTGGAAGGGAACATTGCGCACAAGGATCTTGGAGCCTGTCTGCTTCTTCTCCGCTTGCTTCTTCTTGCTTCTTACCTCGGTACTTCTGCACACAGAAAACAGTGCAGAATACAAAATGAGTTGTACACACATCTGCTGAAACAGACATCTTAATTTAAGTGGCTGCTTTATTAAGTAATGAACAAATTATTTATTCTTCATTCGAATAAGAGAGAAATATATATTTTTTTCAAATCTAATGCACATCATACCTTGCGGCTCTCTCGGAAATCTTCAGCTCTAACTGGTGGTCATCCACATTACAATGCTGGTGGAGTGTTTGGTAAAAAGTTAGAACACAGAATTCAAAACAAAATTTAAGTGGTAAAGAAACACTGAGAGAGTATGTTTAGGCAGAGTACCTGCAGCTGCCTCAGGGCCTTCTGTGCTGCATCTGCTGTCTGGTACTGAATAAAACCATAACCCATAGACAAAAGTTTACCTGGAAATCAAAATAAAAATAAAGCAAGGTTAAGTTTGCTGTTGCAAAGTATGTGAGCAGAAAGATGAAAATGCAATAATTTAATACAAATAATTATTTAAATGCTATCAATTTAGTGCTGCTAATGACTCAATAATATCAAATATGATTAGAACAAAATTAATAGCATACATTGTTTTAATCCATGAAAACAAAAATGAGCAACTTTAGATTTTTTTTTTTTAAAAGCGACCAAGATGGAAAAATTATTTCAAGAAATAGTTCATTATTTAAAGAGAAATTAAGCCCAACATTAAATAACTACTAGGCAAAAAGTAGCTATTGGAAAAGTCACAGGACTTTTAGAGAACATCATTATCAAAGCGTGTAAAATGATTAAAAATACTTTCATTATATATCTTCATAGGTCAACAACAGTCCCTTCAACATTAATATCTATCCATTTTAAATCGTAGTACAATTTGTGGTTCAACCATTATAACCTGGACTTTATCTGAAAAAAAAGATAAAGTCAAATATTTTGCAAAAATGTTACCACAAATGAAACACATATGAATCCACGCTAAGACCCTTTTCACACGAATGATCTTACATGTCAAATCAAATTAAAACTTTTATAAAGCGCCTTTTGTACAGAAGTGTGGCTCAAAGCGCCTTACATTTAAAAGCATTCCTGTCCATCCACCCCACCGTCCCACTCCACCATCCACCCACCACCATTTGCCAACAAATGCAAAAATACAAAATATCCCTGAGGTCCTCCGGCAGACTGTTCCACAGGTGAGGGCCGCGCCACTGGAACGACGCCTCCCCGTGGGTGTGTCCTGACCCTTGGAATAACTAAAAGTCTACTGCCGGAGGATCGCAGGGATTGCTAGGGTTCATAGGGTAAAAGCAGATCTGAGAGATAAGAAGGTCCAAGACCATTAAGACATTTAAAAACCATTAAAATGACCTTAAAATCAATCTGAAATACACAGGGAGCCAATGCAGTGATCGTAAAATTGGTGTAATATGGGCACGCTTTCTGGTCTCAGTCAGGACACGTGCTGCTGAATTTTGAAGTAGTTGTAAACCTGAGATGGTTTTTTGGGGAAGACCAGAAAGGAGGGCATTACAGTAGTCAATACTAAAAGCATGCATTAGCGTCTCTGTTGGCCCGGGAGAGAATGGGGCACACTCTGGCAATGTTTTTTAAATGATAAAAACCTATTTGAGTTATATTCTTAATATGTGGAATAAAAGTCAGCTCAGAGTAAAAAAATCACACCCAAGTTTTTTACTTGTGAAGATGGATAAAAAGACAATGATTGTAGTTTAGGTCGAAGTTTCTTTCTCTGGGCCTCAAAACCGATGACTAAAAACTCAGTTTTGCCCTGGTTAAGGTGGAGAAAGTTTTCTGCCATCCAGGATCTGATGTCCAAAATACAGTTAAAAAGTGCATCCATTGGCCTTGAGTCATCAGGAGACACGGAGATATACAGCTGGGTGTCATCAGCATAACTATGATAGTTGACCCCATCCATGTCTCCTGATGACCCCGCCAAGAGGGAGCATATATAGATTAAAAAGCAATGGGCCCAAAACCGATCCCTGGGGCACACCACATGCAATTTCCCGGACCCTAGAGGAGTAGGTGTCGAGGCTTATCATAAACGTACTGTCCGTGAGGTAGGAGGTGAACCATATGTGAACTGCTTTAAACGAGATAAAAGGACAGTGTGGTCAACAGTATCAAAAGCAGCACTTAGATCCAGAAGAACCAACACTGTCATCTTTTTTAAGTCATAATTTAATCTAAGATCATTTAAAATCTTTAAAAGGGCTTTCTCTGTGCTGTGGTTCACCCTAAACCCAGACTGAAATTTCTCAAAGACATTCTGTGTGTTTAAAAAAATCAGTGAGCTGAATAAAAACTAGTTTCTCTAAAATTTTACTTAAAAATGGTAAGTTGGACACCGGTCTAAA
>JBBDHI010000012.1:14649067-14671555 GCA_037177115.1 Craterocephalus stercusmuscarum | reverse complement strand
AAGTCAGTGAGCTGAATAAAAACTAGTTTCTCTAAAATTTTACTTAAAAATGGTAAGTTGGACACCGGTCTAAAGTTATTGAGCTCATTAAAATCCAAACCGCCCTTCTTCAGCAGGGGCCTCACCACAGCCCCTTTAAAGGCAGCAGGGAAGACCCCCGTCTGAAGAGAGCAGTTCATCATGTTTAAAAGCTCCTCTCTAAAATATGCATAAAATGACTTAAAAAACGAAGTTGGGATTGGGTCCAGAAGACGTGTGGTGGGCCTCACTGAGGAGAAAACCCTATCAAGTGTCATGGAAATCAGTACCTGATTTATCTTTTTTCTTGGAGATGCTGCAGGATTTGACCTTTCCACATTTGGAGAAAATCTGTAGTAAACAAAACAAATTGCAAACTTAGTGAGCATCTTTAGTTATTAACTGTGACTAAATTATTATTACTGATTCATCAATATTATTAATAAACTAATATACCTCCTGTAGTTTGTCTTCAGTTGTGCTGAAATTAAGATTCTTAATAAAAAGCGTAGAACCAGGAGAAGCTTCCTCCTCCTCTTCTTCTTCATCCTCCTCCTCCTCAGTCTTTTTGTCCTCTGTCACTGCCTCCTCTTTATGTACTTGTTTAAAACACATCCAAAATGTATTTTGGTTATTGAATCCAATCAAATCCACTTTATTGGTAATTTATTTGTCTCCAGTGTGCTGCACAATTAAACAATATCAATAAACGCAATAAAAATAAAATGAAAATCAAATAAATAGATGAATTAAAATCAATAATAAAAATAAAACAATAAAATAAAATAACCATTCTTTTGCTTGTCAGAAAATACTACAATTTAAAAATATTGTCAGGTGCACTGGTGAATTTACCTGGTTCCGGTTTGGCTGCCACAAATACCCCGACAGGCGCCCACTCCAAATACAGTGGGACATGATGAAACTGCAGTTTTAGAAAAATAGTTAAAGAAAACAACAAGTCATCAGAGTCAGAAACGTTCTGGTCAAGGCTCTGCAGGTGACCACACCTTGCTGTAAGCCAGCCGTGTGAAGGCTCGCTTGGCTTCAGTTGACTCCAGAAACTCGATGATGGCTGTGAGTCCTGACGGCGGCAGCAGCACTCGGCCCAGAGAGCCGTGAGGTGAGAAGAGCTCCTCCAACTCTGAAACAGTCACTCCAGCTGGAAGATTTTTTACCAGGATCACGGTTGTACTCCTTGCTGCAGCTGCCTGCACAAACAGGAAAAAATCTTTTTCTACTCACCAAATTCAAAATGAAATATTTCCAGTTTAGCAGAAATAAACAGTATTGAACTTACCTGACTGAAGGAATCCAGACAGACGCCGTTGTCCAGCAGAAACTGTCGTGTTTCCTGAACTATTTGAGTCTCTCCCAGAGCCATCCTTACCGCTACACTTCCCTTCGACTCCTGCAGAGCAAAGACAAAGCTCACACAATGCTGCATCAGCACATGCAGCAGATTCACAACGCTGAGGGAAAGTAAATGTAAAAACGGTGCATATAAAGTCGCTCACATGGTCCAGGACTTGGCTTTTAGTGGTGTTGTATTTTTCAGCAATGGCATCTGCCACTGCGCTTGTACCCAGAAACAAAGTGTTCCAGTTGTGCGAACTAGAAAGAGGGAAGAAAAAATAATATTAAACTTCGAACAGAAAAAAACAACACACACTTTGAGAAGCAAGCTGTTAAAGTGATTGCGTATACCTGGAACTTGTAGCTTTGTTTTTAGAATCTTTCTGTCGTTTGTATGATGAGGAGCCAGGACCGCCTGCATCTGAGGAGTCAGACTTTTCCTTCTTCACTGTGGAGGGAAGGAGGTGAAGCATTCTGCCCTAAAATCACAACAAACAATTACATCATGTATCCAAACAATGAGAATCTGTCATGTCGCACAGGTGAATCCAGAAGTAAGGACGCATCAGGTGAAATTCCTGGAATATGAAAAAGAGGTGCAGAGACAAAGACAGTTGAGATAAATACCTGAAATATATGTCCATCTAGCTGAGCGAAAGCTGCCACGGCGTTCTCTGGGATCATGTAGGTAACAAAAGCAAATCCCTTAGGTCTCTTTGTTAGACTGTCAATAGGGAAAAGCACCTCAGATAAAGGACCTGCAAAGATTATAGAGTCGCAAAACGAGTGCATGAGAGAAAATGAACTCATGTGGGTGAAAACCGGGGAATGAATGTGTGAGTATACTGAGCATCACTTTAACTTACCATGTTTATTAAATAGCTCTTTGATCTCTTCCTCTGTGCAGGTGTACGGTAGGTTTCTGACGAAGAGTCGGCCGGACTCTGAAACATCCTCCTCCTCTTCATCCTCTTTGAGCTTCCTTGCAAAGTTTCTGTCGGTTTCTTTGTCCTTTCGCTCCCTCTTGTCATTTCCCCCGAAAGAATCCATTCGGAAGACCTCTATGTATCGCCCCCCTGAAAACACAAGAACAGATCATTTTACCTAAAATAGCTTTTACGTGCTCTGGTAAAGGGTGTATTCATTAAGAACCCTTAAATACAATGAGCTCAATGTAGATGTAGAACCTGTACAGACAGGCAGAGAGCATGAACATAAATTCTAGGAAAAATTCTCAGATAAATTGGTCAACAGGCCTTTACAGCATAATGAGAAATCTGGTCTAGCTACTTTTAGTTACACTATAAAATATCTTTACATCGACAATAAAAACAGGCTGTGATAAAAACCTGTACATATTTGTTCAGATATTTCTCACCTATGTAGTCTTTATTCTTCTTCAAGGCCTTTTCCACTTCTTCCTCAGAGCGCAAATCCACAAATACGTAGCCTACGATAACATGGGAATATAACCAACTGTGAGGACACTTTACATGAGCCGTTTACAGGTGATTCGATGTTGCACAGTAATGTAACATACCTGTCCTACTTCCACTTTCATTCTTTACAATCCTTATGGCAGCGGGCTTTAGTGGGGTCATGAACTCCCGGATTTGTTGCTAGCAAACGTTACATGTGAAATCCCGTTTAAATATGTTCAATGTTTTCAAATGGAAATATCTTGGCTGTTGAAATGAGGAAGCTCACCTCTTTAACACTGAACGGGACTCCTCTAAGCTTCACTGTGAACTCTGTCGTCGGCTCAGTCTGCAACAAACAGATGTGGGTGTGAACGAGTGGGAATAAAAACTGTGGCACTGAATGACGCCGTTTGACGTGCAGACAGGGACGAACCACCTGTTCAGGAGGCTTCTTCAGTTTGCCTGGCTTTGTATCCTCAGAAGTAGATTTACTCTTTGAGCTGTTTTCTCTGTCACCGCTCTCATAGGCACTATCTGGGTGTTGAACAGGACCATCATTGTCTTCCTCATCTTCTTCTTCATTCTGCTCATCATTCTCCTCCACGGTGTCCTTGGTTTGGGCCACTTTTGAGCGCAGGTAGTCCATATCAGACAAGCCAGACTTCAGAGCCTCTTTAGAAGGAGCTGCAAAAACAATGTGAACAAGGTTATTTCCATTCATCCATCTATATTCTATCCATGCTTATTCTAATTCAGGGATGTGGGCGGGCCAAACCCAGATGCTACCACAGGCGTGCCAGTTAGACACAGAAGCAACAAAGAGACAAACAACCACTCAATTTTATTCAAAAATACCAGTGAACCTAATATGTGTATTTTGGTCAAGTTCCAAGATGACCTTCAGACCAGGAACCTTCTAGCTGTGAGGTGATGGTGCTAACCACCACACCACCATACGACATGCTTACTTTCATTTCAGATTCTACATATGTACATTGTTTTAGAGTCTTAGCATTTTTCACCAGTTAGAGCCCTAAAATTGGAGCACAAGAAAACCCTAACCTTCATCTTCGTCCTCATTACATTCCTCTTCGTCATCCTCAGACTGGTCTGAATCAAAGTTGAGATAATCATCAGCAACAGGTTTCTTCTTGCTCTTGATTTGTTCCTGAGCCATGTCATTCGCCCATGTTGGTGCTTGGCTGCGATTCTGATGCACGGACACAAACTCCTTAAATCCCTGTTCCTCTTCAACCTGGAATGAGATGAGAACATGGAAATTAAGTCGCATCCATCCATTATTCCGTTAAAAATGAATAAACATTTACATGCATACATTTGCAATGACTGACATGCAAACATACAAGATACAGTGAGTAGTGGCAAATAAATAAGATGATCATAGCTAAAAAAAATTATATTTCACTTTTTAACAAATAGAAATTGATCAAACAAGCCTGAAAATGTGACATTTGATATAACACCAAACAAACTGGACAAAATAGACATTTATTAGTGTAAGATTATCACAGAGGCTAAACTAAGTTACTGGTTTACTCACATTTCCAAGTGCACTGATAGTTTTCGTTTTCTCTTTCTCTTTCTAAAATTCAAAACAAAGACACACATATGTAATTCAATTAAAAACTGTGAAAACGTACATGTAGTTTGTGCATATTACTCTATATAGTTTGGTTGCAGTTTGGATTCGTAAACTGCTGTTTTCCCATTTCACATCTTGTTTTCGCACCTTTTTTCCTTCTTTGGAAGCTGGAGCAGAGGTTTTATCCTGCCCTGAGCTCTGAGCGTGTTTGCTCCAGGCTTTCCCTTTGGTGGGGTCTCCAAATGCTTTACACATCTCCACCTAAGGGGAACCGAACACCATGAATTCACGTGCAGAAAAAATAAAAACACGCAGACCCAGGCGGTCTCACCACGGAGGAAACCGTACCGTCACTCTGGATGTATCAACGAAGCTCTTGTTGAAATGTTTCAGGGCTTTTTTCGCATCTTCCTCGGATTTAAACCCAACAAACCCGAACTTGCGGAACTTTCCGTCTTTGGTGAATTTCAGGGAGCAGTCTGTCACTGTGCCGAAAGCAGCGAACATGCCCCTGAATCTCTCCTCCTTCATCTGAACACAACACACATTTTTATTCCCACATGGACTTCAGCTAGAGTCACTGTCTGCTGACATACTATTTTACTTACCCCATTAGGGAGGTTTTTAACGATGAGTCTTGACATAGTTTTTGTAACTATAAATCCACTAACACAGCATATGAATGGCTTTTATATAAATGTCAACAAACCAGCGTGGACAGTTCCCCTAAGCCGCCATGTTTTGTGAGAGCAGAGCAGCTTCCGGTTCTTCTTCTTTGTTGATTTTCAGATAGTGGCGTCTTCCGAAAACGCTTTACTGCCACCACTTGGCTTTACTTCTGACCTGCTCTTGGTCTGCTACAGCTTGATGTTTAACTTTTCTGTTCATAACCAGCCAGACTCTCTTCTGTATTCCTTGCAGGAGCTCAATGTTCAACTGGCTTACTTGTTTTTCTGAACACTCATTAAAATAGATGTTTAGGCTGCCTTTGATCAAAGTGTGATTATTCAAGTACTTGTGATTGGTTTTTCAAATCATTATCCTAATATGCTTTGCTTTTTCCTTTTGCCTCTTTGTTTTTTCCCCTAAAGTCTTAGTTTATATTTTGTGTCTTTCTTTTGTTTGTTTCTGTGATTTTGTAATTGTCTGATCATCTGCCTTCAAACTTTATGTTTCCGTTAGCATTCTGAGATAAATATTCCAATTATCCACATATTTCCAAAGATATTCTGGTCTCCTTGGTCCACAAATTTTCTGTTGCCTTCCAGTACCCACAAAAGCAATATTTTGATTGTTTCTGTGACAGTAATGATCCCGTCACTATGCCTGCGACTGGTTGTGCCTTGGCCACAGTGATATCCCTTTAGCTGACTGGTCAGTGTGCATGCCTTTCACCTGGTAGGTTAGTGGTTTCAAATCCTACCTGGGCCCCCATTGGTGCTGCAACATCTTTTTTTTACCTGACTGGTAAAACTGAAATTTGATCAACTTATTTTACACTACTGATACAAGTCAACACACATGCTCTCACTTTCTATACCTTCTCTAGTACATACATAAGCGTACTGTAGGTCATTCTCACATACACTAAGATTTTTTCTCACTGAATCTAATTTAGTTGCCAAGCATTATAACACATGCCGCTTTCTACTTTCTTCATGGATCCTTTGACTTGAGTGAAAGAACTGTACATGATCAGCACTGATTTTTTTTACTTTTATAATTCTTGAACTACATCTGCTACCTACTGTGCAACATCTCAATTAGTCTCACAGGCCACACTTTAGTTAGGATAACATTTTATGGTTAATGTGATCTTATGTTTAATTGTACAATAGAGCCACCTACGGGGAACACAAGAAGAAATCAACAACTGAGCATGGACCAAACACAGCATTATTGAATATTGTTCTGTAATTGAAAGTCCACATCCGGTGACTCGTGTTAACATATAATTTCTGAATAAATAAATAGAATCAGACTTCCCTGTGAAGTGGACATATGGTCTAGATTTATGTATAGATTATGTCACAATTACAAAGCACCACTAAAAGGCATTAATGATGAAAATGTGATGAGAAGCTGTCATAAACTGCATCCACATAGATTGTGCAGCTTTTTTCTTTTTCATCTACTTATGGCTCTGCTTTTTCAAATTTTTATTCTTTAAAGTGCTGAATTCAAGTTTGAGCATCATCAAAATTATATGCTGCTTAAACATACTTTAATACTTTCATTTGTGTTTTGGTTATGATAAATAAAGTCTGACCTGCAGCCCGTGTAATACTGCAACATAAGAATAGCTACTGTTACTGTAAGTGGGGAAAATATCATTAATCTAGCATGAGTCTGCAGTTTGCCCAGTTAATTATGTTTTTAGGGGGACTGAAGACAACAGAGTTCCTGACACACAGTTTAAAGAGAACAGGAAGTAGAGCGCACAACTTCTTTAGTCCCCTGTTTCTTTATTTCCCTCCTTTTTGTCTCTTTTGTGTCACCCTTTACAGTCGATGGTTTCACCCCCTGGTGGCTCAACCTGAGTTCAGAGTCAAGAGCTTGTTGCAGCACAGATATTTTGGCTGCTACCTAAATTTCTTCCACTAAGTGAAGCATATAATTTTAGTCAGGTGTAAGTCCTGCTTGGTGCTTGACCACTGAGCCTTCTGCATTGTTATGTAATCTCTTTTAGTTAGGTTTGGGCTCATCACAGATCACATAGGTCAATAAATAAAGTTGGCCCATTGGCTAGAAAGACATAAAAACAAACACTGAAAGATAAAGTAATCTTATCACAACTCAGTCAACGTTGTGGTGGTTTGATTGAAGTTAAGCCCCATTAAAGGAGCTGAGAGAAAACCAAACAGACCAGAAAGAGGATTGAAACTGAGCCCCAAGTCTACCCTGTTACTCTTAACAAACATTATAAAGAAAGTTCACTTTAGTTTAAGTAAGATTATATTCTTTCTGGACAAAAAAACATTTGAAGTGATTCAAGTTTAATGTTATAAAAAAAGTCTGGTATAGACTGGGACATGTATTCAAACTGATGTCAGATCTGCTGCAGCATGTAAATAAATGCTTTCTACTGGTTTGTTGGTTCTAATTATGCCTTTCATAACTACTACTGCTAATACTCTTCCCTCCCGTGTAAATACTGGCACAACATACACTTCAGTGGATACTTTGTTCAACAAATCACATGTCCCCCTTGAAGGATTAAGAAACAGAAATATGAAGTAGCTTTAGTGGCATGCAGAGTTCATAGGGACTGCGAAATCTTTTTTCCATGAGCTGATCTTTATTGAAGTATCCTAACAGAGGACCCATTATAAATGCTGTCCAACCAACATTTGCCATATTAAAACACACCACATTGGTTTTTAATGAACACAAGAGACTGGATTATAACCACTTACATACCATTGAAAACAGTAAGTTACAACTCATCTTGTGACCGAGTCATAAAGAACCTTTGTTAGGTGAATTTTTTGAATGAGGAGCATTTCATAAACAAGTTGATATGAGCAATGTCTCTGGTCCATCAGAACTGCCGGGCTTTTTCTTACTGGACTGGAAGTCGTTCTGGATTTCCACAAAGCTTTTGTTCTTAGTTTCAGGAACAACAAGCAATATGTAAATTGCCACCATGGAGCAGACGACAAAGAACACCAGGAAACAGTAGTGCTCCAGCCCAATCTGTGAAAATGAAATAAAAGTGAATCTGAGCTCTGCAAACATTCAAGACAATTAAAACCCTATTGGGAAAAATAAATAACCCTCTCAGAAACAGAGACTTTAGTTAAAAGTGAGCCAGTTCATGTGACTGTTCTTCAATCCACAAAAACAGATGCACCATGGACTCTCTACGGAGGCAACAAGAAGTCAATTTTCCAAACAAATTTCCTAAGTTTAAAAGTTTATTTTCCAAGCAAGGAAGCAAACATTTCCCCCATGAGCTGCTTCTCTTGAATGCTGTGAAAATACCATACCCCTACCCGGTTCATTCTGGTACTATCCTAAGTGCCCTATTTATAAATTTCTCAAGAACTGGCTCATGTTTCAACAAAAGACAAAGAAACTTAACTAAATAACCAAAAACATTTTCTAAAAGCAAATAGAAAAAATAACCTAAATTACCTGATAAAGGTAAACTAATACTATGATGATATAATAAGCTAAGCTTATCTATATGTCACTTTTCACTGACAGAAACCAAGACGTGCTTCAGAAAAAACAAGACAGAAATTAAATATATCAAGTAATAACAATTAAAAACAGATATGAAGAAGAATCACCAACGTATAGTTAAAAGCTTGTCTGTAAGAAAATGTCAGCTGCTTTTTGAGGGAGTGAAAGCAGTCTGTAAAGTGTAAAGACGGTGGAAGAGCATTCCACAGCCTTGGTGCTACTGCCTGGAGAGCCTAATTACCACAGGTTTGTTGGGTCATCCCCTAACTGACCTAATGACCTAAGAGCAGGGGAGGATGGATGTGGATTCAGGATATATACTGGGGAGCTTCACCAAGTATGGCTATGAAGGTAAAACCTAAGATTTAAAGCTTTACTGCCAATCTTAAACAGGAGTGACGTGGGACCTTCTGTTGGTACCAGTTCTATTTCGACTGTAATTTATCTGTCCATTGGTTTGTAGATTCCTCTGTATTATTTGTTTCCTTCTTTATTTTCTGGAGGGGATTTCTGCCCCCCTATTACCTATGGTAATTACTTGCTTTATTTCTCATTATACGCTCAATATGCTGTTAGCATTTGGTAACAGGAGATATTTGATGATTGCATTTAGCGTGAAAGATCATTTTGGACTATTGACATGCTTTCATCTTCCTTTACATACTGTCAGATGGAAACTAACAAAACCCCCTACATGTTCTGCCTACCTGGATTGGACCATGGAAGTTTCACAATTCATTAATTTGACAAACAGGAGCCTCAGTAGCACGTGAAAGAACCATAAAAAGTGGCAGCAACCTCGTGCCTCCTCCTCATACTGGTCACCAGCTTGGTCACATACTGCTGTGGAATGGTATCAATACAAACCCAGTGGCTACATCCCACACAAACAGTCCACTGTCTCTTTTTTCATCACTAATTGTTCAGTGTGTATTCAACATGCTCACCTTAACTCCAACAACATCTGTACAGATTACCACTGCACGGTCTTACCAACCACCTGCCAGACCTCTCCATTAAAATGCAAATGCATCTGAAGTCCCATACAAAATGAGTGACTGTAGTCAAATGTTTAGTTGCATCATGACTTGCTCCTTAAAAAGAAAAATATTTCATAACCTTACAGCTATGAATGTGCTACTTTATAGATCCTGTGGTTTATAATCGAACGCCAGAATTTTCCTGGACCCCGTTACTAAAGCTGCTCTGAAAGCATCTGTGTATTCCTGGTCCAGCAGTGATGCATCAGCACAGAGGATACCCTTTGAGTGAAAGAAACTTTACTACCATAGCTTCTAGGTTTCAAGAAAACCCTATAAAAGGACATCAGCACATTTACCCTCAACACCCTTTGTTGGTGTGGAGTCACTGGAAACTCTCTAAACCAGCAAAGACAGGGTTCCTTTCAAAGCTGATAATGCGTACATTACAGAAATGGTTTCCTGGACATAAGGGGAAACATTTTATTGATTTTTTTCTTCTGGTTGGGCTGTTGAAGGTGAATGAATTTGATCAATTTGATACAGAGTATATGCAAGTGACAGTTATCGGAAATGAAAACCAATTTGTTCATGGCTGTTGTCTACGATATCTGTAATCAGCAAATATCTATTTATTTTTACACAAAAGGAAAGACATGTATTGACGTTCAACTTGACTTAATAATTGAAAAAGCTCACTTAGCGTTCTTCTTCAAAAAAAATCATCTTTATTTATGAGTTATGTGTAATATCAAATGCTTGTCCAAATGAAGAAAAATTGTCATTAAGCTAAAACACTTACCACAATAAACGGGAAGACCAAGCCAATAAAGAAGAAGCTGAGCCAGTTCACTGATCCTGCGATCATGAAGGCTGCAGGGCGTGCGGTTTGCGTGAACAGCTCGGTGGTTAAGATGTTTGTCACGCCACCTTCACGAGACAAGAAGCAGCGTAAAAAGCTTTGCCTGCAGAATATAGTGACGAGTTCATTCTTAAATTACTAACCTGGTCCCAAACCAAAACTCAAGACAAAAGCAAAAACACAGGCCACAGTCAGGTACGGAAAAACTGGGCTGACTTGCTGAAAGACACAGAAAAAAATGTCAACATGAGCTTGAAAGTGCAGTATGAATATCTGATTCTGAAGTTTATTACCTGGAAAGCGAGCGTCAGCGTGAATAAAATGCAGCAGATACTCATCAGTATGTATCCTCCTGCGATGAGTAGTTTTCTTCCAAGGCGTTCCACAAGCAAGCCCTGAGACACACAGCATGTCACAGGACCGAAAACATGTTATTAAGATCATTCCATGAATTTCCGCTTAATGCTTTACCTCTTCATGATTTATGTACAGTAATTTTTCACATTTTATGGCCCATATCCTTAGATGGTTTTGTTTTTCACCCTTTGTCCTTCTGCTCTACCATTTCGTAGAGCAAATCCTTCAGTGATTATCATGAAGCTTTAGAAAGAATTGATTAAATAAACCTGCCTGAACTGTCTCTAGCAACAGGTTTGGTTATGTAATACCAAAAGAAAGTGTTGGTTTTCCCATCGTTGTTTCAAAATTTGACCATTTCATGGTCATTACTTTATCATTAACTTTAATTTTAACTAATTGCTAAAAAGCATTTCTTTGCATTAATCTTGTCCAAAATAAAAGAGAGAATGCAAAGAAAAAATCCTCTTGTTTTTTTCTTAGTGTGAAAGTTAAAGGGTGAAACTGTGTTTCTGAGCATTTTTACATGACTTCTCAGCCACCATCACTCACCACTAAAATCATCATTTGTGTTTGTTGTGAAAATAAATAAAGAACAGGTGGAAGTCTTGCTCAATAATTGACTTAAACAAATAAAAACGTATACTCACACATGTTAAAGCAGTGAGGCATTCACAGGCACCAGTCCCCACAGTCGCATAGGGAATTTTATCAGTGGGAATACCAGACTGCCTGAACACATAATCTGCATAGAAGTACATCTGTGACAATAAATGAAGACAGGGGCTGAATTATAAAGCGACAGAGAAGCCTTTTCCGCTTGTTTTGCAAAATCATTCAAGTGGTCACTGTGAGGGAAGTTCTACATACAGCATTGACACCGTTCAGCTGTTGTGCAGCGTTGAGCAGAATGATGGTGAGAACCTGCCAGCGCAGGCTGCGATCAGCAAAGAGCTCCCAGGGTTTCTTGGCCTTGAAACCAACTAAATTATTCTTCTCTCTCTGGATATCCTCCAGCGCACCATCACTGGCTGCTGCGCCATGCAGCTGAATCAGAGCTGCAGACAGGAAGAACAAGTCTTCTGCATACACCATTTGTCACATGTGCTCAAGCTGGAACAGGCTTAGTCATTTTTCCCCCCTCCTAACGTTATGTCAATAAAACCAACTTCTTTTCCTTCATTGTGAAATAAAAAAAAGCTCACATGCTTTAACCAGAAGCCCCTAGGGAGTTCTGAGAAGTTTCTGACCTTTTCAGCGACACAAACACGTGCACTAAGCCGGTCTTTAAAGAGCAAATGAACTAATTCTAAATGGACCTAAGGGAGCACAGTTTGCAGAGACATTTTACCTTTTCTACATCCCTCATCATCTCCTTTATCAATAAAAAGGTACCGTGGGCTCTCTGGGAACCCGGGAAGGATCGTGAGCTGCAGAAAAGCTGGGATACAAGTGGTGGCAAGCAGTAATGGCCAATCCTCTTCTTTGCCCAGGATTTCTCTGTAAAAATACACAAAGTCATTGGACATACCCTTTTCAATAATATAAAGATGTGAGAGACAAAAACTTCCATGGTTGACAAGTATTTCATAGTCTTGGTCTCATTTTAAAGTTGAGTATTTACTTTAGGCCCATCACTTGTCCAGATAAGATCCCAACAGTGAGAAAAATTGAAGTTCCCATTCCCATGACTCCTCGTAACGCAGTTGGAGCTATTTCTCCCAAATACATAGGTTCAACACACAGAGCAATGCCTGCAATGATAAAAAAACACCACGAAATAAGGTGCATTTTGCATTTAAGCCTTTGTGACAAGTGGCCCAGAGTGAAATCTGATCAGATTTTTATGGTGGTGGGAAAGCAGCTCATTAAACTAATAAAGCCTAGAATACTACAGAATAAATACACTTTAAGAAAATCACAACTTCAGCTGATGAAGTAGATTCATTCATACACAGCTGTAATATAGTGTTAATACAGTATAACTTTGAGAAGTCATCATGGATGCTATTGTGGCTGAGTCAGTTTTTCTCAACCACAATAACATCCAGAATTTAGTGAACTGAAGGAATTAAGTTACATAGTGTTTATTTAATAATTCATCAAAACCAATGAATCAACCTAACAAGCAGATGGAAGGTTAGTTTGTTTTAATTATTCACTTTTAGTTTTTTCTTTCCTGTATTTTCTGAAATATCACTTTCAGATTTTTCTTTTTATCATTTTGATTTCTTTTGAATTTTTTGTGTTAAAAAAAAGAGCATTTCAAAGAGACCTAGAAAGCTGTCCTTAATACAACATGTACAATTGGTTCATAGGTGGAGTTCAAACATTTCTGAACCACATTCAGCATCTATTTCAAGGCTCTATTCTAAATATTTACCTGCATTTATTCCAGTGAAAAGTCGTCCAATGATTAGTAATTCAAATAATCCTGCAGTTGAACTCAGACCCATCAGCAGAGCAGCAGTTAATGAGAATACATTGTTGGTCAGCAGGGTTCCCTTCCTGGAACAACCATATTGCAATGTCAAAACTTTTATACAGAAAACAAAATATCAAACTATTTTTGCTAACCAGTACCTCCCCAGCTTTACGGACAGTGTCCCCCCAATTGATACTCCTACAAATCCTCCTAAGGTGAAAACGGACACAATAGTGGACCAAAGAAGGGTAAGAACATCTTTTGATATGCCAGTCTGGTATCGCTCTATCCAGGTGAGGTTGATGAAATTTTGTACATACTGGAGAAGAAAAATGAGGAAAGTTAATAACACTGACAACAACAAAAAATAAATTAAGTAATAAAAAATACTGAGTGCCGTTTTTGACAGGAGTATAAAAGAGTTCAAACACCCAACCTCAAGCCAACCCCTCCCTTTCACAGTGGCATGAATGAACTTATTTTATAGCCTGTAAGTTAAATCGTGCCACCATGTTGTGGAACACCACAAACATAACTCTAATTGCTGTCTAACTGAATTATGTGGTTGTTAGACAGGCCTCAACAGAGCTTAGATTGATTCAAGGATTGGGCACGTGGAGGCATCCAGATCCCCAATCATATGAGGATAAAACTAACGTGGTCTTAGAAAACTCCAGTTTGCATTAGTGCACGTGCAGCTCTGGACGTATTCCCTCCGGATAAATCGGGCTTTCCCTATGGGATCCATTTTTATACACAGACGGAAGCAGCACAATAAGGAAATTACCGGTGTGGGCGCATTGATGACGGATATATTGTATCCACATTGAAAAGTTCCTCCTATGCATGTACCAAACATAGCCAACAGAAGACATCTGTTTGGAAACTGTGAACAGAAAATCGCACACATCCGCGCACACATCTTTAGGATTAAACTGTTTCATAGGATTTAAGCACAAAGCGTGATTACACCGAGATTAAAATTAATAATAACAATTCGCTTACCTTTGATTGCTTTGTATCTTTAAATCCCTTGAGCAAAGGCTCATATTCATCCGCATATTCCTTTGGCATTTTATTGGCTCGTTTTACGCGCAGAGACTCCTTCGTGGAAGCGCACGCTCTCCCCAGTCAACTTGAAATAGACAGAGGGACAGGTTTATGCTGAAGATAATACAATTGATCTTTTGTAATGAAATGGCCCTAGGCTCTGAAGAATCAGCCGCATTATTCTATGGTAGCTGGATTTTTACGATGCTGATGCCGAACTTCCCCTCAGCAAAAAGAGGACATGAAATAAAATTAGGCTACTGCAGATGAAAAACTAGACAGGTTACACAAACAAAGACAAGAATAACAGACTAATAAAAAAAATTGTCAATAAAGTCAGATCGGTAAAGTAAGTGTGAAAAAACAGAATGAGAGCTTACAAAATAAACGGAGAGTCAGGTGTCTGTGTACAGTAGCCTGGGCTCTGTCACAGTAAATCCATCAATGCTCACCTGTTTTTGCCCTTATCAGTCCTATATTTCAGTAGGCTATTGTACCGTTATTCGTCCATGATGCAAGCCACTCATGAACTAAATGCGACGCAGGTTTTAAAAGGCTATGAATCCTAAAGCACTTCACAACTATGTGTAAACAAAGAAATCCGCCGTACAAAGAAGAACAGTAAACATGGGGTGACTCCCCCTATGTTTCAAAAGTTAGAAGAGCATTACGATTTTGTGAACAGCTGCTGCAGGTGGTCTAGATACTGAATAATAATAAATAATGATGATAACTGAAAAGAAAAAAAAAATAGCTAGAGATGGCAAAAAGTTTTGCCCCAGGTAAAAGACACTTTTATTCTTAATACAGTAAAATAAGCCACTGCTGTAATTAATGTCATTAATAATGTCTCTCTAGGATGTGCAATTAAATCTTTATTATCAGTTCTGGCCACTTTTCAAGTTTAAAATTAAGATATCTTTAAAGAATTGATAGTTTCTGTCAGTTGTGGTTGCTTTTCATTGGTACCCAAATGTTCATGTCGAGCAGTAACAATAAACAGATAAACATAAAAGTCAACAAATGAATACAAAAAACTACTAGAATCAGTTTGCATGCTTTCGAACTACATTGTATCATTTTGATCCTAAACTAAAACTCATTGCCTGAAAAATCTTATTTGAAATATTAAAAAAGAAGTACATTTTGGAGTAGATGAGGAGGGAGTGTCATTCAATCTTAAGAGGCAACAGACCGTTACTCAATATCTTCCATGATGAATTCTACTAGACAACAAGGCGCTTGTCTGTCGACACGATTGATCTGATGGTGGGTCGTATCAATAATGACCCCTACCTTCAGTCCTCACCACACAGTTTGGCAATATTCACTTTAAGAGGAAGCCAATCGATCTCCAAAGAGGATCATAATGGCCACATCTCAGTTGCATAAAGGTTAAGTGAATGTGTACATTGGTTTGATTTTCCAACTATGTTTCCAGAAAAGTATTTCTGCAAACTATTTCAGTCTTAAAAGAAATGTTACAAATATATTTCCATGTTTGAGTTGTTATAAATCGTCCTTTGTGATACTGCCAAAGGACTTGCACTTCCAGCTGCCTACGTAATGACTACTGCCCGCAAACAGCCCTGTGGACGCTGTTCGATGTTTAGTAGGTCTGACATAAGTGGATTACAGGCTGGTTTTGGTGAAATTTAATCTTTTAAATATGATAACCCTGTAATATCTTTTTTTAAATTCCACGGTGAAGCTGTTGTACAGCCAATAACTATGTAATTAACCAATTAAGCCATAAACAGATCAAAAGGAAGTGATGAATGACTCACCCAATAGAAGTAAAATTCACTGTTACTGTATCAGGTATAGCAGGGCGACCTGGATGAAAGATTTTTTTTAGTTTAATCCTGAATGTGATATGAGCAAAATATATCCCTCCAGCAAGATGGGAGCAAACTGAACACCTGACAGAGTTGATGATCAGCCAAGATCTACTGTCATTGTCAAAATCCACATATTTCTAAATCTTGGTCCTGAGGGCCCACCAGGGCTTGCACACAACTTGATGAGGAGGTACAGTATATCAATCTGAATCAGGTGTCTACGTAGGGAAACAAATAAGACAAGCTGGGCTGTGTATACTGAGGAGCAGCATTGTGAAACAACATCCTGAATTTTCACACATTTGGGGATTTTGTTCAATTGAGTTTGTCTTGGTTATGTGTGAATTTCTTATTCTAATTCAGTTCATTCTAATTTGCTTTAATTTCCTATTTTAAAATAGACTTCATGTTCTTGTACATTCTGTGTTCACTTCCTCCTAATTTTTTATTTGTCCATCTGTATATCTTCCCCCAAATTACCTTGGTTCTCTGCCAGATTATTTCATTCTGCTCCTGCTCCTGATCATCATTAAAGGTCTTCTGCTTTCTAAAATCAACAATATCTTTAGTTTTTCAGAAACTGGTGTGTGACAATTTTCAATTCTGTCTCAATAGAGATGTGGGGCATCTCTTTCTAATAACAGCATGACATATTTAGACTGTGACACAATTTTTAAGGTGGATAGAGCAGTCTGCTAAACATGAGGCCGGCGGTTCAATTCCCCTGACATGTCGAAGTGTACTTGGGCAAGACAGTGAACCCTACGTTGCCTGGTACGTTACCGGTGACCTCCTGTTCTGCAGGCGACCGCTCTATCCACTGATAGTCCATTTACCATTTAATTCTCCTTTACTACCTCTAATCATTTTTGCAATTATGCTTTTCATCCCTGTAAATGTTCTGTTCTGTTCTCCTGATTACATGCAGCTCTGGAGGATTATGCAACTAAGACCAGGCAGCTTTGGTTGTGTGCAAAGTTTACTTTCAACTTGTTAACAAAACATAAAAGAAAGTTTTTCATTCGTTGATCTTTATTGAAAAAAAATCTCAACAAAAAACCCTGTAGGAATATATCACAACCCCACATTTACAATGATCAAATAAGACATTCGAATTACTTCAGCTAATGTGTGATAAAGTGATACTGTGTAACTTTTGACCACCAAGGGTCCAAAACCTATAACTTCCCCCAAAAATAGTTTTTCTCATTCTGGACTCCTCAGACACTGTTTTTATCTCTTTGCTTTGTTCAGCCATGGCAAACGTTAGATTGAAGAGGAGAAAAAATTAGCACAAAGCAGACTCCCCCCGCCCTGTGTTTATAGAGCAGGAGCCATAAAGAAAAGCGCTCCAGGTCACATGATCCCATGAGAGACGGATCCGTTCCAGCAAAGTTGCAATGTCTGGGTTTTGCAGAGAGCAGCTCCCTCTGCACCCTGACACGTGGCAAACACTGTATACTGACCCCAAAAATCATCCATTATCACTCATATAGGCTGATATTTGGGTCAAAAGTTACACACTATCCCTTTAATCAACAAATATGACACAGTACACCTTGTACTGAACACCTTGCTCAATATTTTGCAACATTTAAAAAATGTCATATAAACGTCATTTCAATCCTAATGCTTTGTGAGATTAATCTGATAGAGAGGTTAGCTGTTGTTAGCGGTCATGTTTCACATAGAGGTTGATAGGAGAATTGTCCCTGCACCATCAGAACTGCAGATCTTTCTCCTGTTGGAGGACTGGAACTCATTCTGAATTTCCACAAAGGTTTTGTTCTTTGTTTCAGGAACAACAAAGAAAATGTAGATTGCCACCAAGGAGCAGACGACCAAGAACACCAGGAAACAGTACTGCTGCAGTCCGATCTGGGAAAGTTTTAAAAAGTCAGTACGAGAAACATGCAAGCTCACGTTTGCACCTAATCTTTATCTGACATTCAAACATTGAAATTTCTAAAAAGTTTTGAACACTTACAACAATGAACGGGAAGACCAAGCCGATGAAGAGGAAGCTGAGCCAGTTCACTGATCCTGCAATCATGAATGCTGCAGGGCGTGTAGTCTGTGTGAACAGCTCCGTGGTTAAGATGTTAGTCACACCGCCTTCGTAGAGGAAGAGACACTTATATAAATCATCCATGTACCACATGAGGAGTCATGTGCGATGTAGTTCACCCAGGTAGCTCAAGCTGTCCTGAGGCTTCCCATGTGATCTGCCTCACAGTGTAATGTCACATAGAAACATACACATCCCATCTGGATCCTGTATTGCTTGTTACACTGTCATTGCAGTGTAACAGGATGCACTGCCTGCACTAAACGCCCCCTTACTACTATTCTCCATACATTAATTCTGCATCATCCTGGTCATTTCCTGTTCATAAACATTCAAGTGAGTTGTCTGACTGAACTGAGAATAGGGCAGAGGAAAGTTTTCATCCTATTCTTACCTGGTCCTAAGCCAAAACTTAGGATAAAAGCGAAAACACATGCCATGCTCAAGTATGGGAAAACTGGACTGACATCCTGAAAGAGGGGAAATCAAACAGAGAGGATGTCTGCACAGGCTTGAAAGTGTGCTCTGAATATATGATCATGAGTTTAATTACCTGAAAAGTGAGCGTCAGTGTGAATAAAATGCAGCAGATACTCATCAGAATGTATCCTCCTGCGATGAGAACTTTCCTTCCCAGGCATTCAATGAGCATGCCCTGTGAGATGCACAGCATGTCATGAGACCAGAAAGCACTCCAGACAGACACGTGCTTTAATGTTTGATCTGACCGTTGTGCAACAAGATTGTGTCTCAATTCTATCTTTTAAGAATTTACTCTTAATTCACAGTTCCACTTACAAAGTCAGAGTTTCATTTTGATATTTTGGCTTTGATAGTAAGGCGTTGTCCATAAGCCTGCCTCAAAAAGTATGGCGTGGAATGCAAATGACAACAGAGGTAATTGTTAGCAAACCTTTTAAAACTACTTTTAATTGAAAAACATATAGTAAAAACAACAATGAATATAAAAAAGTTTATGGTTTCATGAAAATAATATACTAACTTAGAATTCCAAGCTGTTTTTAAATGCTCCGAGCAGAGGTGTGTAATGCAGCAGAGCTGAGAGTAGCTGAAGCTTTTACATGTTTTTCCATTCTTATAACATATAATCATCACATTTTCCCTGATGAATGTGTTTCAACTTGCTGCTACTGAGGAATCAATGATCTATGTTCGCTTTCACCGGTTTTCATCCTGAACCCCAGCTGTGACTTCCAACACAGAATTTGGGCTCTCTAGCAGCATTAAGATAATACTGCTGCGATCACATTTACTCAGTCTACTTAGTCCTAGTTTTCATCTTTGTACCTTATGCACAAAGATTTCTCTGAATCATGTTTTTGATCTGTTATAATGACTTAATCACACAGATGTTATGTTGGTGGGAGGGGTCTGTGCTGCTGCCTAACAGACAGAGGGTTAGTGGTGTGACCTTTCTGTGTAGAGTTGTAAAATCGTTTTACCCTTGCATGGATTTTCTTTGGGTTTTCTGATTTCCTCCCTAAGTTCACGGCCATGCACTGTACACTGTAAATTGATGAAAATGTGTCATATTTTTCATTGGCCCATTCATATTCCCTTGTCTCTGTATTCTAATGGTAAGGTGCCCCTTTTAGTCCTACTTTTTGAGCCCTAAGAAAAGGGTGTATTGGTCCAGTGACTGACTGGTTTACAGTTTCATATATTGTCTACTTAATTTATTTTCTAACATCAGATTGGATTAGATGATTTGTAATTGATTTAAATTTCTTTTGATGGAAAATGATCATCTAATATCTTTGTAAACGGGACCATGCATTACCCCTTACTGTCAGTTACCTTCAGTATCCCTATTAATTTGTTTTCTAAGAGTAACAAATAAAAACCAGACACTGAAGGCATGCTGCAGCAGTGTTATTTCAGATTTCATGATGAACTCATGCTTACACATGTTAAAGCAGTGATGCATTCACAAGCACCAGTGCCGACCGTCGCATATGGGATTTTCTCGGCGGGAATACCAGATTGTCTGAACACATAATCTGCATAGAAGTAAATCTGAAAGACAAGCAAGCAGAAAAGTACATTTAAAAAGAAAAAGAAGAGCAACTTAATCATTTAGAGTATAATTCTTCCATCTTTTTTTTATAAAGTCAATAAAGTGGTCTTCAAAGAGAATCAGAAGAGTCATACCGCATTAATGCCGTTGAGCTGTTGTGCAGTGTTGAGCAGAATAATGGTGAGTAGCTGCCAGCGTATGCTGCGATCAGCAAAGAGATCCCAGGGTCTTTTAGCCTGGAAGCCAACCAAATTATTTCTCTCTTTTTCAATGTCTTCCAGGGCACCATCATAGTGACCCGAACCATAGAGTTGTCTCAAGGCTGCAGACAAAAAAAAGGCACATGACACAGTGAGTGAAATCCTCTGAAGACACCATTCTTCTCATCTGATCAGCCTACAGGGGTCTGACTTTTAGGATCTGATCAGAAGGTTTTTTTTTCACATATGAACAGTCACATGCCATTAAGAAACAATGGCCTCCCTCTGGCAGCATGGTTAATGGACTCCGTTAGTCTTGTGCTTCTCTAGTTCAAAAAGCTTTACAAGCTACACTGAATCATTCAAACAAAACTGTTCATACTATAAACTGAGCACATAACTCTATTATACACATTTATGCACATGTGAATTAATTGGTGTCAAAAAAAAGACTGAATTTGAGAAATGTTTTTGTTTCTTAAAAAATATGAGCTTGTGTTTGATTTGTTAACATCAATATGCCTGCAAAAAGTTTAGGAAATTTAGTGGTACTTAAAACAACATATTGTAACTACTTAGGTTAACTGGTAACTGGAAGAGAGGCAGAGTCTCTCAGAGCTAAAGCTGTGAAGAGGTTCAGCAGTCTATGAAAAACTGTGCTTAATTTCCTAAGTGTTCCTAAACATAAAATTGTGAAGACTTTTATGATTCCATCATCTATAGAAGATAAATTCTTTCTAAGATTTAAAGGATCTGGAGACATCTCTGTGCCCAAAACATAACTGAAGATGTCCTTAGTCTTCAGGCCTTCAGGCAGCACAGCATTAAAAGCTGACATGATTCTGTCATGGAAATCACCTAATGGGCTCAAGAACTCTTCCAGGAATCACCATCAATGAACACAGTTCACCACACCACTGATTCAATTTAAAGCTCTATCATGCATATAAGAAGTCATGTGTGGGCATGATCTAGAAACTTCTCTGAGCAAAAGGAAAGTGAACAGCTGTTCTGTGGTCAGATGAACCAAAATGTGAAATTCTTTTAAGAAATCATCTTTCAGAAAGAGGTGAGGGACTGCTTGGCTTTTGACAGCGCACGGTTCAAAAGCCTGCATCTCTGATTGTATGGGGGATACATAAAGTTAACGAGCAGCTCCATCTGGAAATGCACCATTCATTTGGAGAGTAATTTTAGAACAATTTATGCTCTCATCCTGATATCTTCATTTCAGTTTAGATGTTTTTATATTTCAGCTCAACAGTGTGAAAGAACATCTTGCTTATGTGACAGAAATTACATGATCTTGCCTTGGATTTTGTTGCCATAAATGATAAAAGTTTTTATTTGAATTTCCCTCTCTTTGGAAATGGGAATTGAACTTTCACATGTGGAAGTGATGTACGGACTGAAAGTTCTCCCCTGAACATTTGGTCCAAGAAAGTAAAAAAACAAATAAAAAAAAAAATCCAACAACAAAAATCCCTCTGCTTTTTCAGATGGAAGCAATGCAGCAGTACTTGCAGTGTTTTACCTTTCTTGCATCCCTCATCATCTGCTTTATCAATGAGCAGGTAGCGCGGGCTCTCTGGGAACCAGGGGAGGATCATGAGCTGCAGAATAGCTGGGATACATGTAGTGGAGAGCAGGATGGGCCAGAACTCTTCTTTACCCAGGACTTCTCTGCATAATCACACAAATTCATCAGATCAGAACAGAATAGAATAAAATGTCTTTATTGCCCCTGCATTTGACATGCAATGAAAGTTGGTGTTTCAGTAAATGAGAACTCTGTACATTTACATTTACCAATAATTGTTTACTAATGGTATAGTATGCATGACAAATAAATACTTATATTTTATGGTCACGGTGTGATTTTAGTGTTCAGTAATTACTTGAGGCCCATCACTTGTCCAGTTAAGATCCCACCAGTGATGAAAACTGAGGTTCCCATTCCCATGGCACCACGCAAAGAAGTTGGAGCTATTTCCCCCAAGTACAGAGGTTGGACACATAGGGCAATGCCTACAAAAATCCAAAACATGTGAAGGTTGGGAAGTCTTTTACATATATATATA
>JBBDHI010000012.1:14596685-14608794 GCA_037177115.1 Craterocephalus stercusmuscarum | reverse complement strand
AAAAGTCTTCAGATTCAACAGTGTGGGCTTTCTGCCTATTACTGTAGGCATTAAATGGTTAACTAACTGTTCTACCTTCATCACATAGATGGGTCTTTTTTTGGATTTCAGAAATTGGAGAACATAAGCTGATAACTAAAACTGCATAGAAACATTTAGATGAAGCTTAACTGTATTAATTTAGTGATTCATTTGTTACAGGTGGAACCAGCAGCTCAGAAGAGAAAATTGGGGGATAAAAGGGCAAGGTTAACATATCATATGACATCTAATACGGCACTATGGACACGCTTGTACTGTATGTGCACTTCCAAAATTTTGGATGAACTTTTCTGAAGACACCGCATTTTCAAAAGTTCAAAGACTCAGCACTAACTCAGCAAAATCTAGTAAAATTAAGAGCCGGCACTAAGTGCGTAGGAGCAGAGGATCACCATGAATACCTGCCTCATTTTTCATTTGGTAGCAGAACAAACTTTCCTAGACAGCTAACGTTACTGGATGTACTCGTTCACTTGCTGTCCTGTTGGTACGCTCACAACAGCAACAGATCAAACATTTAGTTCTCTTGACATAGTCAGGCTTAAATGTGAATCTAAGTTGCAGAATTAAAAAAAATCTGTTTAATGAGTCCACAGCTGGAATGTAATGAAGAACAGTCCTACAGGACTTCCACATCAGACTCAGCTCTGTTAACCCTGCTCATCTGAGCCAATCTGGGATCTGTCAGTCACTGTCCTCAGTGGGTAAACCCTCAGCATCTAAAAGCAAAGAATATGATGTAAAATGTAATTTCATATAGTCTGCTTGGTAAATGTTTTTAATAATTTAATTTAGTGATTATAACCATTGTCTGTGATGTGAAGCCTTTTTTTTGGTCTGTATCTCCTACACTGTTCACTCAAGCATTTGGAACAAAGTCTAACACACATCTATCAGCCCTGCAGACTGTTCACTCTTTGATGTAATGAGTCCCTCTAAATATCCAATGCAACATATCAAACCTTCTCCCAAGCAAGAAGCTGCATTTTAAAACTTCTCTCCCATGTTGTCCCTTTTAATAATTTGCCACTACTGAAATTTTGATGAACAACACATTGAATTGCTGAAAGGCTACTGGACTGGATTTCCAGCAAACCCAAGATATTTTGTGAATTTTCTTTTTTTCTTTTTTACTAAAGTAGGTTAATCAGATTTGGTCCCCACAACATATGACGCAGATCCCGCGCTCTCACTGTTAGGCTTGTCCCCAAGCAGTGCTAATAATCCTGCCTGCAAACAAGCTGTCAGTTTCACTACAAATGTATTACCTGTTACGGGAGTGTTGGAGGGGAGAAATAGCTAAATGCAGCTTCTTGTCGGAGGTCAAGAAGCCCATTTGTAAACAGACTATTAATGGCCTAAAGTTGCTGCCTTTAAAAGTCATAAGCATCAGTCAAAACTGAATTCAAACTTCAACAAGAGGTGTTTTGCAGGCAACCGTACTGTTGCATTATAGTATATGTAACACAGTGGCATGCATCAAACATAGTCATTAACCTTTAGCTTCACTTTGACACAACTTGCAAAACAAAAAAGCTTCCAATGAGATCTGTACTATATAAAATTTGGGATTCAATCATTTCATGTTAATTATGTGTTACTCTGTTTGACTTCTTAAACCCAGTACTTGTAGTAGCTCACAAATAAAAGAAGAGCTGCCAATAGCTGGTTCAATCACATTCTTACAATCCAAAGTTATTTGGCAGATATCCTGATGGGTTAGCCAGCAGCTAGTGATCAGGGCTTTCTGATAAAGGTATAAAAACTTGCATATTTGTCAACACCTCTGTCATTCACATTTGACTCATTCCCCGGCTTTATGAAGTACAAGATAAGCCTGGGGAATTGTCCTGCAATTGCATAACAACCTGTTGAGCAAATGTCCTCTTTCACCAGGCTTTTAGTACTCACTTATTTTGTTTACTGTCGACTTAATGAACCTTCAAAGAGAAGCATGGCGAAAAGTGGACATGGCATCTCCACGTGTAGGTTTTACATATTAGAGTTATTAAACAAGCCTTGACTGGAAAAGGAGACAAAAATCACATATAACGCCTGAGATGTGAGCCATATTTTCAACAGATTACAGAGGTCAAAGTTAAGCTTTAAAAGGAATTCACAAACCCTTAGTGCTACTTATAATGCACACTGTAGATGCCACATGGAACTAAAAAAAACATCCAATTCAGGTTATTTTACACTAAACAGTTCATCATTAAGTTTTGAAAGGCTTATATATACTCATAGTGTAACCAAAACTAAACAATGTCAAACATTTGTGTTTAGTATCTATATTTTCTATGAAGCTATATCTGGTCAAAAAAGTAACAGCTTATTTGTAATCAGGTCTTTCTGTTTCTGAGCGATAACCTCTCCATGATGTCATGGAAAACTAGAATTGATGTTTATAGAGTGAGGTGTACACCCCCACTGAGGAGCTGTGCTACCATGTAAATGCCCCGCCAATTTTTCAGAAAGGATAAGCAGAAGTACAACAAATGCAAAACCACAACAAATGACTAGAACTTAATCTGTGCCAAGAAAAATCTATTTTAAGTCGAGTTTCTTTGTTAGTTAGTGGTGTACACTGGCTCTTAAATATAATATGTGATCAGCTGAATTTATTAGAACTGATACATTAACTCAATTATGATTTATCATATATATTATTACGGTTCTTGTTATTTTATTGGGAATTCATGTGATAAACTGGAGCACTCCAAATTGCCAGACAGAAAGCAACTTCCCCCAAGTGCTGGGTGTTATGACAATCCAGCACTGCAGGCAAAATGCTTTTGAAGAAATAAGTCTGATTTTACACACACCACCACATAAACTCAGCTTATCGACAGCAACAAACCCAGACAACATTTCTGACTGTAAAAAAGAAGAAATTAGCTTACCAGTGTTCATGGAGCAGGTGCACTGAGATCCTGTCAAACTCCCTGGGGTTCAGCTTCCCCTGTGGAGCATGGTAGCATATTACCATGAGCCTGCTCGCGGTCCCTCTCCGGGATTGGCTCTCTTCATTGGAGTATTCCCAGTCTGTGTCCCTCCTCTGCTCTTCTCTTCTGTCTCTTGATGCAGGTTCCTGAGAGTGTGTGAGAGTCTGTGATTGTGTGTGTGCTCTGCCCCTCGCTGAAGTCCCCGTCCAGCAGCAGCAGACTGAGCCGACCGGTTGTGGGAGTTGCTCACTTTCTCTGACCGAGCCTGCAAATGCAGCACAGTGGACCTTTGCCAGTTTTTCAGCTGTATGCAGTATTGATGGAGTTGCTAAGGGGGTGCTAACACAGCATGAATCCTCACCGGTTCCCTGCTCTTGTCCTCCCACCCCTCCTCTTCTCTTTCCCCAGCCTAAACAGTACCATTTCTCTCTTTCTCTCTCTCAGCTCTTTTTTTTTCTATCCAGACCCTTTCTGCTTCCCCCTTTAAATGTCAGAGACCTGATTTGCTGGTTTAACCTGATCAAAGACTTGCAGCTTTTCTCTCTGCACTGCCTGGTCTGACTGCTCACTCACTCACTGCACTGCCTCCTTTCTTTGCATGCATTGTGCAGCATGTCTGCATCCTGAAAGTATATCAGCCCTTGTTAAAACCTTGCGGCGCAGCATTGATGCCGTTTGTTCTGACCACCAGGGCAGTAAAAGAACGGCTGGGAAACTGCTACAAACACCGACACAGCTTTACAGTATGCCGCACTTCTTTTCAGTGTAATCAGCAGAGGGTGAAAGAGTGAAAGTGCAGTTGTTGCAGTAAATCTCACTTTCAGTAAGGGGGTAGAGTGGAGCAGGATTACAAAGGTATACTAAGTCTTACTGAAATGAGCTCTGAAGATATTTCCATCCCTCATGCAGTCACTGTGGGAAGAATTCTGATTCCCCTTTAAAGACTGGGACAAGGTCATTCACCTGAGAATAGCACAATTATCTTATAATGAAGACAGTATAGATGATAGTTTCGTATTGTGGTCAATATTAAAACAGCTTAGCTTTATAAGATGGACAGTCACCAAATGGGTAATTGCATTTCTTGACCAGATAACGTATGTATACACACCCCAGTGTCAGTGTGTTTGTGCTGCTCTCTGCATGCAAGAACATATGAAAGCATGTTTGAGTGGAAGCCAGGATAGGTCGCATCCATGGACTAGAATAGGACTGATAAGGCTCTCACAGTGTGCAGGAGTGACCAGCTCACATCTCTGACACACCATTCAGCTGGACTGAACTAAAGAGGGGGTGCTCATTTGCAGGGGGCAGAGAGAACTGCAGCATCCAAAAGCTCAGGTTAAGAAACATTAATGAACAATTCCTGCAAATATTTAGATTTAAAAAGGATTAACTGCCTGAAAAAGGGTTGATATCAATAGTTACGATTTAGCCTGTCTTTTCACTAATAGAGCAAATGAGCATGTTGACCACAGAGAAAACACCGGCTAAGCTAAATGACCTATTAAGTTTTGTTCGTTTTTTCATGTGTGACATCCAAAACGTAACATGATGTATAATCTCTACATTGTACACATCACATTGTACACCAGAGTATATTATGTAAAAAATTCCCTGAAAGTAAATTCAACACAGAAATACTGCAGCAGTGGAATGCAGCTCCTGTCAAGCTATCAGGGGCCTCAGAGACAGGTTGTCCACCATTAATAAGGCTTTTCTTTTCTTCCCCCACCCCAGTTTGTTTGGCATTCCTATATAGCAAGCCAAGATTGTGCAATTTTCCACGTATCTTACAATATCTCTTCTCTTTTTTGTGAAACGTGTTCTGGGCTTATTACCCACTGCTGACTCATGTTTTTCTATAAGATGAAAGCAGAACAGTGAACCAATTTGAGTGATTACCAAAAATACTGATTCACCCGAGCTAGAATTTTTCACTTTGTCACAAGGAAATACTGTTTCTTTATATAATATATGATAAATATAGGGAGGACTAGAGCCCACCTGCAGCAGACCCGGCGGCATGGGGGGGTATTTGGGGGCCATGCCCTCCTGGAAGTCAGCTGTGCCCCCTCTGTCCTGAACAGATCCTAAAAGCAGTTTTTTGTTTTTGGGGGCCCTTTTTATGGTTTTCTTTTTTTATGTCAGAGTAGCCATCTTCTCTTACACCTAGCTATGTAGCTTGATTTGTCAATCCTACAATCCAATCAACGTACCAAAGCAGCGGATCATTGCCAATTATAGACAGAGTGGGGCAGACCTTGGGTTGCTTACAGACAAACAGTTGTGGATACTGGGGTACTCAGAGCAGAAAATTACCTGTTGTTACTGCAGGGAAACATGAGTATATTAAAATATTTTAATAAAAATATGAGGACAAGTGACAGCACAGCAGGCGTACGAGAGCAAGAAACAGCACTATACAGTTCCACCTCACCCGGAAACCGAAACACAGAAGTCAACAGTCGGTTAGCTACAGCAGCTAGGGAGCACAAGGAGCCGTGCCAAGCAGCAGGACAAATCTCCAGCAAGTAAATGATGATGCCAACAGCAATACAAGCACCGACCACTCATGCGGAGCTTTCCTGCACACCTTATCTCAGGTAAAAAACTGCCATTCTGTAGTTCCTGGTATGGAAATTTCCCATGGCTGGAATATTCCGTTCAAGCAGATGCTGCATACAGCCACCCAAGCAGAATATTTCAGGGCCAAGGACCCAGGCCCACTGATGCTTAACCATTGGGATAACCACCCCATACCCCTCCTACACACATACACACTGCAGATAGTCCACCAATAGTCCTTGTCAAACTTTATTGGCTTTACTAGCTGGTTCATGCTGGTTTGTTCTGCTCCTTGTGCTCCCAAGCTGCTGTATCTACCTCTCCTAGCATGACTGTTTACATCACTGTTCAGAGTGACACCAGTGCTTATGTTTTTAACAGAAGTGAAGCTCTAAATGGTAAATGGTAAAAGGACTGTACTTGTAGAGCGCTTTCTAGTCATGTGACCACTCAAAGCGCTTTGACACTAGATGTCTCATTCACCCATTCATACCCATTCACACAGCACCTATATTGTATCATACTTGGTGCTTTTTTTTAGAAACTGTATGTGCACTTCCAAAATTTTGGATGAACTTTTCTGTTACCACTGCATTTTCAAAAGTTCAAAGACTCAGCACTAACTCAGCAAAATCTAGTGAGGTTAAGAGCCGGCACTAAGTGCTTAGGAGCTGAGGATCACCATGAATACCTGGCTCATTTTTCATTTGGTAGCAGAACAAACTTTTCTAGACAACTGACATTACTGGATGTACTGGTTCACTTGCCGTCCTGTTGGTATGCTCACGCCAACAGATGAAACATTTAGTTCTCTTGACATAGTCAGGCTTAAATGTGAATCTAAGTTGCAGAATTTAAAAAAAGCATCTCAACCTCATACTGCTACCCATGCAGAATAACATTCACACACATTCATACACCCGATAGGCACATCAGGAGGCAAGGTAGGGTTCAGTGTCTTGCCCAAGGACACTTTGACATGTACACTTCAACATATACCAGAGTGGAATTGAACTGCTGACCTCCTGTTTAGTAGGCGACAGCTCTATCCACTGAGCCACAGCCACCCATGTTGCCATTTTTGGCTGAGTTTAACAAGGGGACACAGCACCACTGTATTATGTTTTGTTTTGTTTGTTTAATGCTTTAGGATGAACTGCTGCTTTTTATTGAGAGACATTTGTCAGTACAATGGGAGTGGCAACAGAGCTAATGTCTAGGCTGAGGCAGATAAAATATAGTTAGAAAATGTGTTCCCCCCTGAAAAAGTGCAATGCCCCTCCTCTAATTTTTTTCAGCAGCTGGGTCTGACCTGCAGCAATTAACCTAACCTGTCCTGTTTTTTCTTAACCAAAATGCTGTGACCTTTGGTTCATATTAATGATATTATTTACACATCTGGTCAGTCTTCTGCTTGCCTTGGTGATCGGCTTCTGATCAGTACTGACTAGCAAACAATACTGATTACAATGATTTACGTATTGACAGAAAGTTATCGAGGCAACTGAACTCTATTTCTTTATTTTAAGTTTGAGAGTAACTAATTATTTCATGAATTAAGACTTTAACGCACAAATTGTTTTTAAACATGATTATGAAACACTGAGCTAATATTGGGCTTTATAGATTTAATTGGAAATAAAATGCAACATTCGAGACTGAAAAATGATTTAAGTGCAACATAAAGACTTAATACTGGGTAAGACACAGTTTTGGGTTCTAGTAACATCCCTTTCCGGTCAAATGTGGTAAAACTGATTTTGCCTTCTTCAATTATTTTATCCTGACTCCATGTCCAAGGTTTGATAAATAGCATTATCGTCATTTTTTACAATTATTACAAATAATAATATTACATCTTATGTATTTATTATTTATCATAAAATACAATTTGGCAGGAAAAAAATGCAAGTTACACACATAAAAGCACAATTAAGTCTGACCTGGGGCATCAGAATGAATAAGCTGTTTCTTTTTTGTTAATCTTACAAACAGGTAAACAAATGACGATGCAAAGCTTGTTGGTTTAGACTTGCCTGGAAAAGAAAATTTTGCAGTTGATATGTGACTCCAGTTTATGAAACAAACGGGAAAGTATCATCACCTTTTATTTCCTGTCCTTTACATTGTAAAGTTTACAACATGGCAGCAGGTCACCCTCTAAGACAACATAGCTGCAAAGACCTCTTTCCATTTCAAATATACAATCAGCTCCATGCTGGGTGGTGTAGGCGAAAAGACACCCCAGTCAAGGGCTGACATTGCAAACCAAGGAAGGAGAAATAGTGTCTTTAAACCCCTTGGCATTCTAGGGAATGAAAGGAGAGATGATTTGTGTGCAACTGTTAGAATGATCCCAGCGGGGCTAAACTGAGGTTAGTTTGGCTCAAAAATCTCACCCAACCAGTTGATTCAAGAGAAGGCCAATTGTACCTTTCTCCATCCATGACAAACGAGGGGATTTTATGTTTTGAGGCATAGTGGATGAAGTGAACAGGTCACATTCTCCGCAGTCTTTACAGTCTTTCTAGGATCCGCTAGGACTTTAGATGAGGACTGATAATTCATTTAAGAAGAAGCAATTCAGACAGGACATCGCTGATAAATAAAAAAATCACAGAGGTCCAAAAAAATGTTTCATCCATGTTTCTCCACAGGCGAAGGCATGCTACTATTTGGGAAACATTTGCCAAAAAAGAGCTGTTTGATGTTAGGAGGAAGATCAGACATTGATTCAAAATACAGATAGAAAGTAGGCATCCGGTTTATAAAATCCATCATTTAACACCAGAGCACAAGGCATTTCTGTATGATGATTCAGGAACCCAGCCACTGATTTCACTATTTATGTCTCCCAGCATTAATATGTTGAGATCTAACCCTGAAAAGAGCCTTAGGAATTGGCCATTTTGGATGATGCAATATGAGCTAAAAAGACGATCCAAGGAAGAGGCGGATCAGAGCCAATGCAGCATTCAAGTCTGCAGAGGAACACTGCAAGAGTGAAGTATTCTACGTCTTTGTTGAGTCAGATGAAAAAGAGATTTGCCAAGAAGGCAGAACCTGTATCATGCTACTTCACTATCTAAGCTCTGTTAGGAAAACTTAACTGATAGCACAATAGAGGATTTTCTTTTTTCCAGTGTCTCTGTGAGATATCAGATGCATCTAAAGCCAAATTCACAGAAAATTCTTACTGGATCTGAAATGGGTTCTTGAGAGGTGAAATAGTTAACTCAGGCCAAATGAAACATTCACAGCACTAATGAGTGATATTTATCAGCAAACTCGAAAGTACTGAAATCAGTTACTGCAGTACAAATTGATCTCTGAAAATATATTGACTAGAGCTGCATCCTGCCAGGGCCAGTGGTCCATCTTGGAATTTTAAAAAAGTTTACAAAGTGCTGTAAATCTTTCAGATTTCAAACACTTTGACAGAAAAGGAAATAATCTTTAGTCTTTTCATATAATTTCAAGAAAGTCAACAAGAAAGAAAGATGTTGCAAAAATAAGAAGTTGAACTTTGCCCATCTTCTTTTCTTACACCTCAGCTCATTATGACCCACACAATTCAATGCAAGCCCATTTGTAAGGCATTGAGTATAACCGCAGTTTGAGGAATGTGCTTTATACATAAGTATTTATGAGTATGGAAATGTGCTAATCATGAAGCAGGGATTGTACAAAAATATTCTGTAGTTACCTTCTTAATTTTTAGAAAACAGTCTCAAAAGACTTCCAAGTTTTTATTCTCTTAAAAAGTTAGTTTACTTTCAATATAAGTAACCTTGTGATGTACTTATCTGATATTTAAATTTTCTCAGCAAAAACATCCCAAAACCTTGTCTTCCTGTTCTGCTTTTTTGAACAACCGCTCCCAAATGGTTCAGTTTTTCAGAACATTGAAGAATTTCACAAGAATAAAAATAACTTGAACGACTCGTGTTATTTTACTCTGGTAAAACCTTTTTTACTCTCAATACAGTTAAATCGTTTGACAATATTTCTGCTACAGACCACATTAATGTTGCACTTTCCGTCATGAGAGAAATGACAAGAGACAACACAAACTGCCCTAGAGCTAATGCCTCCTTTATGTTTGTCATTACAACTGCTGAAATAGTTTACAAATAGATTGTTTCATTATTCGCATGCACTTGCTAGTATACTCCATGTAAAAAACACAAAGGTGCATAAATGACACATTGCACAGTTACAAAACCTCTGTCTTCAGGTAGTGCTTGGTCCCGTGCTTCACCTGTGGACTGTTTGACACACAGGGTGGTTGATGGCTATAGTCTCTCATGCACACAGCCACAAAGAACAGCGTTCCTCCGATGACCAGAGCCAAGCCTCCGAACCATCCGGAGAACATTGCCTCTCCATATTCCCACCGAGGCATCACGTCGGGAAACCCTTCATCCCAGAACTCCACCACCGTCGTGTACGCCACAATAGAGACGGGAGCCAGCGTAGTGAGCCCTGACACCCAGGACAGGACTCCACTAAAAATAAGGAGCCCTCTCTTTATGCCGGGCTGCCTCATGCACATCTCAACCCCGTCTAAACCTGGGAAGGCAGCGAGAACAGACAAACCTCCAGTGCCTAGAGAAATGAACATGAGCACCCTTGAGATCTGCAGATCCATCGGCAGAGCCAGGACGGACTCGTAGGCCTTACACTGAATTCCTACCTCCTCTGTATAGAGGCAGGTGTGCCACAGTCCAGAGAACCAGTTCTCCACCTCATTAAGATCAGAGTTCATTGTCTTCCAAAATGGTAGAAAGGTAGTGACCAAAGATGTGACCAAGCCTCCAAAAGTCACAAAGAGTGCAGTCCGTTGCATCATTTTAGCTGTAAGAAAAACCATCTTCTGCCTCTGCAAACACAAAGTCCGTGCTGTGATTTCACTGTTCAGGTGTAACAGGGTAAGAGATCCAAAGTGGCTCTATGGCCCGTCCCACCTGTTGGGAAGGCCCCGTCCTTCAGCCTCCTTAATAAAATGCACTACAATAGACACACTGTTTTGTGTCAGCATTCAGTGTCATCACGTTGGATAATGAAGGCTGTTTTTAGATGAAATCAGATATGGCCAGTGGAATTCTGGGCTGTGTGTGCACAAGTGGACCTAAGCGAATGAAACATGAGCGAGCAGTGCGGGCGAGCAGCAGCAACACACACACACACACATGCAGAGGAGGAAATTAAAGCTCCCCCGGGCATGAATATGAGTGACATTAGTCCATCTTTTAAAGTACTATTTCAGTTTCCTCTTTGTATCATTAAAACTGTTTAAACTTAAGCATTATTACAGCATATCCATTCTACACAAATAAAAAAGCCTTTTTATTTACCAAGAGTCTCAAGTATCTGGACTATGAAAAGCACTTTGTGCTCACTGTAATAGACCTTAGAAAAGTGTAAAAGAGTCCAGTTCTTTGTTAATTTCACTGAGTCTACAAAGTACAAATGCCAGTTCACAGAAAACCCAATGAACTTTCTAAGCATTTAGGTCAGGCAGTTTTTCCTGTCCTTCAGTCTATTTACGCCGAAAGATATGTTTGAAAACTCTTTAGTCGCACACAAAGTGTCACATTCTTCTTGAATGTTTTGTCCAATTCATACTTTCATTTCTAAATTTCATCTGATCATTTCAAATAACCTAAACACAAAAACTATTTTCAAGGCATTACTATTTATGTAAAAGAGATAACCTGCAAAAAAATCTATTCTATCAAAATATTCATAAGAAAAAGTCAGAGGGTGGGGTCCACGGATCTGCGGAAAATGAAACAGGTCTACAGATAATTCAATGACCAGCCAAGGATTAACTCCAAGCTTAAGTTTAAGTTACTGTGGTCTTATTTGACTATTCATTCATTTTCTGTACTGCTTTCTGTACTGGGTTGTGAGTGGGCTGGAGCCTATCCCAGCTATTATCAGGGAGGAGGAGGGGATACACCCTGGACAGGTCGGCGGTCCATCGTAGGCCAACATAGAGAGACAGACAATCATTCTCACACACACTCCTAGTGACAATTTAGAGTGGCCAATTAACCAAACAGAACCCGGTGACAACCCACACACTGATTATATCAATGTATATAAAAGCACCAGGAAAGAAACTGAAAATGTACATTTCAAACGTGGTTAGAGCTTTGAAGTGTCCAAGAGACTATTTTGAAGTAGCAATAAGAACTGGACTACAGAAAGGGTGATTGCATTTACATGACACAAAACCCTGTGGGACTCTGCAGCTTTGGCTAAAACAGATGCACTCCGTTGGCCTCAGAGCTGGATTTAAAAGTGCATTAAGGATTACCTCAGAGTTGGAGAGAAAATGTCCCTTTCAGAAGGTCAAGAAGGTTTGGTGATGACTTCTGCTCTAGTGGCAAATTAAAGGTCAAGGAATCAATACTAGGAGGTGTACGACACTCAGAGTAATATGACTGTTTCAATAAGATTTATTAAGGCTTGAAATGCATGAAACCAATGCAAGTATATATTTCATAACACCATACTGACAACCTCATGTTTATGATGTATGCATT
>JBBDHI010000012.1:14514947-14527074 GCA_037177115.1 Craterocephalus stercusmuscarum | reverse complement strand
CAGCTGCATGATAACTAGGTGTGGTTAAAAAAAAACTTTTTTTAACGGGAATCAAGATTCTTGTTCATCAAGATTCTCAATCGTTTCAAAATTTCCAAGAATTGATGTTTTAAAAGACTTAGAAATTACTAGCTTGACTACTTTCAAAGCTGCTGCTAAGTGGAAAAGACATGTTAAAGTTTGCAAGGTTAGCAACATTTACACAGTTTTATAATAAAGATAATCAGTTTTCTTTTAACTAATCAAATAATTCCTCAGAGTTCTTTCTAGCTTATAGATTGAGTTCATTGGCACCTTTTGTGACTAAAAGAGGATTGAGTGTGAATTGAGATCGGTTTGAATTAAGAATTGATACAGAATCAAATCGTCACCCCAAGAATCTGAATCGTGAGTTGCTGTAAGATTCACATCCCTACTAAGTTTGCCTTATTTTATAGGTGGAGCTCAACACAGCCACGCTTCCACCTCAGCAGCCTCTGCCTATGGTTGGGGAAAAGCTTCATCAAGTGTTCCACAGCGTGCTTGAAAATCTTGTCAAAGTCATGGATGGCTACTGCCTTGAAGAACCTTACTTTAGCTCTAAGGTGGGAGCCGCTGCAGAATCTCTAAATTTCAGAACCTCATGAAGTTTCATTGAGCATCTGAGCATATTTGCGTTCGCTTGTCCTTTTCTGCAGCTAAAAGAATGGGTGGCTAACCTGATGAAAACTCTAAGGGACCCCTCACTGCCGCTGCTGGAACTCCAGGAGATCATGACCAGCGTGGCCGGTCGCATTCCTCCAAGCGTTGAGAAAGACATCCGTAAAGTTATGGCTCAGTACGCCAGCAACATAACATCTGTCCTCTGCCAGTTCCCCAGTCAAAGGGTAACAGCTGCGCAACCACAGTGTGCTGTTTGATCTGTCTTTGTTGCACAGCGGGGTATTTATAACCACACGCTTGTTATTTCATTTTTATTTCATATCAGATTGCAAACATCTTAGACAGCCATGCAGCAACGTTGCAGAGGAAGGCTGACCGGGAGGTTTTCTTCATGAACACGCAGAGCATCGTGCAGTTGGTGCAAAGGTAAATCTAGAAAATTCTTTCATGTCTGCACATATGTTGCATAAATATCTTGGTTGGCCAAAATGTTTTGGCTAATTGAAGTCACCCTGACATGAACTACAAAGAAGAGAAAGATTTTAAAGGCGACAAACGAAAAACATGATACGGCCTTGTTGTTTCATATTTCTCACAGAGGGTGTGTAAACTGCAGCCAATGACAGTGCATGGATCTGAGCGTTCGGGTCAAAAGCAGTGATTACTTTAAATTACTGTTGAACACACACACCTACATGTGTTTCTTTGGCAGAAACTTTCACATAAAAGCCATCCTTCTAGCAGCTTTCCACACCATCTTGTGGTGGTGTAGATGTGTAGATTTGTTTTGCAGAATGCAGCTGTGAAACATCTTGTATTGCATTTCCTTCCTCTTTAAAAAAAAAACTACAGTGTCTCCTACTTCCACTTTATTTCACGCAACAACCAGAGAACGGAGCTAGTTGTTTTGGCTCAGTTATCCTTCATTTAGGGATCTCATGTCTTTAAAATCATAGACCATCACATTATGGGGCCAAGCAGCAAGAATGCACTGAAAAAAAAGAAAGAAGAATGAAAAACAAAAACAAAATATAAATGTTTTTCTATTTGACTAATTGTACATCTCTGACACTCGTACGTTGTAATAGTATTTATGTATATTATGTTCACCCATGTTTTTTTTTGTTCAGATACCGCAGTGGAATCCGCGGTTACATGAAATCTGTGGTTCTGGACCTGCTGAAACGCTACCTGCAGGTGGAGGTGCAGTTTCAGCAAGGTAACGTAAACACTTCCCAGCTCCCTTAATTACGACACTTTCTGCACAGTAGCTGGAATTGAGTTCCAGCTGAGATGATCTGCTTTTACCCAACAGCTCACTATGATAAGTGTGTCATCAACCTGAGAGAGCAGCATAAACCTGACATGAGTCCTGTGCTGGACTACATCTTCTCTCACGCTCAAGTGTCCAAGAAGAACATCCTGGTCACAATGCTCATCGTAAGGCTCCACAAACGCTAAACGTTCTTCCTACATCTGATCTGTGTGATAAACACACTGACACTGTGTGTGCGTGCGTTTGCGTGGTAGGACCAGCTTTGTGGACGTGATCCCACCCTTGCAGATGAGCTCATGGTCATTTTGAATGAACTCACACAGCTGAGTAAGATGGAGAACTCAAAGGTGGCGTTGAGAGCCCGACAGGTGAGAGATGTCCTGGCAAGTAGTGCACACATTCCTTGATTTTCTACATGGGATTGATGTCATGTTTTATAAATGTTTCATAGGTTTTGATTGCTTCACATCTACCATCGTATGAGCTGAGACACAACCAGGTGGAGTCCATCTTCCTGTCAGCCATTGACATGTACGGCCACCAGTTCTGCCCAGAAAACCTGAAGGTCAGCCTCGTGAGAAGAAACTTCAATCAGTTATTGATGTATTATTATTCAGTTTATTCATCATTCATATTATTCAATTTTCAGTTATGAATAATAAACTTTTTATTTGCCACAGAAACTAATTCTCTCTGAAACCTCCATTTTTGATGTTTTGCCAAACTTCTTCTATCACTCCAATCAAGTTGTCTGCATGGCTGCTCTGGAGGTATGTTTAGTGGAGTCCAGAGTTTCTTCTCTGTCTTTTATTTTTTATTTCCTAACCGCTAGTCTTGTGTGTCTTCACTTCCAGGTGTATGTCCGCAGAGCTTACATTGCGTATGAGCTGAACAGCATTCAGCATCACCAGCTGCTGGATGGAACCTGCGCAGTAGATTTCCAATTCATGTTGCCGTCGTCACATCCAAACAGGTACTGGACCGCGATTCTTGAATTATGATCAAGACTGTGCTGCTTCCAGATGTGAACAGATAAGAGATCCTCAGCATTTCATCAGAGGCTGTAATGTTGATGTTTGCTGAGATGTTTTCTTTTTTTTTGTGTTGATGGCAGTTGGATCCACTGATGAAGGGATTCGTTAAACTAGATTTTCATTGTGAGATGACTCACTATGTAGCAGTTTTAAAAGAAGTCTAGGTCTTACCAGTATCATGGGAGAGCCTCTTTATAACACTGGCGTAACAGATATAAAGATAAAGCCATAAATATTGAAGCTAAACTCAAAGGTACGGGTGGAGATGGCCTGTAAACTGCTGCTGTAACTGCTTATGCCTAACTTTGGATGCAGTGTTTTCTCCAACTTATTAATGAGAATGTGGACATGTTCTGAAAAGGTGCTTGAATCTAATTATGCACAGGGGTAGCGGTACAGTTTGATCACCCACTGCTAATATTCACCTGTCAATCATCTTATTTCAGAGGAAGCAGCCCTACTCTGAACAGGTAGAGTAAAGCTCCTCCCAATCAGCCAAACCACCTCCTCACCTGTACGTCTCACAGCCATGCATGCTGGATGCACCATGTTGCTTTTTCTTTCCGATGTTTTAAATTTGCTTTAGGACTGCTTTGTTCTTCCTCCCTTGTTCACTTCATAAGCTGAGCTTCTCCAGTTGTCCTATTGTTGCTTCTCTTTTTGTGTAAAGTGTTCCTGAGCTTTTTGAGAGGCACGTCATTTTTTTTTCTGTTCACGTTCCTCTCAAAAACATCAAGCCTGAGATTTCAGTGATTGCTACAGAATGGGACGCCTGTATTCTGCAGCATCGGATATTGATGCTTGATCTGTGAATCTTGATGATTACATAACATGTCAACTCTGTGTAACAGCTTTTCACCATCCCTTTTAATTCAGTGTACGACATCTGTCAACCCAGACTTGGATTTGAGACTAGCTCAGGTCAAAGATTGTGGACTTTAAAACCAGTGACTACATTTAAATGTAATATTTGACATCCAAAAAAGGTGTTGAGTTAATAATTAGACAGTTGATGCACTGATTCCCCATGGTCGCAGATAATAGGGTCTGATGGACTGGCCTTTGCACACCAGCTTATCACATTGAAGACATTAAAATGCAGGATAGGATTATTTTTATCTTCTGTTAACTCATTTTTAAATGTATAAAACTTTGTATATGAAATAGAAGATTTCTTGTCTTGGACATTGGGCAATATCGCCCAGCCCTACTTGGACATAAATCGGAATATTGTATAAGCCACATTAAATTCTTGTTACAGCTTGTACAACTTTTGGCTTGTTTTAGGGCTAAAATGTTTCTATATCTATTGAAACATTTTATGAATTCTATTTAGGGAGAAAGTGAACATCATCAGGAGTAAAAAGAGAAAGTGGCGAAAACCCCCCACCAAAAAATCACCAAAAAAATTGTTAAAACAGTGTTAGATTTTGATGTACAGCCGTCAGAAATTACCGTGACCAGCTGTAAATTTATCGATGCAACACGTGGAGATATAAAATTTGATATGCTCTGATTTACATAAAGCAGTTTGTTTTCTGGCCATCAAAGATTTAGCATCTGAACTAGCAAAATCCTATTATGAATGACAGCAGGCAACTCTTCCTCGGATTGCATGAGTTTGTGGGTCATCGTCAAGTTTAGAGCAGACCGGACAAATGGTTGTCAGTGTAAACTAACAAGTCGGTGTCTTTCATTGATTAAAGAAAATCTCCAAATTAATTTAGAGTCTTTAGTGTTTCTAATCGAATGGCAGAGTTTCTCAGATGGATGTTGAAGCCCCGGACTTGATCTGTATCAATATCACCTTTGCTATCAACTATATGTGATCAGAAATGCTTGTAAAATTTGTCATAATTGCTCTTTTGTTGAACATCTAAGAACATCCAAAAGTGCTTTAATTGTTTTCTGTACAAATCTTTGCACATTTGCTTTTTTAATGTGGTTAAATTACTTCCTCTCCATCAGATCATACAGTGATACTGTGTCTTACGCAGGATTCCTGTGCCAGTGAATGGATCGGCCCAGTCTAAGATGAGGCGCCAGAGCAGCGAGCTCTTCATGGATGGAGCCTTGTCTCCTCCCTGCCAGCGCATGGGGGCCATGGTGGCTTTCCAGTGTTTTAACGACTTCAGAAGGTCACTATTTGTCTGCATGATTTTTCATTTCTTATTGTTATGGCATGGAGCGTATACTGAATGTAAGTCACAGTTTGGAAACAAGTCACCTAATGTTGATGGGTTTCTTTTCAGGGACTTTGATGAAGTTCTGTCCAGTTTTGCAGAACCACTCTTGGAGAGGGCTTCTTGCTTAGAGTCCTGCTCAACCTTTTATGATGAGGAGAACATCAAGGTGAGCTGTTCACAGTTAATTGGAGAAAGATTATACTTTATCCGTGTTTGCGGTCACAAATCTTTCTTCCGTTTCCCAACAGAACACCAGGGAGAACCCAATCCACATAATTAATGTGTCCATAAAAACAGCAGACACAGAGGATGATGATGTCTTGGTTAAAGCCTTCACCGCCTTTGCTCAGTCAAAGGTCCACTGTCATTTCTAAGATGATATGAAAGAAATTGCTTTTTGGTTTTCCTCAATGTAACAAAAGTCTTTTCTTGTTTTACAGAAAGCAGTTCTCTTTGAGTATGGAATCAGGAGAATCACATTTTTGATTGCACAGAAGGTAAAATATCAAACGCCTGAAGACCTTATTGTACATTTACTGCATTGAAATGAAATGCCTATGGGAGTGAATGATTAGTACTTAATTATCTCTACATATGTTTGTTGTGCCATTGTTTTTCGCAATGAATAATATTTTGATTTACTCTTAAAATCACATACAACCAGCTGGAGGAAAAATGATCTAATCAGATTAGCAGCAACTAACTATATCAGTCAGATATCATGTTTGCTAATAATTTAAAATAAACACCCTGGCTATCTGATTATTATCCTTTTTACTTTTAAATCCAGAGAGAATTTCCAAAGTTCTTCACATTCAGAGCTCGAGATGGGGTGAGTTCCTGTCAACCTGAATGCGGTAAAAGAGCCAACATTCGACTCTAAATTGACAATGACCTCCCCAAAATGGCTGTCTCTCAGTTCCAGGAGGACCGTATTTACCGAAATCTGGAGCCAGCTCTTGCATTTCAACTCGAGCTCAATCGAATGAGGAACTTTGACCTGACAGCTGTTCCCTGTGCCAACCACAAGATGCACCTCTACCTGGGAGCTGCTCGTGTCCAAGAGGGGGCGGAAGTCACCGACTACCGCTTCTTCATCCGAGCCATTATCCGCCACTCGGACCTTATTACAAAGGTGAGATAAGGACGTCTGTTCTTTTACATTGAAATGAATAATCTGGATGTATGCTTACTTGTGATTTAATTGCAGGATGTTAAATAGTTTGTTTTATATTTTTGTAATTTTTATCCGTAATCAGGAAGCTTCCTTTGAATACCTTCAAAATGAAGGCGAGCGCCTTCTGTTGGAGGCCATGGATGAACTGGAAGTGGCCTTCAGTAACACCAGCGTCCGCACAGACTGCAATCACATCTTCCTCAACTTTGTGCCCACTGTCATCATGGACCCCTCTAAAGTCAGTAACTTTCATGCTTCACCATAGTTTTATCTGCAAATCTGTTATCATTAAAGTAAAATATGAGACCCACAACTGTTTAGCAACAGTGAATGTTTAGTCAATGTGCTCTAGAACATTTTTACTGATGTGTTTATCTTTCACTTGCTGTGAATCTTGGGGTCAATCGTTGATCTGGGGGCCTTCAGATCGAGGAGTCTGTCCGCTCTATGGTGATGCGTTACGGCAGTCGTCTCTGGAAGCTGCGAGTTCTGCAGGCGGAGTTGAAGATCAACATTCGTCTGACACCGACGGGGAATGCTATTCCTATCCGCTTGTTTCTGACCAATGAGTCCGGCTACTATTTGGACATCAGTCTGTATAAAGAAGTCACCGACCCAAGTTCGGGACAGGTGAGGATGAGGATTGGAGGGTTTCAGTGGGAACAACTATGAACTGAAAGATGTTAGATAGTCATAGACTGGTCTGTATGCCTCCATGGTTTGGGAAATATTCAGTTCACCTTTTGCTTTTGTAGATCACATTTCACTCATATGGAGACAAGCAGGGCCCTTTGCATGGCATGCTGATCAACACTCCTTATGTGACCAAAGACCTGCTACAAGCCAAACGCTTCCAGGCTCAAACTCTGGGCACTACATACGTGTATGACTTCCCTGAGATGTTCAGACAGGTACTGCTAACTCACTGAACTACACCTATTCCCGTCTCCAATGCTGTCTGACCTCACAGAAACTCCTCCTCTAGGCATTATTTAAACTGTGGGATCTCGGAGATAAATGCCCAAAAGATGTGCTGATGTGCACTGAGCTCGTTCTGGACGCAGAGGGCCGCCTTGTGCAGATGAACCGCCTGCCTGGAGACAACGATGTAAGACGCATTCAGCAGTGAGCGTCTGACTGCTCAGTCCTGTGACTCTAATGTCCGCTGTCATCTTTTCTCACCAGGTGGGCATGGTGGCCTTCAGGATGAAGATGAAGACTCCAGAGTACCCAGAGGGCAGAGACATTATTGTCATCTGTAATGACATCACTCACATGATTGGCTCGTTTGGTCCTCAGGAGGACGAGCTGTTCCTCAGGGCCTCGGAGCTGGCTCGGGCTGAGGGCATCCCCCGCATTTACATCGCAGCAAACAGCGGAGCTCGCATCGGACTGGCCGAAGAACTCAAACACATGTTCCAAGTGGCCTGGATGGACCCCGCCGATCCCTACAAGGTTACTGCCTGTTACTATTTCTTCATAATCTTGTTTTGTTAAAGGACAAAATGCCTTTGTGCTTTATCTACAATGACTTGCTTTTGTTTTTCTTCCTGCAGGGATTCAAATATCTCTACCTGACACCACAAGACTACACTCGCATTAGCTCCTCCAATTCTGTTCACTGTCACCATGTAGAGGAAGGGGGAGAGTCCAGGTGCACCACATTTCCTACAACTTGTTATAAAGCAGAAAAGTTAGCTTAACTCTGCCTAAGGAGATACATCTATGTATCTGCTAGAGCTGGGCAATATATTGAGATTTTCAAATATATTGAGACTTTGTCACACAAGATGTAGAATAAGAGAATATTTTTTTTATCGATTTAGCTTGTTTGGAGTTAAAAATCTCTTTTTTTTAGCATTTTTCACAATTTTATCTTTGTTATGGTCGTTGAAAAGTATTATTATTTTATTACACATATACTTTGATTTCAGTCAAACATTTTAATGCACGTGTGTTTCTTATCCTTAATAAAAGTGCATTTAACACTCTAGACTGTAAATTTGAACCATCTCTTTGTTTACATAACCCAAAAAAATTATATCATGATGTATAACATATATCGTGATGAAGGAAAAAAATTGAGATATGAAAATAAGTTCATATCGCCCAGCCCTAGTATCTACTGATTATGTTGCAGATATGTGATTTTATAGCATCTGGTTTGTTGTAAACAAATTCTAGCTGTGTTGTCAGAGTTATACAGCTAAACGAGAATAAAATAGAGATGAAATAAATTTAAAATGTTGAAACATTTGTCGTTTTATTTATCCTTGATAATGTGTGCCTCTGCATTCCAGATACATCATCACTGACATCATTGGGAACGACGACGGTATCGGTGTAGAGAACCTGCGAGGGTCAGGCACCATTGCGGGAGAATCATCTCAGGCCTATGAGGAGATCATTACCATCAGTATGGTGAGAACGTCCATCGGACTCATTGATGGAGAGCGCAGCAAAGCCTGTCAGGTTCTCACTCGAGCCACTTCGTGATCGTGCAGGTGACTTGTCGCGCTATTGGAATCGGCGCCTATCTTGTCCGTTTGGGGCAGCGTGTGATTCAGGTGGAGAACTCTCACATCATCCTGACTGGAGCCGGTGCTCTCAACAAGGTCTGTTTAGTCCATCTTAATTCCTACATGTCCCATTATTACTGATGTTTTTTTCCTGGAGAGTAATGAATGAACAAGATACATCAGTTTCCCTCGGTCCTTCCCATTTGTAGTTTAAACTCCAGGGATGACCTTTAGCAGTTTAATGCAGCTATGTAAGCAAACCAAAAGGCAGAAAATTGTTTGTGTTTTACTTTTTAGGTTTACGTCATAGCTGCAAAAGAATTCATAGAATCTGAAGTCTGTGTTTCTGTCCAGGTTCTGGGCAGAGAAGTCTACACCTCCAACAACCAGCTGGGAGGAGTCCAGATCATGCACAATAATGGAGTCACACACACCACCGTCCCTGACGACTTTGAGGGTGTCTTCACCATCCTGCAGTGGCTTTCATACATGCCAAAGGTCCTACTGGATGCTTGCTGTCTGAATTTTAGTTGTCAGAGGCCACATCAGTCCTTCAGATCATACACTAAAGCTCCTTTATGTCCCCACAGAACAAGCACTGTCCTGCTCCTGTTATACCCACTGCAGACCCGGTAGACAGAGACATAGAATTTATTCCCACCAAAGCCCCATATGACCCTCGCTGGATGCTTGCTGGCAGGCCTCATCCCAGTGAGTTGCACAATTCAGTCCCTTTAACTACTTTATTTCTTTCATGAATCCAATCATTTAATTTTTCATGTTTATTGATAGCGGTGAGAGGCGCCTGGCAGAGTGGATTCTTTGACCATGGCTCTTTCATGGAGATCATGGGGTCTTGGGCTCAGACTGTGGTTGTGGGAAGAGCAAGGTAAATTGATAAAAAAAAATATTTATTTTTTTCCTAAATTCTATATAATATTGAAAGGTGAATAGGAGGTAAAAAACCTCAATCTGCTTCTGTTGGATTTTTTTATGTGTCTGTATTTGTAAATTTTTTGTTCATCTATATATTTGGAGGAAAAATAGGGGAAAGAAGATTATTAATTATATATGAAACTCTGTTCAAATGTTTAGGAACTGCCTGCTCAAACTAAAAATCTAAATGTGATTTAAATGAACTGTTGCATGAATTCAGGTTAGGAGGGATCCCTCTTGGTGTGATCGCTGTTGAAACGCGCTCTGTGGAGGTCACCATCCCAGCAGATCCTGCAAACCTGGATTCAGAATCTAAAGTGAGTCGATCAACTTGCATATTTTACAGATATGAGCCGTTATTGTAATTAAAGAAGCATCTCCTTGTGGTTGTGTCTTCTCTCCAGGTTCTGCAGCAGGCCGGCCAGGTGTGGTTTCCAGATTCAGCTTTTAAAACCGCTCAGGCCATTTGTGACTTCAACCGTGAACATCTGCCTCTCATGGTGTTTGCCAACTGGAGGGGCTTCTCCGGGGGCATGAAGGGTACTAAACTCCGCAAAAATATGTAACTGAAAGATGTTGCATAACATGCAGTGCAGACGGAGTATTTGAACAGCTACGCATTTTATTGCCGAGGCTGCATACGTCAGCAAACAGAACAAACATACTGGGTTTAATATCAAATTCCCAATTTTCTGTTTTCGTTTTTTATCAGGTTTGCATTGATGTAAACATTTTTGTGCACTATAAGGTATTTATTTATCCTCCAAGAGCTTAAAGAACAAAGCAAAGTTTGAAATAGAGATATACCATATTCATCAGCTGTTTTCCTTTTCTTTATCTTTGATGATGAGCTTCCTGGCTGTCACTGGAGCCCCCTTTACGTCTCATTTATTATGCATTAGGTTAGTTCAGTTTTAACAGATAGACTGAGGCTCCTTTTTTACTCCATGTTTGCCTCTTGGCAGGATTTTGTAAGTTGCAACCTGGCCTTCATATTGTTATTGTCCTCGAGGATTTTTATTGATTCTCAGCAGAACGCATACATGGTTTTCTCATCAGACCTTCAGAAAAGTTGGTAACAATAAAAAATGTGTAACTGGCAATATTTATTGCCTGGATTCAACAAGTATATGCTGTAATTAAATTATAACTTTTTTTTTTTTCTTGTGTCAGATATGTATGACCAGGTGCTGAAGTTTGGGGCCTACATCGTAGATGCCTTGCACGGTTTCCACCAGCCAGTGTTGGTTTACATCCCACCACAGGCTGAGCTGAGAGGGGGGTCCTGGGTAGTGATTGATCCCACCATCAACCCACTGTGTATGGAGCTGTATGCTGACAGGGAAAGCAGGTACTTGAAGCTGTTTTCTTTAAAACTATGAGGAGTTAAATGGTGCTTTCAACTCAAGCAAGAGATATATATGCTCATAAATGCATCATTTGTGTTCCCTTTAATACTTTTCCTAATCAGAGGTGGTGTGCTGGAGGCTGAGGGCACAGTGGAGATCAAATTCAGGAGGAAAGACCTGATGAAGACCATGAGAAGACTAGATTCAGTGTATGCTGGTCTGGTTGAGCAGCTTGGTAATCCCTCCATCGGTCTCAAATTTCAAAGCTTAGTCTAACTCGCTTGCTCAGATTTTCATGCCTGGAAACTTTTGTTTTCATCAGCTTCCCCAGAGCTGTCTGACAAACAGGGTAAAGAGCTGGAGGCAAAGCTAAAGGAGAGGGAGGAATTCCTGCTGCCCATCTACCACCAGGTGGCAGTGCAGTTTGTGGACCTTCATGATACCCCAGGCAGAATGCAAGAGAAAGGGGTCATCACGGTGAGTTGGAAATTTCGAGAAAATGAAGGTTTTAAATGATATTTAACCTTTGATACTCTTAATAGGATATTTTGGATTGGAAGAATGCGCGCACCTTCTTCTACTGGCGTCTGCGTCGCCTCCTGTTGGAGCAGGTGGTGAAGTGTGAGATTCTCCAGGCAAACAAGGATCTCAGCGATGGACACATGCAGTCCATGCTGCGGAGATGGTTTGTGGAGACGGAGGGAACGGTGCAGGTGTGTGAGGACAAAACAATTTAAACAAGCATAAAAATAAGTAAAACAAATACTATTTGAACCATCTGGACATAAACTAAAGATAACTCTTTATATGTCATAATCAAAAGTATCGTTTCTTGATTTTCTTTCATCCAGGTACACTTCAGGTCTATGGAGCATAAATCATTCACAAGTTATTAAACAACAATACAATCATTCAGTGTAAAAAACAGATTTAATTAGTGGTGTTCCGATCGATCGGCCACCGATCATGATCGGCCGATTTCCGTAAAAAAGTACGTGATCGGTGATC
>JBBDHI010000012.1:14498573-14509641 GCA_037177115.1 Craterocephalus stercusmuscarum | reverse complement strand
AAAACTAAAACAAATCCCACCTAAATTATTTAAATGGTTTATTCTCTGATACTAATTATACCCATACACAATAATTTTCAAAAAAGGGATTGCATTTCTATAGACTCATATTCTTCAGGTTAGTGCCCCAACACTGTCTGTGGACCCCAAAAATGTGGGAGAAAATAACGATGATCTTTAATCCAATCAGAGAGCGTTTCTGGTGTTTGAATGTTGCAGGGTCCCCTCCTTGTCACCTCACCTGTCTGTTGCTCCAGCAAGCTGCCCTGGGAGGGCCCGTTACTGTGGCCTCTGCTATCAGCCATCTGCTGTAGCCGGGGCACATCCACAGAGGTGAGCCATGACAGAGACTGCAGGTCCCCAGGGAGGTCCTCCACCCTCAGCTGGGAGGGGTCTGTGGTCAGAAGCCTGCAAGAAAGGAGGGGTTGCGGGGTTAACTCGGCTGTCAGCTCAGACACACACGCATCACACAAGGAATTTTAAATCTAAACTCTGGATGGAAGATTTTATCCCTCATAGACAAAACCATCTTAAGGAGTCTGAATGAGGGGGAGACGTAGATGAAAGCTGCCGGGTGAAGCCGTGCATTAGCAAATGAGGATTTAGCTTAAGAAGATTAACAACGAGTGTTATTTAGTGACAGTTTTAATCAACAATAAGGGAGTTAAAACAAGCTTTTCACACAGAGTACATTATTTTTTTCTGAAAAAACATTTTTTTGCAGATTTATTTATGTTTTTTCTTCTGCATTAAAGGGCACAAATAAAAGACACATTTATTAACAAACATATTTCATAATAAAATATATTTTTTTACAAATAGTTTGCCCATAATAAAATGTTTAAAGATAAAACCCAAGTTAAATGATTTCTGTATAATTAGTGCCCTGCCAGTACCAATAAACCTCCGGTTATTGTGTCCTTTAAATGGCGAGCCTTTAAGAGACAGAAAGAAAAGCGAGGAATCCTCTTGAATCCTCTCCAATCTTTTCTAAACTCCATGGTACCGTAATTGGGGTTACTATGACGACACATACAATTCAGTTACTAGCTGGGTCTGTGGACAGTGAGGAAGCACAACACCCCTTTATACACGCACCAAACCTTCTAATAAAAAAATCAAGCCAGTGTCAGGTGACCGCGGTCTTGCCTTAGCCATTGGCTGAATCATAAGTAAACAACGCATGAGATCGTTTGAAACATGGGACAGCAGCACATGTTGCCTGAAACAGTTGGCCCCGTCCATTGAAAAATGATCACCTATTGTGTCCCAAACGACAAATCTGCCCAGTGGCACGTGTCCCCATTGTCTTCCCCAGACCCTTCCTTGATTGTCTCTGTCATTTCTTTTCTTTACCCGGCCCTTGCATTAATCTGTTGGAATGACAGCCCTCACATAAGAGGGACAAATAGGATGCCATCTGCTTCCCTGTCCCTTTCCAGCCTCCATCCTCGTGGCCCCCAACCCCCACCATCACACCGCCCCCCCTCGATTTCCACAAAACGCAGAGCTCAACGGAGCCTCGGGCAAATAGGGGGTGTGAATGTAGTTTGAGGTCAGGGACCTGTGTCGGCCGTCTGATTAAGTGACATCACTGCAGCCAGGAATCAGTGGCCCACGTCCTCACACATCCAGAAAGCACATCACAACATTGCTGCTGGGGCTTTTTGAAGTTAGTTTATCGAAACATCAAGCTTTAAGAACTGGAGAAAAATTATTCTGGTGTGTTTTATATCTTGCTGTTTGCTATGAGCTTCCTTTTCATCTTGGATAAAAGATTTTTGGAGCAGATATAACAACGTCAGGGTTCATGACTTGTATCTTATTGTTTAGTGGCTCCATGAACGCTGTAGCCCTAAAATGATCAAATTGCAGGAATCAAATGAATTAAATGTTTTGGGCATTTATACGAGCTCAATACATACAAACTCTTTCACAGATGACACAGAGGGATTTCCACCTCCCCTTCTCTCTCACTAGCAGAGCATGGAAATTGCTCACTGATGCAAACCATGTTAAGCTGGTGTCTCCATGTATCATTCAAGCCTTTCCAGGAGTTCAACAACTCTAAATATTGTGCCCCCTCCCTTCTTGCCTCCCTTCTTTTCTAATTGGGAACCACTTGTGCACACTGGTGACCCAGAGCGCCCCGTCTCCCCCTGAGCCGGCCAGCCAAGAAGCTCAGGCTCTCCGTGCGCCGACAGCAGGAGTGTAAACAGAGCTGATGGTTTCTGACAGATCCATTCAGACTGAAAATCATTTATTCTTCAGGATTTTTTTTCTCTCTTCTTTTTCATGCAACCCCCTCATGCACAAAAAGAGCTGTCTATCTTCCATTAGATTAAACATAGTGGATTAGACAGTTTGCTCTACAGCCTTTTAGGGAAACATCTCAAAAGATTTGATTAATAAAAATCTAGGTTCTGCTTATTGACTCGTCTTAGATTTCTGTGTTTTTGACTATATGTGATGAATAAACAAGACTTTGCTTTTAGGAAGAGAAAATGAATTTGTCATGATGGATTTGAAGAAAGTAAAAGTCCCACCTGTAGTCCTGTGGCGATGGATGATGTCCAGCATTCTCAATTATTCCTGACATCCTGGAAGTTATTCCACCTTCTATCATTTCCTGGGATATGTAGGTTAGTATCCTATATCTTCCACAAGTAGCACACAAGTGTTTATGTTTCAGGTGAATCTTTCAACTAAAATAAAGCAGCAGTGCAGAAAAAGCTTGCACAACAGGCAGAATATTACTTCAAATGATGTCACCCTCAAGTAAATAAACATTATGAATCAACACAAAATAAAGAATTGCTTCATGATAAGAAATTAAAAACATTTTAGACAGAAAAATTTAGAGTTTTAATGAGAATTTCATTAAAAAAAATTAGTATAATATAAATTAAAATAAAATTCACACAATTCCTGTTTGGCCTTTGTTGCAGCTCAGTCCTACTTCACAATTTCTATGCTTTTTGATGCCCTTCTACTGATTGGATTCAATTTAAATATACATAGAAGATAAGAATAAAACTACCATTGATTAAACATCAAATTGTCTCTCTTGTTAAAGCTTTAACAATAATTTGGCCACATTTTATCTGATCAGATTTAAATGCAATATAATTAAGCCTTACCAGCAATGTTACACTCAAGTCTAAAAATCACTGAAGTTACAACTTGTTTTACTAAAGTAACTTGCTGACAAAGATGGTGGTTCTGGAAGAAAATAATAATAATACAATGATAATTAATCACCTGTTTTGGTTGATATTGAAGAAGTGAGCGCAGGTCGGGAGCCCTTGTACTGTATTCCACTGTGTTGCACTTGATTCTCCCCAAAAACCGTTTTTAAATTTCCCTCTCTGGAGCTCTCAGGCTCTCTGACATGCGCAGTAGAGACGCCTCAGCAGAGTTCCCTTTTGCCCGGGGGGCAGGAGGATCCCATGAGTTTGACAGCTGTTGTTAATATAGTGCCTGTCAACAGTCCCGACAGCATTCAGCACTTCAACAGCAAACACTGCAGCAGCGATGTTGAGCTTTTATTTTCTTCCCTTTTTACGCATACTTGGCGAGCGCCGTCCGCAGCAGCCAAACATGCATTTGTTGCATACAAAAGTCAGACCATACTCCATCCAGGCACCATAGACTCAGCGTGTATTTATAAAAAGGACGAAACCGTATATTTTAGAGGGTCCCGGTCCGTCCTGCGCGCGCCTTCTGCTCCAGCGGCACACAGGTGCACCTCAAGGGCCTCAGCAGGAAACAAAATGCATCACTTCAGGGCAGATTCTGTTCAGGTTAAGTACATTATTTACCAATAAAATGTTATAGTTTTAAATAATTGATCCGAATAAAGCGCAGCAGAAACAACTTAAAAAAAATAAAAACACTAAAAGAAAAATTTAAAAGAAAAATAATTAAATATCTATGGTGCTCCTCCTGTCCTCCAGCAAGGTTATTCACAGTAACTCCCTGGCTCAGGTCTAAGACGCTGTGAGTCGCAACTTGTGGTGGCATCTATGTAAGTGAGTGTGGACTTTTTTTTCTTGAGGAAGTGCTTGCTGATAATTTGCTTCCCGCCGCTGAGGCCGCGTCCTGCTCCTCTCAGCAGTGAGAGAGGGAGGCGGGCAGAGGGAGGCAGGGGGCCGGGTGGGCTTCAGCAGGAGGCGGCAAAAGCTCACACTTGTCTGAAGAGCAGCCCCCCTTCACCCCCCGCTTAGAAAACAACATGAACCTAAACTTCTATTTCTTTTTGTTTAATGTCTTTAATGTCATTTTTCTGTTACCAAGGCAGAGCAACCCCCCCCCCCACCCCACCCCCCGCCCCCCAAGTCCTTATTTTCTTTTGTTTTCTTTTTTTCATTCCAAAATGTAATGAAATAATAAATAGGTCAAATGTCTGAGTCAGCAGTAATCCCAAATATTTCTGCACATGAAGAGGCTCCCCGTGGTAAAAGTTAGATTGTTTTTCCCAATCGTATCTCACATTTCATTGTGTCAGCATTTAGCTGAGCAAATAAACAAACAAATAAATCGTCCTAGTCAAATTCATGAAAGTTATCCGTTTTTTGCAACAGAAACTAAGTAGGCATAAATGCTGGGCCATTTAAAGGTACCAGGCAAAAGATGTAAAACCAGTTTGATGTTAAACTGCTGGAAATTAAGGGAGACTGAAGTTTCAGCACTATCAGCCCCATGGGACCCTACAGATGGTAAATCAGTCTGTCACAATAGACACAATCAATGATTACATGCATGAACATAACGGACAAAAACATGACCATCCTCACAAAGTGGAGCCTTTAGGTCCTAAAGCCCGCAGGGTTATGATCAGGAAACAGCCGGAAAACTGCAGTATTTAGTGCTAAACTGAGTTAAAGACCTGATTCAGGGTCTGGTCAAAATGATGATGGTGATGATGAGAGTGGGAATAGTGGTGCTAGAATTTAGTTGATAGTCTGACCCTTGTAACCAGTGTTCAAGAGTTTGGACACAACAGAAACAGATGGTGGACAAAATAACAGAGCCACCTTAATCCAGTTGAAGTGATTTGTTAATAACCAGACCCCTGCCTAGTCATGAGTTAGTAATTATGTTATCAGTTCATTATTTCAGTCATTTTCTAAAATGTCAAAACATGCACATTAAAGTCTCACCCTCTCCAATGTGAGAATTTCTGTTTTTGTTTAGGAATGCCTTTTTAGATTTGGGATCAAACAAGCCAGAGAAACAATAAGGTAGGTATAGTGGAAAAAGAGCTTCTCTGCTCAATTAAGAGAAAAAATAAAACTGCAACTCTGTGCAGTTAGCACTGTAGAGAATATGTGACCATTGTTAATCTGACTATACGAAGTTCTGTGAGACATCTTCACAGCAGTTCTAAAGAGTTTGATGCACCTGCCATGCAGTGACTATCTGTTTCTATGGGCTGAACCAACAACTTCAGGGCTTGCCTTTTTTAAACATATACATACACACTTAACTTCAAGCACAATGTGGGATTAATCTAGTCAAAATTACAGATTAAAACTGACCAAATAAAATTAGACAGGTTCAGTTTGCTCTGATTGGTCAAACAGTTTGACTCAGTCTTTATTTGAGCAGCGCTAAATTAGCCTTTGTTTCAGGGTGATGTCATTAGGTAAGGTATTTAATGTGCATATGTCATTTCCATCCATAGTTATGCATCTATTGTAACTCCATAAAAGTTGGGGTCTAATTTTTTCCCTCGCCTTAAAATTAGAGGATTTTGCTTAATTCTCATTTGGTTTGTAAAATTCCTGGAGGTTTGACTCATAAATAAGGGAAAAAGTAAAATATCCTCTGTCCCTTCATTGCAACAATGTGGATTATAATGTTTTTCTGTTCATCACAGTAGATTTTCTGCATTCTCCTGTATTTAGTGGCGTAGATCTGGGCGCTTTCAAGATCTAAATTAAAAAGGTAATGATCATGTTCCCACACTGTTACCTGAGGGTAAGTTGCTAACTTTGTTTTGTTTTTACACATGTGACAGGTATATCTGAGTGAGTGCTTTAAGAACTACAAATAGAGACTTTAATTACACATAGAACAAATGCATCAAAACAAAACATTTACCTGTTCAGGATTCTCCTCTACCATTCGGTGCTGCAACATTTTAGACACAGTGTTTATTCTTAAATTGTCAGTCCAAACAATGCAAAATATTTTTTTTCCCCACTTCAGATTATTTAAAAATGAACAAACCTGTGTAAAAATAAAATCAGATTTGTAAATGATCATCCATAGTTTTGTTTCTTATTTTATACTGCAATGACATACTCTTTATATGTATTTACAAAAAAAAATACTCCCAGACTTCATGCTGCAGCAATGCTCCTCGCAGGATCCATCAGAAGAGGCCACATGATTACTGATTTCTTCACTGGTATTTACTGTTGTTTTTAGATTCCTGACAGGTTTCTTGTTTTTACACATTGTTGTTGGTTTGTCTTAATGTTTTTGTTTTCTCTCATTCCATCCGGCAGTGACACACTATGATTTTCATCAGAGAAAGGATATATAAACAAACTTCCCTTACTTCTTGTTGTTAAATGAAGGTTTTTATGCTGTACCTATGAACTTGTGCTGTAACGTATGTAGAATATTTACATATTTTCGAGAGGTGACATCTTTCGGACTCTTGAGGTAATGGCAGTGACCTGTAGGGGGGACCTGGCTCAGTGTAATGCACGCAGACTCAGCATCACGGAGAAAATGAGGGCTCCCTGCAGCTCATTGACACAGAGTGACGGCTCCCGTCCCTCATGCCTGTTGAGGAGCAGTGGGGAAACAATGGGATCACCACTGGAGAGTTGGCCCGTGTTTGCAGCCTGTGTTTCTGTCTTGCACCAAATGTTTACTCAAAACACATGGGCCCCCTCTGAGAACGGGGTCAGCTGGCCCCTCTAATCGCCTCTGCAGGCAGAAACACAGTGTCCCCCAGAAGAGCGTGTCACCAAGTGTGACCCAGTGGTCACACAGTGGAAGCGGCTGTCAGCCATACTTAGCTGAGGAGCAGCATCAGTGTCCTGCCAAAAACTGTTTTCCCAATAAAGCCTCAACCTAGATGGAGCACCGGCCAGGTTGCCCCATCAAAGGTCAGTCAGGTGACTTACTGCAGACTCAGATGTAGGTACACCTTCACACAAGAAAGATGACAATTAACTGAAAGGTTAGCCATATTCAGTAATAATATTACTTTTATATCTTTAGAGAAAGGGCTAGTTTTCGATTATTTATTCGCTCGAATTTGTCAGGTTTTATATTTTCTTCAGATTCATGAGGTACAATGAGTAAAACTTTATTTAAGTTCAGAAGTCTGAAAAGCTGTTTGTACCTGGAACATAATCCATTTATAATCCATTCATTTGAGCATGTTTTTGAAAAGTCCTATATCAAAAGGCAGTAATGGGTTGAATTAACTGAGGGCCTATTAAATAACCAGTGTCTGTAACCTACAGGAGTCTGATTAGCCATCCAGCTTAGAATAATCATGAGTGTTGTGGCCATCACATGTAATAATTTTAAAGCAAAATGATAAACACCAGCCAGGGTTTTAAGAGTCACAGACAACCACTTCTACTGATATTCACATTTCCTTTTGGTGATCCAAAGTACTTTGGTCTTCTTAAGATATTAATACTGTTCTTAGTATAGATGAGAGCTAGTGTGAATAAGTCGTCATCAGTTTTCTTTCTTTTTTTAGTTTTGATGAGAATTGAAAGTTCAACATGAATTTAAAGTAGTGCTAAAGTTGACTTAAGAGCTGGATGTACAGCATGTTTTTTCTAAAGAAAAACAAGAAAAAAAAGAAAAGGTTTTATTACTTGAATCACACAACAATATTTGAAAAAGTCCAGACCAAAATGAAAAGGAAATGTTAAAAAGCTATTTTCATTGGGGTTTTAAATGATATTTCCTTATGAAAATGATAGATCAATTTTTTAAAATGAAAAAGTTTATGCTTTGCCTGACTCCTAATCTTACCAGACTTCAGTGAGTCTAATTAAGTACATTAGATTAACTTAAAGCTATGGGTGCACCTTTGAAGTGCTTGGGCTTATTTTGGGTATTTCCTCTTAATGAAACCATTCAGAATGATGTAGGCTACTTCTCATCATTTGCAGATATCCACACAGCAGAAAATAATCATGTTAAAAATATTCAATTGCGGTTTCATTTTGTTACACTGTATGTTTTTGTTTGACCTGAGTACTTTAAAGGAGCTATACGTGATGTTATTTTAATCTTTCTAAGAAAATTGGTTTCTACACGGTATATTATGTGGTAAAAAGGCATAAGTCGGACTTACCCCTCTTAGGTCCAAAAAAATGACTGACTCATTGATAGCGCATATGTACGAGTCCAGGACATTTTAGTTAGCGATAGCGGCTAATTCTTAGCTTTGGCGTGACGCTCTCTTTCTCTGCCAATGGCGTTAACTTCCGTAACTTCTGGATTCCCTAGGGGAACGCTCTTACTGGCTGATCGGAATCCGAAAGAGAGCGTCACGCCAAAGCTAAAAATTAGCTGCTATCGCTAACTAAAATGTCCTGGACTCGTACATATGCGCAATCAATGAGTCAGTCGTTTTTTTGGACTTAAGAGGGGTAAGTCCGACTTTAGCCTTTTTACCACATAATATACCATGTAGAAACCATTTTTCTTGGAAAGATTAAAATAATATCAGGTATGACTCCTTAAATCACCATTGTCAGACCACACACAACACGAGTTTTAGCTCTCAGCCAAATGTAATCAGATAGGTTAATTTACTGACTGAGTATTGGTCAGTTTTACCACACAAACTCCTCTGCACATCTTGTCACAACATCTTCTTTTCTTCCACAAAATGGATGGACTGCTGGATTTCCCAATCTTGTTGTCCGCAAAGATCACAGAAGGTCCTTTCTTGAATCGGAAAGGTCAAGGGTAAAGACCTTTAAGTGGCCAATTTCAACACCAAAGCCTCTGGTCTGGCAGGCCTTTTCAGCGCTCTAAAGGCTAAAGAAGGAGCAAAAGTCCTCTTCTTTTTCACAGATGATTGAGTTTTAAAGAGCAGTATTTCCAAAGGAGCTTTTATTTAGTATTTATGCGGCACATCCGAGACATGGCGTATCCTCCTGTAAGGGCAGACGCTCAAAACTCATGCTGTTTCGACCTATGTTAAGAACTTTGTCAAACCAAGTGAGATCCTAGTTAATATTTTGTACATTACAGAAAGGCAGAATGAGATCTAAAGCAGATCCAATTACATTTTTCTGTTCCTAATCAAGACAGAATATTTTTGTGTAATTGTGAATTGTCCAAAATGGAGTTTGAAGTAACCTCACTGACCCATCACTTTGGAGACTGAAATAATGACAGGCCCAACCTTCGCTACGCTGCCCTGAAAAATTAGAATAATGGACTATGAAAGCATGATAGGTCCAAAGAAAAGGACAGAGAAGAAAGAAAGCCTTAGGAATTAGATAGGAAGATGGAGAGAAATAAAGGGAGGGGAACACTGAAATGGACAAAAAAATAAGAAGGGGAGAGGAGAGAGAGGTGCAGCAGTGGTGTGATGTGAGTGTTATCATCAGCTCTCATTCTCAGCATGGAATCCATAATGGGAAAATCAACCTCTCTGACTCCTGTGTAATTGGATTTGCCGGGTCTCGTGCTGAATCAGAGCCCAGTGGGTAGCACAAAGCTTGTTAAGATTGGACAAGCATTGCTGGGCCGGGGGAGAGGTGGGGCAGCAGCCGAGGTAACCTTGACAACTTCTCTTGAGTGGAGAGTGAATAACGAAATATGTTGAACACTCGACCAGTCATCCATCATAGCCATTTGACTGAAAGCTTTCCAGACATTAATCAGTTCAAAAACTGTCTGAAACCTGAGCTTCTCTCACATATAGGTCACTGGAGCAGAAGAAATAGACACCTGCGTTACCTTGGAGAGTGTGTTTTCTAACAGTGGTTACCAGGTTACTGTACATAAGTAAACATGTTATATGTCCAACGTTATCACTCACTAAATATCCAAGCCACTTTATTTTTGACAGAAGAAACCCAAATGTTCACAGGAAATCAAAATTCCTGGACAATATCATGGCATATTCAGTGGTGGTTTACGCAGTACTGCATCAATCTTTGGGGTTAACCAGTTTCTAGGAAAACTGATTGGTTTGCCCATCCATCTCGTCCAGGTATCAATGATTTTCATGTGTGTTTGGAAGCAACTGTTTAATAGTTTCATTCTAAGGTACCTGGACAGTGTGTTTCACACTTTAGCTTAATTTATAATCTGCTTTATTGATGAACATTTCAACATACTTTTATTTTTAAAATTGATCTTTTACTTTTAATGTGAGAATGTATTTATCAAATAAGCTTCTAAATGTGGGTTTGGCCAATGAAACAGACCAGAGCCTAAATGACACTGATCCTGCACAAACATGAGGCTGATATGTTGATCAGCAAAGTGTGTGTCTGGCAGAATTGGCTCTAGCTTCTGGAGTGCTGCAAATATTTCAAAAGATTTTAAAAGCATATGATGTTGAAAGGATGCAGTTTAGAGGGACTTGTCCAACACAACACAACTAATAAAATTATATGGATCTCCAGGGTGTGTCAAGTACTACATAAGCCTTTAAATGATCCATTTGATTGGAATCAAGGTGTGGCACAGCTGAGAAACACCCAAAACCAGCTGGAGACTGGCCCAGGAGGGTTGGTGATCCCTAATTATGAATACCGTAAAAGTCTGTGTTACTATTACTTTCATCTTGGCTGTAAATCAGAGTAGCTCCTTCTTTTTTAATATAATTCAAACCCATTTTCAAAATCAGTGGAGACATAAAGATGCACTAGAATATGTTAGAAAATGCTACTGTTGTTTCTGTTAAATGTTATTTCTGTTAGACAAAGGAACCACTTTGTCTATGGTGCATAAGAATTTCTGTTTTTTCCCCCACATATTCTTTTTGGAATAATGCTCAGTGGCCATAACTGTGATGCACAACTGAGATGGGATTTTTGCAGTTCTTGAGAGAAAT
>JBBDHI010000012.1:14442299-14455157 GCA_037177115.1 Craterocephalus stercusmuscarum | reverse complement strand
ATGAGTGATTCTTAATGCACTATTTTGAACATGTATTTATTGTTTTATTGTTTTTTTATTCTTTTGTATGCATTATATTCTATCTTTTGCTTATATTGAACAGTGCCTTGGTACAATGTTCTTGTTTTAAATGTGCTAAGAGAAAATGGACCGGAATGGATTTGATTTTTTTATTAAATGCATGGGGTGTCTGAAAACTTTTTTCCACCACTGTATTTGAAAGAAATACAGCAAAAAAAATACTACAACCTCATTTAAATCTCTCCAATCACAACTCTCTCTTCAAATGGAGCTTCTTACATTTTGAGTAGTTGGAGTTTTTTGGTCTTCGGAAAATTTTGAAGAAAAGAGAAAATATACATTATAATCTGAAAAAATGGAGGATGTCAGCATTAACTTGTGTAAACTAGTTTTACTGTGTAATGGTGGACAAAGCTTAAATTCTTTAGATAGCAGTCGTCAGATTAATTTAAGGCATTATCTAAGCTATAACTCAAAAACTTGGGTAAATGCTTACATATTGAACTCAATATTACATAAGAGGCAGACATCAATTATAACTACATGGGATGGAAACTTGTATCACCAGCTATAGACAATGAATAAAAATGTTGGATCCTTTTCATTGAGCCTGTTCTGTGCTAACACGTAGATGTTTATGTAAAAATAATGCAACAAACTGTTCTGATCAGTTCTTACGCCAAATAAATCATATCAAAGCAGCATTAGCCAAGAGTGATAAGTACCATCTGAGGGTTTATTACACTGGTGTTACAGCCTCACTGCTCACATGCAGTGATGCTGGTTTCACCGCTTAAATCTTTCCAATCTTCAATCTTTAAATTACAAAAATGCCCTCCTTATTGATATCGAGTGTTTGATGGAAGGAAAAAACCCTCTTCCTCTTGAAAATGAAGACAGAAAGACAGACGGCCGGACGGAGAGGTGCACGTTAGCGGCTCCAGCAGCTCTGAACAGGGGGATGCTCAGGAACATTAGAGCTGCAGGTTGTTGGAGGGTTTAATCGGCGCTGACACTGTGCTGGCGTGTCTGAGCGAGGTGAAGGGTTTCTGACAGTATGGCCACTAATGAGAGTCTGGCAGTGGGCCATTCTGCACCCTTTAACAAGTCTGGATGTGCTTTTCCCTCGAGAGAAGAACTGGACAATTAGTTTAGAGTATTCTCCTCTCTGCCTGAAAGCAGCTTCTGACAGACACTGACAGAAATGTCAGGCAAGTTTCTGCAGCATAAACTAATCTATGGGTTACTATACATTACATATTACTACAGAGCAACGCTACCTGTTCATGTGCTTTTTGGGAATTAAAAAGCACATATTATTAAGCACTTATTGCGTTAAGAAATTGGCCTTATGGGATATTAATTGAGGAATGGCTGAATAATAATTAATATATTTTATGAGGTTTTTCCCAGTTTGTGAGGTGCAGTTACACATAGTAGTTGTTATTTAATTACTTTAGTTAGTCGCATTTAAAGTATTTAAATGAAATGCAAACTGAAGTTCAGTCTTTCTGATTGTTTCCGTAGTGAGATGCCCGGCATGACTGTGTCTGTGTGGTCAGAGCTGCCAACCGGAGCAGGACTGGGATCAAGTGCTGCCTACTCTGTGTGTTTAGCTGCAGCTTTGCTCTGTGCAAGTGGAGTCATTCCCACTCCTCTTAAAGAGATGGATCACACAGCCAGGTAATGTCATTGTAAGGAATGAGCTTTAATAAAAGGGTCTCCATCCTGGGCTGCATATGTTTGTGTCCGCCACTAGTTTACATGCACACTGATGATACAGCTCTACAAAGAGTGCATAGATTTACAACTCATCAGCTGTTGGTGTAGTTTTGAGTGATTTGTTACTGGACTTAACCAAGCTATGTGTGCTAATGCCGTCATGTATGTCCCTGCTTTATTCGCTAGTTTCAAATTCAAAATGAACAGATTGTTATAAATGAAATCTCACTTTCAACATTTCATATTTTAATTATACAGGGTTTACATAAATTGTTAACTTTGCAACCTGTTTTCTTGTGCAACTTTTGCAAAGGTCTTCTGAAGTTTTGTGGGGAAAAGAGTTGTAGAAACACTTATGGCAGGGGTCAGAGTTCAATCTTAAAAACTGTAATGACTAATGCAAACTACAGTGGTTTTAATATTCCAGAAACTCCTACATTTTTCAAGCATAATACCGTTTACTGCTTTGAACCTATTTGATGCCGTGAACATTTCAGAAACGGTCTCAGTTGTGTGTCGGGTGTTAGCTGAACAGATTTGTAGAAGTGCAAATATCAAATGTGGCAAAGAAAAGAAAAAAAGACAATAGCAAAAAAAAGCACTTAGTTTCAGCATATTTACAGGATAATATTCTTTTAAAAGATTTAATTGCAAAAACCTCAGACCAGAATCAGTATCAGTTAAGTAAACACAGTTGTGTCTCTTGGTGTTTGCTGATTTGTTTGCCTTCAGAGTCTCTTTTTTTAAATTCTAAATCACTGCAGATGGTGTCAGGAGGACCTGGAGCTCATCAACAGTTGGGCTTTCCAAGGGGAGATGATCATCCATGGAAATCCTTCAGGGGTAGACAACGCTGTCGGAACATGGGGTGAGGCCTGAAATGATAGAACACATGGTGTTTCTTTCTCTTTCACTTATTTATTTTATACACTTTAATTAACCCTCCGCCCTATTAGGCCATTATAGTACATTATTTGCTAAGAATTAAATGATTTGGTTTTCATTTTGCATAGGTGGCATGCTGAGGTTTTTAGCCGGGAAGATAATACCCCTGAGCAGGTACAGATGCTGCGGAAGCCTTGATGAAATATGAATCCTTTTGTCTTTTGCTTGCTGAAAACAAATTTTTGTATGTATCGGTGCGTCAGCACATATTATAAACTCTGTGATCTCCCTTGCTTCCAGGGTGCCATTATTAAGAATCCTCCTCACTAATACCAAAGTACCGCGTAGCACCAAGGTACTTGTTGCCAGGGTGAAGGACAAAATTAACAAGGTACTAAATGGTTTCTTCCTCCCCCATGTGTAACTCGCTGACACCATAATTAATATAATAGGCAGTGCTTTTGCGTAGCAGATACTCCAGAGCATGGGGTTGAGTGCCTCCATAAAATATTAAAATTAAACTCTTAGCCAGCACCCCTGTGTGCTGTTGCCTTGGTGACACCAGCAGGTGTGAGGATTTTTGCCTCAGACATGGGTCTGCGTTCTGTTGTGGCAACGCTGAGTGCAATCAAAGCCAACCATGTAAATGTACATTCTGCACGCAGCCTGTCCATCAAAAACGGCTGGAAATTTCCTGTTTTTTCTCAGGAAACCTCGTTTTTCACAAATGCTGGAAATGTTCCTTTGTTTTGTTTTTGTTTCCTCCTTTTGCAGTTTCCCTCGATCATGACTCCCGTGCTTGACTCAGTTGATGCCGTTTCCTGCACGTGTGAGAAAGTCCTCTCAGAGATGACGTCTGAGCCCATCACAGGAGAGCACTACAATATTCTAGAGGTACAAATTATTTGTTCATTGTGTAAAATATTTGACTCTCCATACGAGGCATTAGATTTTGTTGTACTGCATAAAATACAGTATTGTGTAATATCTTTAAATGTAAATAAAGTCTCTTTAACAAGACAGCCTGTTTATGCAGACGTCCGGTCTTAAATGCAGCCATATCATGTCGTTTATAGGAGTTGATTGACATCAACCAGCACCATCTGAATGTGATGGGGGTGGGGCACCCTTCCCTGGACACACTCGTCCGCGTCACGTTGGGCAAAGGGCTCCACAGCAAGCTAACAGGTGCAGGTGGAGGAGGCTGTGGCATCACACTCCTGAGACCAGGTACAGCAGGCCCGAGGCTCTGGAGCCACAACAATGAGCATTAAATCCATTTTGTGTCGTCGTTTTTAAGCAAAGGGACACTTTCATCCAAATGAATCATAGCAGTTGTTGTGACTGAACTGCATCCCTCAATAATTTACTATGTAAAAGTATGTATCAAAAGCCTGCAAAATAACACAAATCGTCCTGTTTGGTTAGTGTCAACCCACACAACCTACTGCAGGTATCACAGATTGTAGTTGCTTTTGTTTTTAGTGCAGATAAGATTCTTTCATTGGCTGCTTGCAGAGTTTTCTTTCCTTGACCTTCTCATCTGTAGAGGATGTTTCCTTGACAAACGTTCATCTTCTATCTTCTTTCCATCCTCAGTTCTACTAAAAATCTGTTTTCTTCCATAAATTGCTGGTATTTGATAGGATCCTTGCTCTGCTGTCTGTAAAGTACTCCCCAAACCACTGGCAGCAGCACAAGCTGAAAACACGACGAACCAACTTCAGGACAATCAGGAATGTGTTAGTTTAATGTAAATTGGCTGCTGTTTCTTTACTAATATCTAACAGTGTATATAGTTTATATATGTCCAGTTGAAAAGTGCACCATCAGAGGCTAAGAAGTCTTCCTGAAGGTCTTTTGCTGTCAAGCTAAGGAACTGCTTTGCCTTTCTAGTCTTTAGAAGCTTAATAAGATCTGAGGCCTTTATAAAAATCATCTTAGATTTTCTCAGCTTAGATCTTGAGGGATGCTCAGATGTTTTCATGTTGCACTCTTTCTTTCCTGTGCAAAATAAATAAATGCATTAATCTAGGGACAGATTTGAAAACCATTGCTTCATCAGACAGTTTATGTTTTATGATCAGTTCATTTTGTCTTGCTAGATGTAATTACAGCAGCTGCATTTCTGCCCCAGTGCCCAAACCTGTGCATGTCACTATGTAATGGGTAAAGTGTGATGAGGGAAGGTTGATGTACAAGGAGACTCTAAATCTCCCTCACTTGTAGTTTGAGTGGCAGAAAATGATGAGAGGGTTGTACGTGGGGTGTGTGTACGGGTACAACGGTGGAGCTGGACGGCAGGGGGCTGTGTGTGAACTTCTCCTTGACAAAATAAACAGGCAAAATAACCTGCAAGTTCCGTCTTTGTTCGCGCCCACAGCCTGTAGCGTGCTGAATTTTAATAAGTTCTAAATCCCCCCAATAGATTTCTAAACGCTCTTTGTTTTCATCTCAAGCCTTTCTCTGAATTGCAGCTATTTTCAAGTATCTGTTTATTCTAATTCTTTAAAAGAGTCTTTACACTAATACTCTTTAAGTCACAGGCACAGTTATTTTATCTGGTCCTTTAAAAGCTGCGTATGCGTCTGAAGCTTTTCCAGTTTTAACTGGATGTGTTTAGTTTTTCTTGTTACTGTGCAAGTGTATTAGACAGCGTCTTTAAAAGGGCTTGGAGATGACTTTTGTTGTGTATAAATAAACTGAACTGCAGCTGTGTCCTGGTGACCTGGTGCTGGACATTGTCTTTGTTTAAAAAAAAAAAAAAAAAAACAGCAGAGATGTTGCAGGCATTGGACACAGTCCTTGTGTTTCTGTATGCAAGTTAACTAAATTAAGAGATCAGGGTTTTTGTTGTTGTTGAAAAGGCATACTGTGAACCCATGTAAACACAAAATTTTCCGTTCAGCAGCGAGTCTTTATGTGTTATATTTTTGCTCATTTTGGTTTGAATTTCTTAACATGTTATTATACTTTCTTGTTCTTCTTTTTCAGAGACGGACTCCTTGGTTGTCCAGAGCACAGTGCAGGACTTGAGAGACTGCGGCTTTGATTGCTGGGAAACGAGTATCGGTGGACCGGGTGTCCAGCAACACTCCCCTGGCTCTGTTAAGGACGAAGTTCTGGAGGTTTTAAACCGCTACTGAGACCCATTTGTGACTGAACAACAAGGGGGATGCACTGTTTAATTTTTTTTCTCTATTGTTGTCACCTAAAGATTTGAGGTATCTTGAACTAATATCATGGGCTGAGATAACCCAAGAATACTTCACAATGAGTGAAGCTGGACCAGACTGTCTGCTTTCATCCGTGTTAATTACAGTGTTAATTATTTTCCTGAATGGGGGAAAAAAGAGTTTTTCCGGTTCTGTATGAAGCATTTTACTAAAGTGAGGTGATGTGTACTGACCTCAGTGTCCACTAGGTGGCATGACAGCTGCACAAATGCTTTTTATAAATCAGGATTTGCTTTAAGTGGCTGTAATAAATTTGACGTGCGAGTGAAGCACTGAGACATTAAGTTATATTTCCTTCCAAACGTTAAACCCGGTGAAGCCCACCTCTTCCAGTGAATTAACTGACTGACGGACTTTTATTCCTTACTGTTGGCATGGTAACATGTTAAATTGTTTGATATCTGCAAGAATAATGTGATTATCTTTCAGGATTTATTTTACACCAAATGATTGTTAAGAAAGTCAGGAAACCAAAATGATCACTGATGTACTCATAGCTAATAAATACCAAATGCTGATGCATGTCACATCAAATTCAACCAAAGTTTGCTACTTCTTTATTGTTGCATTGATACGTAATTTATCTCTATCTTAAGCATAGATACTGATGTTTAAAATTGCACTGTAACTAAATTATTGTAACAAAAGAGTATTTTGTTTTGCTTTTGTCTGCAGTTAAAGGAGTAAATGGCTGTGTTGTTTTGCTAATTGAGGCTGGAAAAAGGAGGACAGCAGGAGTGTTTGGCCTCTCTGGAGACTCCGGATTAGCACCACAATAATGTGAATTAACAACAACCAGCATCCTTCTGAGTCACACATTCGTGCTGACACACACACACACACACGGCCGCTTCCCCAAATTCTCCTTCACGTAATCGCTCATCCTCCTAAGTACGACAAAATATGCTGCGAATGCCGTAGATGCAGACAGCAGATCTGCCTAGAATATCCCTGATTTGGCTGAAAAGGTCAGCGTGGGATTCAGTCGAGTTTGAATATCCATTTCCGTTTTGTACTTTTTAAATGTCATGAAGATTGAGTAGTCCAAATCTGGCAGGGTACGTGCATAAACGGCATTTGTCACCCTCCCTTTTTTTCTGGCTGGCACCCCTTCTGTCCTCTGGAATTGTGTCATCTTTATGTCAGGGCAGCCCCCCGTCAGCGTGCCGCACAGTTGTACCCAACCCCTGCTGGAATTTAATTACCACTGCGCTTTTCAATTGAAATGGCATTGACGAGGGTGGGGAGGGGGGGGGGACAAGAAGGCTACAACTGAGCCAGTGTTATTTCAAGCCCCTCTTTTTTATTTTCTGTCTCGTTCTTTCACTCCTTTTAGCCCTGCGAGGCACAGATGGTATTTTTTTTATATCAATGTCAGTGGCGGCGTCTTTCTGCTCTGATAAATATAATCTAAGGAGGGCCTGAGATTATTTCAGATAACCGAGGGAGTGGGGGAAGAAGCAGAAGATACGGTGGGGGGAATATCAGAATTAGAAGGACACGGTGAGGAGGGTGCGCTAGCTCAGTGGCGAGGACGAGCATGGACTAATCATTTAACATTTTGGGTGTTTTAGGGAGTTTTGTCCAGATGGATCAATGTGAGTGAATCAAGGATGAATAATTCATTTTGTTCAAGCAGAAGGACTGAAATGCTAAATGTGAATTTGCTGAGTGGTCCTCCCCTCTGTGGCACATTCCCTCTGGTGCTCTGTCGACTGGTGAAATGCTTGTCAGGAGCCATTAAGTTTGAATGCAGAATTAGACCTGCTTGACAAGATATGATGCTGATGTCCGGCGGTTTCGCTAATAGGGATTTGGTGTATGATTTGCTTCCTACAGCAGACACCTCCATCCACATATATAAGCTGCTGGATTTGCCATTAGTTGCTATCGTGGCAAAAAGCATGATTTTTCGATCTGCTTTCTCTTGACAGTATCTGTGTCAGAAGTGGAGGTGGAATTGGCCGCAGCAGGGATTGAGAGAGAAGAAATGTTAAGTCCTTATTGTTTTAAAACAGGCAAGTAATAAAGCAGCTTAGCAGGGGATTTTTTTTCACTGCCTTGTCTTAGCGCTGTGCTTCCCTCGTCAGTCCTGCAGCCCTGACACAGCAACGAGAAGAGATGTTTAATCACACTTCAACTGTATAATTTGCCTCATCTTTGCTGTGTTCGTTCAGGCTGTAGCAGGTTTGAAGGAGTTCATCTTGCAGCAAACTTCCCCAGTTGGCATCACTAAATGATATAGTGTGCATGGCTGGATAATCAAAGAAATGAAAGCAGAACAAAAAAACTCAACACATTTTTGAATAGATCTTTTTTCCCCCCCACTTTATTCTATCGGGAGAAGCCAGGGGCTGGAGCCTATCCCACACACACCTGGAACAGACTGCCAGTCCTTCACAGGGTCACATCAGAAGCTACAACAAACTCAACCCTAGAAATAATGTAGAAATCACTGTTTATCTCAACATGCATGCTCACACAGAATCTCCAAACTCCGCTCAGAAATGCCCCAGCTGAGGCAAGAACCAAGAACCTTTTAGCTGTAAACACAGCGTGGGCCTGGGATGTTTCTGCTCCCAGCATAGCCAAAACATTTACAAATCTCCACCTGGAAGGTCTGTTTGGTCTAGGACTGAGCTTCTGTCATGGCAAACCACCTCCAAGCACACAGAGCATACTTCAGCCCCACAACTGTAAATATCTGAAACACTTAAGACACAGGACCACCATACCATGCCCTGGTTTCCATCATGGAACTGTATCATGTCTTAGTATTGATCCTGGAATTGATCCTCTGAAGTTGAGGGCGCGTGCAACGCTCTCCATCATTCCTCAGCGCCAGGAGCGCTCTTGTTTAATTGCAGAATAAAGTGCTGGTTTTTCATGTTGCCTTTGAAAAGCCTCATTGATTTTTATTCCACCCTTCATCCTCGCTGTGTTCAGTGTTAAGAGCAAATCCCTTGTGTTGACGTTGCCCCGAATGTAAACGTATTAAATCTGTCAGCGCTTTTCACAAGCCTTCCAGGTGCTGTTCAGACACTTTAATGCTCAATTTAAAAAAAAAAAAAAAAAAAAGTCTGACTTTTGAGTTTTTAACGTTCAAACATAAGAAAAAAGAAGAGAGCTGCTTCCTGTCTCACATGTGAGCTGGTGTGAGGCTAATCAGACCGTGAGATTGAGGTTCCTTTAAGTTTTGCTTTTCACGATAAGAAATGTAGTATTTTAAGATAAAACCTCAGCAGCTTACGGCTGTTAAGCAAAAGGTTTAAACAGTTTGTTATTTGGTTTAAGTTTGCAGGGCTCTTGTACAGATATATTACATTACATTACATTACATAAAGTCAAGCATTTATCTGAATCCTATAATCCAAACAGGATTTTCCCTTCTTTTTTTTGGGGAGGGGGGCAGAAACTGCATCTCAGATACTCGCATTTAAAAAAATCAGTATATGAGGGACTTTAATATAGAACAAAAACATCCTAAATGAAATTTGATTTGCATTAATTTGAGAAGCAGCTTATCTTTCATTCATTCTCTGAACTTGCTTTGAATTTGAAATAGGTTCTCATCATTTCCCTGGGATTGCAGCCAATTTATTGGATTCATTTTTCCCCTCCTTTCTCAGCAGCTCAGAAGAGGATGATCTCAAAACGTTTTCATGTGACATCATGTGATTGATGGACCATTAAAATGTCAGGCAGATGTACTTAAAACAGCAGCTTTTAGGTTGATAAATCATAGCACAAATGGATACATAAAGCTGTTAGAAACAAATATTCCCATCTCGAGCTATCTGCAGTCAGATAGTAATGGATGCTCAGTCTGATGGTCTGTCTGTCTCTCTGTATGTTTCTTTCTTCGCATTTTCCCTCCCCCAGCGTACAGTGCTGTATGTCTGGACCACTGCAGTCACGCAATTACAATGGAACAGGTAGGAGTGTTCATATTTCATCTGCTGCATTTATGATAACATCTAATAATCTGAAAGCGTAGCAAAAGTGGTATCTCGTTGCTCATGCATTATGAATGAGTCACTGATTGCTTTTTCGCATAGATTAGCAATCATTTCACAGAAATCTCTGCTATAAAAATGTACCCGGGTGGTTGGTGATTTTTTTTTTTCTCAAGAGTTGCCACATCCTGCTGCTTTTTAACATAAGACAGATCAGGTGATAGCACTTTTCCCTCTTGCCCCTTGGCTCCTTCTCCTGCTCTCTGATTTATTTCTCTATGCATATCATCATGGGGGGGATAAGTGTAATTTTCAACCCACTTTGCAACTGATTGCTCACTTAGTGAATGTATTCAGCATCTGCAGTGTTATTGTATTTGGAGCCAAGTAGTTAAGTACCACTGAGATTCCTTGGCAGCTAAGTAGATATTTGTCAACTTCAGAGGCAAACCTTCAAAGCTCGGAGATTTCGGTGAGTTTCAGTGACCTTTGGTTGTCCTGACTTGCAGCCACACGTTGGTATAACACATAAGGGACTAGCATGGTCTAGTGGTTAGGAAAATAGTCTGGTGACCAGATCCCTGTGTGAAGTCCCAGGTGAGGTTTACATATTTCTTCTGTTTCCTGGCAGGCAAATAACCTGTTTCACATTCACAATGATCCACGTCATCCAGTAATGTTTCGAGTGAAATGCACTTAACAGAGTTTTAAAAAGGAGTCTTATAAACACCGTGAACTAAGCCTGCCACTCAGTTTTTTTTTCCTTTTTTGATCGACAGATTTAAGTTGCTTTCATGATTAAAACTAAAATACATCAAAGCTTTAGCAGCACTTATATTAATGGCTTTGTTTGACAATCATAATAATACAGATGTAAGTGAAAGTACAGTGTTGTTGCACGCTGAGTAATAATAGTAAAGTGCGAGTGTGCATGAGGCGTTTGCATCTGTGCATGCCCGCACTGTCTGCCAGCATAACCCTTGGCCTTTGCCCCCTTCTTCCCCAGATGGGCAGACTCTCAGCCGAGGCCCTGTGGAGGTTGGTGCCCTCTGCCTGACAGCCCGTCACTGTGCTATAGTGGTGATTTTTTTTCTGCAGGAGATGGTGTCTGATTGGGAGCAGTGTGTGAATAGCCCTGTCACACTCGATAAGCCAGCAAGACGACCTGTGACGGGGACATATGGCATGTTTGACAGGGAGAGAGGGTGCGAATCGCACTGAATGATAAAATGGTGTTTTTCCCCCTTCGGCAATGTCATGCTTTCAGGCAAGCGTGTGGACCATCGCTCATTCAAGCGTCTGACTCCGGCCTCCTTGTGACATCTCCTTCAAGGTCCTGGTTTTCTGTGCCTCGTGCCTGGACAATTCTGACACAGCGAGCTTTCGCCGCTCACAGCTGCTCCGTTAGCTTGTCGACGCGGGGAACATAATTGGATATCAGTTTAGTTTAGTGATGCAGACTGGGAAATTCATCTAAAGAGGCTGTTTGTCAGAACTACTTTTAAAGCTTTCTGGCTATGCGGCCCTCCTTGCTGTCTCCTCTCTGACTGTCACACGCCTCACACTGCTGATTAATACACACAGTCTCATCAAATGGCTCTAATTGATGGGATCAGCCTCTTCAGGACCCTGATTTATTTAAAGGGCCACAAACGTTGAAGAAGGAGAGGAGGGAGAGGTGGGGTTGGGGGTGGAGGGGGGTTGGTGCATGCTCGGATTCAAGTGTGTCGGGGAAATTATTGAGTTGAACTGCACGCCTTTCATCCTTACTGTCAGCCGGGTCTTGACTTCTGCTGTTGCTGCCTCAACTGCTATCCTGTCAAGTGTCACATTGTCAGTGTTTGTGGCCCTGACAGACAGCCCAGGTGTCACACTCAGGCTTCAGTGCACCATCAGGCACCTCTGCTCAGGTCCCCAGTGGTTCACAGTCAGAGAGACAGCACAGTCCAATAACCCCTCTCAAACCCAGCATGTCTTGCTCCCTGGGGAGTCCCCTGTGGAGTTCACTCTCTGTGTCCACTGGGCCAGAACTTAGAAACTCTGCCAATGGTCACATAATCCTGCTTTCACTCTGAATGCTAATTATAACACTCTAACTGCTACAGTACCGCTTCTGCCGTTTTACTGTTTCTACTGCAATTTCCCTAGAGACACCAACAGTTGTATCTAAATTCAAAGGGAGCTACACTAATTAAAATATATCGGTTTTTGCACTTAAAGCAACACATGGACACATTTATGAGAGTACTAATGGACAAACTATGATGGATTGACAACAGAAAAGCAAAAAAAAAAACAAAAAACAAACAAACAAAAAGAAATGAGAAAATGTGACTGGACATATGGTGCTTTGGGCTTGACCGGTATAACGGTGAGTAATGAAGAGAGACCACGGCGCGTTTCAAAATATTAGCATCTGACAGGATGAAACCAAAGTGCAGTGCCACTCGGGGCTTCTTATTCTGAACACAAAGAAAAATCTGGTTGATTACTTCAGAGATGAATTACTCAATTGTTGTAAATAGGTAAGTTGTACTAAAGCAGCATCTGTCTTGTCAAATGCTCAACTCCTATGAAGTACTGTAGAGTTTACTGGTCAAAAAAGCTTCACACATATGGCAGAGAAATTAATTCTTCCCTCTGCCGATGACATATGTAACAGTCAATAAACTAAAGATATCAGACTTTTTCTCTTCCAAACAATACTACTTCATAGCACATTTTTCATACATTTGAGTGCTGTGGTGCATGTGGTAGTGGTGGCTGATGTTAACGTTGTCGATGAAAAAGCGGGCCCGGCAGAAAAGGTTTCAGAGCAACTAATTTAAAAGAATTAATTTTTCAATCATAAATTTTTGGCTGACGTTTATGTCCACAAGTTACAGGTCATATCTGTTACATTTATAAAAAGAAAAATGTGCATCCATGTGTTTAAATGTACTTATTTCTTTATTCATTTATCATATTAATTTATTGATTTATCATATCACTTTAGTTAAGCATAATTACGTGCATTTATATTATGATAAAGTTGTAAG
>JBBDHI010000012.1:14429620-14442199 GCA_037177115.1 Craterocephalus stercusmuscarum | reverse complement strand
GTGGTGGCATCACATAGCGGCTGCACCTCCTCCTGGACTGAGCCAAAGGAATCTCCGCTATCCTCGTCGTCTTGGAGTTGCATGGCCCTGCTAAGTTAAATAGTATTCATTTCATTTGAATAAAATTTGTTTAGAAGTTAAATGACTCCTTTATTTCCATCATGTGTCTCTCATACAGTACAGTATGTATAATTCGGTCACAGCTTGACTTTTAACTCTTTTATATCCATAAATTGGGCGACAATTTTTACATTTTACAGAATAGCCTTCCATGCCTATGCAAACTTTAACAGCTTTTGTTTCACTGGACACAGTTTCAAGCTGAGCACAGATAAACTCATTGACCCTGCATCAGATTTAGTTGTTGTTGTCCTGGATTCTTTCAATTAGGGCTGATTGGTTGGCTACGCTCTAATACAGCCTCTACATCGGATGCAAAAGTGGTATTTGCCTTTGAGCTTGTGATTGTCCTGCTTCATGTTATAACAAGAGCTAAGAAGAGGGTCTTTATCATCAGCCACACATTAAAGTGTCTTTGTGTAATCATTGTTTGTTAATCAGAACCAGGGTCCTCAGTGGTTAAAGAAACTGTGCTCAAGTTGGCATTTTAAAGATTTAGCCATGCTTTAGTTTGTGCATTCCTCCAGAAATTATAGGGATGGTTGGCTCTCCAACAATCTCCATAAATAGGCAATGGGCTTTACAAAAAGCTGGAAACACAAAGGTGGTCATTTTGCATGATTACGTTCACTTACAGGATGATAATATTATTCAGAAAGCAATTTTAAAGAATTGTGAGATAAGAAAACCTTTTCAATAGCCAACAAAATGTGTCACTGTTATGAAAGAAATGCCCTCCTTCAGAAAACAATACAGCTAATGTAGGAGGGTTTTTGATGAGAACTTCTCATCATTTTGTAAAACACTGCTGTTTTGTTTCCCTCACTGCTTTTTCTCACTTCTTCTTACTATAATCTTTTCGAGGAAGTGGCAACAAACAAAAATTTAAATGTTGTAGTAATCCTTCCTCTTTCAGGTTTAAACAAAACAAAAAAAAAACCCTACATGTGTAGATTTTCTTTTTAATGCATTTTGATCATACAGTTGTTATCTCCAGAATCTAATCATCACATTTTCGGCTGCTTTTGAAGCACTCATGATTTATTTTCACTAAATATGTAATGAAAAGCAAAAATGAAAAACTCTGACACTGAGGATGGATGCTGAAGCATGTAGTCCTTGTCTGTAGTCATCAGAGCATCAGCACTGATGACTGTGGTCAGGGTCACAGCACTTAACTCTCAAAAGAAGGACCAGTGCTTGTAATCACATAATGTGTGTTATCTCTCATTCAAGGAGAGCTCACATTTAGCAAATGCAGATGATTTCATGGACAATGTAGCTCCGAGAGATTTGCTCTTTGTATGCTTGCTATGATATACAGTATAGTCCCATTATGTAAAGCATGCCAAATGCTGGCAGTTACGCTTGTGTCGAAAGAATGATTGATAAAATATTGATTCTTATTTTTAGCATAGCTTGTGGACTGTTATGTTGCAGTGTTTAATTTGCCTGTGTTCTGCATTTCAGAAATCGAACCAATGGGATCATGCAGGAGCCACAGCACTTCTCAGGGCTGTTTCTCCCCCTCTGTAATTAAGAGCAACATTTTGTGTTAGATTATAGGGAGAACCATCGTGCCACAGAACCGGCCTGCCTGATTAATAAAAGGCAGCTAATTTCAGTGGAGGAAGGCAGCGCTCCAAAATGGCTCCTAATTACACATTAGGAGTGTGAAAGGCTCCTGCCGCTCCGGCCTCAATCCTCCGCCCAGCCCGCAACCCCTCCCCAGCCGGGGTGCATGTGCTTGCCCACCAGCACATTAACGCTGCTCCCAGGAGTGCCTAATTCCAGCCAACCCGTCGGCACAATCAGTGGCAGATGTCAGGAATCGAAGATGATGAATTATGAATATCCCGGGGATGTGGATAGGATAGCTGCGTTCAGGGAAAGGACTCCTTTTTTTTCTTCTTCCTGGGCCATTTTGGGCGGTCAAATAAGCAGGCGTATTTGGAAAGGAGCGTATCGTGGTTAGAGTGATTGATTTCTATTTGTCAATGTGAATGGGGTCCGACTAAAATTGGATGTTTTAGGGAAGTTGTCAAGGACTTTATGAGTTGGAGGGGCTGCCTGGCAGCGTGCTGCCTGTGCCTGACTCTGATAGCAGTAATGACTTCCTCTTTCCTTCTCCTGGGTGGTCAACCATAGAGCCGAGGCAGCTGGAAATGACGTCCCAGAGAAGGCAACATGAACCTCTCAGCGCGCAGCATTTGCATGGCTACATGATTACAGCTGAAATGGAGGAGGTGTGGTGAGGGTACGGCTGGGGGTGGAAGGTGGTGACAATGACAGCTGCAGAAAGGAGGACAGAAATGCAGAGTGGCTGTTTTTATTGCCACTGAACCATATCCACAGAGATGATGCAAATGCTTTGATGAAAAAGAACATTGCCACCAATGTTTTGATATCATTGCATCCGTAACTTGTTGCCTTTGTCAGTGTTGATACAGGTTTTGTTGAACCGAGCTTCATTCAAATTGTCATGCAGGATCAAATGATAGGAAAGGGAGGTTGTTTTAACCATGCTGACCTTTAAACATGGCCTTTAAATAAGAATTCAGGAGAATCGCTGGTCACTGCATCCTGGGAGACGGAGGAACGGTGATAGAAAGGATGATTCTTTGTCAAAACAGATGTCAAACTGATGCTGTGATCAATTACCGACTGACCGGCCGACTTATGAGCTGGCAGAAGATATGTGAGCGTAAACCTGGACATCTGCGGTGGCTCGCAGCCATGGAGAGGTTTGAACCTGGGGCACGCTGCCAGGCCACATTTCACCTTGCTCTCTCTGGTGAGCCTGCAGTACATTTCCTCAGCCTTCCTGCCATTCATCACCACACCATGACCTGCAGATTCATCTGAGCGGGAAAGAGGAGCTGATGCTCTAGATCTGAGACAGTGATGGACTTGCTGCTCAGCAGGACTATCCCATGAAATTTAGCCTGGAACTCCCGGGAGGAGGGTGGATTGTCACAGGAAATCGGCCTTGCCAGTCACATGTGGAAACCCAGCGTAGTTCTGCTCGCCTAAAATGTAACGTCAGTCTAGCATCTGCTCATTTACACTGTCCTCCTTTTCATCCATGTTTGACTCGCTCCGCAAACTTGTAGCTCTTTCCAGCAGAATGCAGAGATTAATGCAAAATGTTTTATATCCATAATTCAGAACATCAGAGGTAAACAGCCACCCTCTGTCCACGGTAGAGGATCAAGTGTATATTATTTTAGATCTCTCCAACTCTCTGTGTGGCTGTATTGATGTAATTTCAACCCATTTTCCTGATGAGTGCCTCAGTTCTGACGCCCACACTGCTTCTCATAATCGCAGCGGTCAGCAAATAAGTGGGCTCTCCACCAGCAACTCAGCAATATTGAAAAGTGAAAATCTATTCATCAACATGTTTTCCCGTTAACTACATCTGAATGCAGAGTGGAATCCCCAATGGGGTTGAGTCATTACTTTCAGTAAAATAACTCCATTAAATAAGAGCGAACACAAAGCTGTCCCCCCACATGCTCCCTCTACTTTCCCCCCGAGCAGCAAACCTGCCTGCTGTCTCTCACAGCTCTCAGTTGAGAAACGCTAATGCTGTCTGCCAGTTCAGTCCCACATAGATTTGTGAGGAGACCAGGGGTGATCATTTCTTCCCCCTTTTTTCCCTCCCCTCAGGTGACACTGAAATATATTTTGTGTGCCCTTTCACTTCAGACGAGCTCAGTGTGGAGGAAGCCCAGAGGAGACTAATGAGAGAGCGCAGGGGTATGGCTCCGTCTGCCTCCATGCCTCATTTTTCTTGATTTCAGCCACTCTAGTGTCGGCGTGGGGCTCCTGCTGGTCAGGTGATGGCGGTGCCAGCTGGTGCATCCAGCTCGGACGGACAGCGATTCATTTCCCCCAGCTGGTGATTTATGGCACGGCAAAGCGGAAAGAAGCTGGTGCGCATGGCACCAGGCCGCCTGAGTTAGTGCACTGTCCGGCCCCGTCATGCTTTACCACACAGCAGGCTGGACTGGCTAATTTACGCTGGCAGACAGTCACATATATCACACCCCGTCTGGCCAATGAAGATTGGTGGTGTTTGAAAGGGTCTGTATACACAGTCGATTTTCCCCACGTGTTACTCCCCGGCCGGCGTTGCACCGAGGAATATTGTTTCCCTCTCATTCTTCGTCGGTGTGATCTCTCATGCTTCATGTCTGCACCTCTTTTTGTTCTCTCTCATCTCTCTTTTTCTGTCGCCCCCTCTCTCAGTATGTAGACTTAATGTGAAGTGACTGTGTCGGAGGGAGGCCCTCTCTCACTGGTCTGGCTCCTGAGGACTGTGCCCTTCTGTTCAGGGAAACTGGGGGAGGTCACAGTAGGTAGCTCCCTCGAGCCATGGCGTATTAATGCCTGGGCTGACCTCGGTGATAAGAAGGAAGCTTCGGGCGCATGTTTGATTCATGAGTCCATCCTCAGTGGGTCCCTCGGGGGCTTTTTCCACTTGCTGTCCTTTTACTGGCAGTGTGGAGGGTTGCTGCAGGGGAGATCAGTTCTGTCTGTCACAGAGAGGTTGGGGTATGATAAAGGCACAGTGCTGGGAGTAGGCCAGAGCATACAGATCTGCCCCTGTGTCGGACACAAGCGATGACTTAATGGTGGGTGGTGATGTGACAGCCAAGTGTTGAGGGATATTAGAACAGATATCAGTGATGGGGCCTGACATCATGAGCACCTCACCTGCCTGGAGGAGGTTGTTTTTTTTTCAGGAGTGAAACAAGAAAGTGAGTTGAAGGACACTTGGCAGCTCTACTTCTTTCAGCTTTCTTTGCCTCTTGTATTTTACATTTTCAACCCCATGAAAATATTGGATGTGTCTGAGTTTTTTTTTGCGAAAAGGAGTTAGATGGCTCAGATCGAGTAAAGATGGGGTTTGTGGGGAGTAAGCTGACACAGTTTCAGTTCTAGCGCACATCTCCAAATTACATCCTCTGGAGTTTGGTTAGGGATTACTTCTGTCTAATCCTGACAAATGCTGCAGAGTGAGACACATCTCTGACAACAGAGCATCTGCACAGCCTGCAATGACCATGCCGATCCGTTCAAATAAGTGCAGGGTACAGGATGACTCTTGTGCACTCAACACTAAAAGACGCACATGCTGTGATGCAAATTTGCACGTCTTCGTAGGCAAATTGAATATGACTAAAAGCACAATCACAAAGTTACATTTTTGACAAATTTAGGAAATCTTTTGCTTAATGGTCTGTGAAACATTTTAGTTGTGCAGAATGTGAGCATTTGAGCCATGGTTGCATGCCTTCATAAGTAATGGTTTTCTAAAAGCCAGGATCTTGGTAATTGCAGTGCGCACACAGAGAGGAAGGCACATCCTTGAACAACACTATCTTGCCAGACACTTCAGAGCTCCTAATGCCAGATGCTCGAATGTGGCTGTGTAATACATAATCCTGATTTGTGTTCCTTTCAGTCACCAAAAGATCCGTACATGTCTCAAAGAAACTTGTCAAGGCTTTTCTGCACACATTGCCTTCTCACAATCAAGTCGATGCTTGTCAACCCCTCTGCTATCAAAATAGTCACAGTAGGGAGGGGAAATCCACTTTTAACACATCCCATTGCTGTCACCTCCTTCTGCCCATCACTAATCTTTAAAAGCTATTTGCAGTTTTAATATAGATCTCAAATCCCGTTTCCTTTTTCTCTCTTCCACTCATATACACACACTCACATACACACGCTTACACACACACACACACTCTTTGTTCCTCTTTTGTGGTTTGCTGGAGAGCTGGGTTTGGTGGATAGAGCAAGGCTTCTCATTCCACTATGCGTTCCCATGGTCTTGCTTTTGTTTTAGTTAAGCTGGTGCCCCCGGATTAAAGGGAAAATAATCCTTCTTTCATTGTTGTTTTTGTTTTGAAAACCTGCTGAAAAGCGATCTGTTGATTTTCCTCTCATCTTTCGCAGATTAAGTTTAAATTGAACGATGAAAGGAGAATTTAGCGGTAATGTCTGGTTCTGTTTGCTTAGGCTTAGGAAAAGGTAATGTTGACACTGTTTTTACTGGTGGTTTTTGGATGAACAAAGTGGAATGAAGGAGCTCCACAACCTTTTCCAGCTTTACTGTGTGTAATGCACATTTGCTGTGAAATGTACTAAATGTTTAATTCATGCAATCTCTGATTCATATCCACTTGAATTATTGTCTGGCCCAGCAGCCAAGCAAGCCATTTGTGTCAGATGGCAGACTAATGGTGATATTAATGAAGTCATTGCTTTAGTCAGAAAATCAATAGTCACTCGAAACAGTCAATGCAAGCGAGTAGGCTTGAATGGTGACCTAGTTCCCATGTAATGACAGCTCCTAACCCATTCTATATTGTTTGATGCTCACAACATCTGCTACCTTACTGCCGTACAATCGTATTTATGCAGGAAAACACAGTAGAATACAATCCACAGAGTAAATGAGGAGGAATTGGGGCAGCTGTAATTTCTTTGTTTGTATGTGACAATCAACACTGCTAAGTAAAAAGGAAGTTGCTGATGCTTAATGGGACTAGCAATAGCATTATTATTCCACATCATTAGCTGTAAAACAAAAAAAAATAGCTCCAACAAACACTGACCCTTGTCTTTTCTCAGCCACAGAAGGAAAAGGGCAAGTAGGGCCAGGAGGTTAACCTGGCTTTAGTATCTAACAGCCCAGCTGTTATTGTTTTGGTCTTTTGAGTCTGTAAAAGACCCGACAGCGTCAGGGTTGGAGTGGGGCCATGCAGGGGTCAGCAGACCAGTGGCGGTGAGATGTTTAAGGAACTCTGTATACCAGCTCTGGTTCCTGCTTACTGAAGCAGCCCTGCTCTTCGCTGACATCAGTCAAAACTCTTGACTGTGTTATTACTGCGTTCTCTTGTGCACTCTGAGATGAATGGGCTCTGCATTCACTCTAACAAAGAGTCTTGGCATGCATACAGCAGCAGAAACTGGGAATTCTCATGCTGCTTCATCATTGAAAAGAAGACAATATGAGCCGTCCTCTCTGAACTGGTCTGGCGAACACTGACATCCCTATCTTCTGCTGAGAGACACTCCCTGCAAGTCACTGTACAGAGATGACAATATGTTTTTTTCTTTTTTCCTGCTTACAGTGGCATGAGCGCACATCTGTTTTAGCTGCGATTGCTCCAGACAAAATCAGTCACCATTAGTGTTGCAGTGGCATGTGATACGTTTCCCTTGGATTTGCCTCGCAACAGTCACATTTTTCTTCACAAAACAATTATGTCTTCAAACCCTGGTGCTATTTACTTTGGGTAAATTAATTTTCTTAATAATTGTATGCCAACATGCACTACTTTAACACACTGAAACCAACCAAAGAAAGCAAATTCAGCGCATACATATAGATTTTTTTTAATAATTAGATTTATTCTTCCAATCTTTAGAGCCTATTCTCAAAATTAAGAAATAAAATGATATTATTAGCTAACTCACCCCCAGCTAATGAATGAAAGTTCAGCTGGATATATGCAAGCAGACAAGTATTTGTATTTCCACAGTATTCCTTGTTTTGTCCAGCATTATAGCATGCAGAAAGACGGTCTGGCTGCTGTGATGTGGCAAGCAGTGCTATACTTTTAAAGCAGAACTTAATAGATATAAAGTTCTTTATAGATATAAAGTTCTTCTTGACAACCTGAAGGGCTCTATGCACAGTTCCACATCTTCCTAAACTTAAGGCTGCTCGTTTGTTTCCTCTCTTTCATTACTGGATGAACTGATTAATCCAGGTGTGTCTGGCCATTTAATGAGGGCGAGCACACCTGGAACAATCAGTCTGTCCAATAATGAAAGACAGGAAATAAAGGAGCTCCTTTAAGTTCAGGAAGTAGTGGAGCTGTGCATAGAGCCCATTTCAGATTTCTATATAAACTATAAACTTACTATAAAGCCATAGGACAACACAATCTCTGCAGAATATACACAGTGAAAAGTTTTACCGTGCAAATGTGACCACATCTGTGCAAAGGTCAGAATCGCACCAGGTGGACCCCGAGAACTGGGTGATCGGAAGCCACCTCAGAGCGTAAATCCCGGCCACTACACCACAAATACGACTATGCATGCGCCCAAAAGGCAGCAAAGGGAGGCCTCATGCACGGTCTCCTGCAGCCACGGGGCACAGGCCATGGTAAGCTAAGATCAGCAGCCACTGACCCCACCGCAATGTTACAACTGCACAAATATTTTAGTCAAAACTCTTACAGAAGTGCTAAATGGGAACTTATCGGTCATTTTGTACCATTGTTGTACCATTGTTTCCAAATTGAGGCAATCTTCTTCAACTGTGATGATATGTAGTCATATTTCTTTCACTTTGCCCTTTTTGTTTGATCCTTTTTATTTTTTGTTTCAGAAGTCTGAATGTCCTGAAAAGCATGCGGTCTGGGAAACAAGCAATACACCCGACAATGATATATAAGAGTGGATCCTTGTCTAACTGTAGCTCAAATTAATGCTTCAGGTTTTTAATAACATTTTGACATTTTGAATTATGTGTTTAAAACAGGAGTGTTTGGCCTTTGGGGCAGATCTATTGGTGGAAATGTAATTTGATATTCATGCTGTTCTTTTCTCTGTAGAATCATGTGAAAATCACAATCGTTTATTTCCTTAGAAGAAGTTATTTATAACTGCTGTACAAGGTTCTCTGCTGATGAGTCTGTTGTGGTGAGCTGCTATGTTTATACAGTAGTTTCGTATCACTACCCTTTTATTAGTGTATATGTGTTATGACCCCCATCTGTGACCATTACTTTTGATTCTGCTGAATGCTGCTGTCTCTTGGCTGCTGCAGTCCTGTGAATTTCCCCATGCGGGACTGATAAAATATATGATCTTATCTCTTACATTATTTAACTCAAACAGGAATTAGTATGCCCTAAAACTAACCAAACGAAAAGAAAATGGAACTATTGGTGCTAGTCATCCAAGAGACTTTCTCTTTGCTCTTTTCCAGCTTCCTTATGAGGAATTTGTTACTTGCTTACATGACAAACAAAACTTTGTGTGCCGCTGCTTATTGCAGTACCCTGTCGAGTTTCATCACTATGACATATGTTTTTCTCTCTAAACATTTGGTCTTAGGTTCCTTGTTTAAGTTTTATAGTTGAAAGTGTTAAAAATATTTCTCCACTTTAATTTCCTGAGACAAATGGTCCAAATGATTATTTGTCTTCTGATATTCCTTTGCCCATGCTTAAAGGGCTTAATTTTTCCGCCAACATTCAAGTTAACCAAAGAACATTTATTTTGTCACATAAACCCTTGTTTATTCAAATGGAGATGATTTTAAATGGGTAAAGTACAGTTTGTTTTGTTTCTCATTTGTGCCTCACTTTTAAAATGTGAGGACATTAATAATAATGATTGTTTATACATAGAGGGTCATGATCTCTGTCGGGCTAACTGAGGAGTGGTGATGCAAGTCAACATCTCCTCAGTGGGTTGCAGAGCAGATGCAACTAAAATGCCGTTACCAGAGACAGCCTGGTCCTCAGGCGAAGCTCAAATACCTAAATGCCAGCCCTCCATTGCCACCTCCTCACCCCCTCAGCAAAACTTCCACATTTTAATCCAATAGTGTGCATAAAGCTCAGGGAAATGATATTTAGGAGACAATGAGTGCCCTGCAGAGAAAAAGAAGGGAGGGGGATTAGTGTGGGTCTCTGAAGTGGCTTTGACTCCCCTACTGATGGAGAGTAATTAAAGCAGCATACTGTGCTGTCGATGTAGCTAAAGGGGGATAGTAATGAAACATCACAGCTCATAGAACTTGGGCCGGCAGCTCCATACTTTGGCCTCAAGCTCTGATTAAGAGCACAGTCATTATGTAGGTTGTTTCTAGACTTACACACACATGCCAACAAGCGACTGCTTTCAAATGTTAGGATTTATTTGATAGTATTAGAGCAAATTTAGAATTTGGAAAGTGGCTGAAGTTGTTGCTGCAGGGATCAGAGATAAGTCCGACATTTTGATCAAATGACAAACGCGTGTGTGTGTGCAGAGAGGACGTTAGTAAAAATAAACGTCTATCTAAGGTCATTGTATTTACAGGCCAATCATACACAAGACTGTAATGCCTGTGACTCATCTTCATTGCCTGATTCTTCTTATCTTCCTAAAAGATAATCTGGTAAACGTTTAATGTCACTGCTTGCATTTTGAGGCATGTCAGTGCTCAGCAAAGTGTGTCTTTGATACAACATGGAGTAAAATGGATGAGTGATTTACAGAGTGTTTGGATTCCTGTGCACTCTTCCCTGTTGGATACTTAAGGTTATGTGAGCCAACTTCCTACTTTAACCCAATGAAACATCACAGCTGTCAGACACCTTCCTGCCTAACTGACCCTATATAATCGGTGATACAAATTTGTTTGCCGAAGCTTTAATACATCTTTGGGTGATATCACATGTCTAGTGAACCAATTTTAGTGTACGACAGGCAAATGTACTAGCTAATGTTGCAGTACACTGCTTTTTCCAAGTAATTACAGATTTAATTGGTTAATATGCTCCTGATTCACATTTCCAGACTGGTAAACAAACAGATTAAACAGCGACGGACAGGAACCACTTGTTTGCTGCCTCAAGATCAAAGTAGATATTTTGGATTTTATCTGCTGAGTATGTTTCATCTGGCCATCATTTTTCATTTATTTTATGACCACATTTGTTCTGTATCATCAGTTTAGATTAGTCTGAGACTCTTCCTGCAATGAACCCAATACGATAATATAAGTGAGAAGACCTGTTTTTCCATATTTTCTCCAATCTTACCAAAATAAATCCTACTTTGCATAATAAGTGTGTTCTAAAGTTGTCCATTTTAGGTGTAGAAATAATAGATCCTTCTGTTGAAAACATCTCTGTTAAACTGCTCTTTGATTTGTTCGTGGTATAAGAGTGAAAAGGGGGACAGCACATGAAAGAAGAATGGTTTTTAGTCTGTTTCAGTTGAGATTAACCATTGCCTTCTGATCCTGAGTGGTTCAGTTTGGATGATATTCAGAGCATATTGTAGTAAAGATCACAGCCACAGAAAGGAACGGCTATAATAGAGTTCCCTTTGCCCGAACACATGTGAATAATGGATCATTTTCACTCCAACTCCCATGTGTTTGCCCAAGTTTGGAGCTCTAGAGCAAGGGTGGAGGAGTCTGCGGATGTTAAATTAAGCATGGAGAGAATACATAATGAGCTATTATAGAGAGGAAAATATGTCCTAACTAGTGGTAGTTTGCACACAGATCCCAAATGGTCAAAAGACTCTTTCACTCAGCCTGAACCCCCCCCCCCCCCCCACCCCCCACACACACACACACGCACACACACGCACACACACACACACACACCCGGTGGTGTTCCTGGCAGAAGTGGGGAAATGAAGATTATGGATTTTGCGGAGGGCAATTGTGGTGCTTTTTGAATTTTAGCATTTAGGTCAAACTTTACTTGGGTCTTGCAACCATCTGCTCCTGGAGTGCAGGCCAAGGCCACAGGGCAGTGCTCGGGTCCTATCAGGATCAATGAAGCGGCCTGGTAGAGCTCAGTATATCGCTATGATGTGCCCTCTTCATACCCTGTGTTTCAGGTGTTTTCCCTTTTTAGCTGTACCCTCCGGGGAGCCAGCTTTAAAATGGATGATTGCATGCAGCCATCGCATTAAAAGCATTAATCCCGCTCTTATCAAGCAGGCAATGATGAATTAGGAGCGTCAGCTCTGGGCTCACCTTTGTTGTCATTTGAACAGAATCAAAGCTTTAAATCACAGGGCTGCACCTGGTAATAGGAGGGGGGAGGCATTCTAATACTGCGTGTGACAGAGCCGCACTGCTTCCAGCTGATTTAATAACTGTAGAAGGAGGGGGGTGGTGCTGGGCTAAATGAAAATTTGAGCAAGGTTTTAAAATATATGATTGCAGGATGAAATGGCAGTCGCCCTCATTTCTCTTTGCTTGGTGTTCTCTTTCCCTGCTTTGCGCCACAAGTCAGCTGAATTTGAGCTGCCATGCAGTTTTTCTGGCCACTTTTGACAAGACTATAACAATACATTGCTCTTTGTGCTCCGTGATGCTTGTTTTCCCTTTAGGTCATACAGAACTTTTCTTTGACAGATAGTATGACTTGCTGCTGTTTTCTAACAGTGTACTATTATGATCAAGTTTAAATTCCTTATTGTCATAACGTGTCAGTACCAGAGCCGAAAACCCTTCATTCTCATTAGTAGAAAACCACTTCACTATTTGCTGCTTACAAAAATAGCAATCTTTACTGCTCTTAGGAAACATTCTCTTACAACTGATACAAAGTATAATAGGAAGGTGTAAATTTTACCGACTGAATTGAATGATAGTTTAATTAATTGCTTTACTGTTTTTTTTCATCA
>JBBDHI010000012.1:14408777-14428505 GCA_037177115.1 Craterocephalus stercusmuscarum | reverse complement strand
AAAATATCTTTAATTCACTAATATGCAACATCTAATTATAAATATTAAAGAAATAGTATTAAAGAAAAAATAAATATGTCTTGTGTTGGGACACCACAGAACCAATGCTCTCATATGTGGATTAAAACTAACACTTTAACAGTTAAAGGGAACAAACTTCATTTCTAGATACCCACTCCATTTCCTCCAAATTCTGGATAAAGCTCCTGGGCTTCCCTCAATCTATCTTTCTCTTCTGGCCAGACCTTAAAAGCCCATTTTCCACTTATTCCTACTCTACCCTACTGTACCTAACTCGACTCTCCAAGGTTTCATGGTTTTTCCACTTGAGGTTTCTTAGGCCAAGTAGATACATTGGCATCTTCATTGAGGTTCCAAGTCGGGAGAGTGGATCTTAAAGCATGATGAAAGACCATTAGCAACACTGGCTATGTGATTTTTGTTTGCTGACTGGCAATAAAGACAAGACAGAAGAAGAAGAAGAGAATCTGTAGTCTGCAGTGGTTTCCTAACAAACTGCACCGTGGTCCGTAAGGAGATGAAGACCTTTCTGTGTTTGGTGGCTGATGAAAAAGATACAGAATGAGCTAGATGGAGCCACCCGGAGTGGAAGAGTTTTCCAGGAACTCGCCGACTCAGTGACTGCTCACTGTTACCAACGTACTTCAAAACAGTGTGGGGAGAAACTTAAAAAACTTAAATTAAACTATGCATTAAGGACCAGAACAGCAGGAGCAGGAAAAATAGGAAAGACTGGAGGTGGTTTGCTCAGGTGCAAGTCATTTACAAGCAGCAGGAAGGATTGTGGCCTCATTCTTAGACTATGAGAGCAGTATTGCAGATTGTGGTGATATAACCTGGAATATGCTCCTTCTCATGTATCTCTTCAGGACCAGCTACTACTGGGGCCATACAAGGGACCATTGGCCCACAAGTACAAGGTGTGGAGTGTGGCCATGAAAAGACAGAGGTACCTGCTACAGCAGTAATTGACTAATTGCCATCCCGAAGGTCACCACAACAGTCCAGCTGGAAAGAGAGTTTGAAGCAGGAGATCACGGAGGACGTGAAGTCCCAGGTGAGCAACCATGCTCAGGAGTTGATGAAAAAGCGCAAACTGCGTCCCTTAACCACCTACACCTCTATCCTCACCCCAAATGCACACAAAGAGACACAGTATGTGGCCACGTCTTGAACGTTACCAATGAGATGAACAGGGGAGGCCCATTTTCCACTGTTGTAACAATGGCTATACACACTGCTAGGTTTTGGAGGTCAGATGCCACCCCACTGGCTTTAAACAAGACCTCCTTGCTGCTGAGGTCCTCATAGCATGAGTTACGAGTGTACCAGAAGGAGCAACGGACATTGAAACCTTTATGAGGCATTGTTAAACCAATGGGGTATTGGTGGAAGGAGGGAAATTGGCATGACTGCTGGATAAATGATCCCAAGTCACACTAATAAAGCATAGTTTATTCAACAAACATTTCACCCAGGCTAGGCTTGGGAGGATCCCTGTAATTTTCCAGTTAAAAGCAGAAAATACTCTCAAAATCTTCTAAACTATGTAGTACTGGATTTTAGGGAAGGTAGTGGTGATTGTTAAAAATGAATACTGTACCCACTGTAGTTTACTGTCCTCTTTATTATTGGTATGAATGTTGCGACTGCCTATTGGAATGCCTTGTCTAAAAGGCCAAAATATAGTGGGCTCCTTCAACAGCAAAGGACAAACCATCAAGAGTAGGAGGATGATTTGCTGTCAGTGTATTGAAGGATAATTGTGGCTGAAGATGAGCTATATGAGAGCCTTCTGCCCCCAAGGAGCAAAGTGCTCATCTGGAGCTAAGATGGATCCTAGAGGTTGAGACTAATTTGCCTTAGGGGAAGTACTTCCAGACTCAAACGGTGTTGGGTTGCTTGGACCACTGAAGTGATAAAGGATGGTCGAGTCCTTAAGACTTTATAACTCCCATGCTTACCAGCTGAAGCCAGGGCACTACCAGAAGCTTGGGAAGTTGTATCACATAGATGAAATGGATGTTCGTTGACCCCAAGAGTTGCAGTTTTCCTTGAGGGAGGACTGTGGAAGTTTCCCCGGTGGATGTTTCAGTTGGCCCAGACAACCATTAGCTCCCAAATGAGGTGAGTGGCTTTGCTAACCAGTCTTTTTTGTCTACAGAGCAACAGGAAGAGCTATACAGCCTTTTGTGCAAGTGGTAGGAGTTGTTATCTCAACACGATGAGGACTTTGACTGCGCTGACCTGATACAGAATCCACACATTGGATACAGCACCCATCAAAGAAATACCACCACTCACTCCTTTGATGTACTTTGAAATTAAATTCCTCATAATTTGTTGGACAAAGGAATCAGTAGGGAGAGAGTAGCCCATGGGCTGCACCCATTGTGCTAGTTATGAAAAAGGATGGATACTGGAGATTGTATGTTCACTATAGAAAACTGAATGAAGCGACACAAAAATGCTTTCCCCCCTGCCTAGGACTGAGGACACTCTGTAGCCTGACTTAAGCAGAATGGTTCTTCACTTTTGATCTGATCAACAGTTATGAGCAGAGTGAAATGGATCCAAAGGACAGAGAGAAGATACAGTAGCTTTCACTACATCACTCGGGCTGGAGGAGTTTGACCGAATGCCTTTTGGACTACGTAATGCTCCAGCAACTTTTCAGCAGCCAGCGCAGTAGTGCCAGAGTGGGCCTCTGACTGAATTCTTGCTGGTATATTTAGATGACATTATAATTTACTCACCAGATTGTTCTTCTGATCTGCAGCACTTGGCTGAGGTGCTTAAAAGGCTGTGGCAGCATGGACTGAAAATGCACCTAGACAAGTGTAAGCTCTTGCAACCTGAGGTAAACTTTTAAGGCCATGTTCTGCACTGGCACACATCTAGAACTGTCAGACAGGTACAAGCCTCTCAGAGGCTCAGACTATTTTGAGACTATCAGGCTATTACAGGTGTTTTGTACCCAATTTTTCTCAAATTGCAGACTCACTGACCTACACATTGACAGGAATACCAGCTGATAAGTGGTCAGAAACACAGAAGGTGCAGTGGTCCCCTGAATGCCAGAGAGCATTTGATGTCCAGAAAACTGCTCTGACTCAAGCCCTTTTCCTTGTTTATGCTGACTATTCTCTCCCTTTTCAAAGTAGTCATTGCTGGGTAACAGTTGGCATCATTTTATTATGACACTGAGTATTCCTCAGGTAAAAGCAATGTCATTGCCAATGTTCTCTTCAAGTTCCCAGTTTCTTGTCCATCCCAAGCTGGGCAGGGGGACTGAGTGGAGACTCAATCCATCTCAGAAGCCATAATCCCTAAAGGAAGGGGTGACATATGGGCTGGCAAGGAGTGTGATGAGGCACAAGCTCAGGACCCCGATATCCAACAGTAAAAAAGTATGTGGTGGCAGGGGTGGCACCATATAGGGTAGAACGTCAAGCATTGCCCCTCGTTCCCAGAAACTGCTGCAGCAGTGGACATTCTAGATAAGATACTGTGCCAGACAGAGATTGATCAGCATACATATGGAGAGTGCCTCCAGGTATTTGTACAAGTACTAGATGCCAAAAGGTCTTGAAGAAGGTTTATGAAGCTGCGGCCAATGATGTACATCAGCTTCATCAGGTTGGATCACTTGCAGCAAGCAGAAAAAGAGATAGATCAATGCTGAGGCAACCCAATTTTTATGCCCTACCCACTTGAAATGCTAGGTTTAGACTAATTCTCTTTAGGGCAGGCTAGTGATACTTATCAGGACATCCTTATAACCACTGATTTGTTTTGCGTCGGCTATTTTACTCATGATCAAATTGCTCAGATTACAGTGAAGGCACTTCCTATTATTGAATATGCGCTGCACCCCAGCGGTAGAGGAACAGAATCATTGGGCAGAGTGTTTACTAGAAGTGGTCCACACCCATAAAAATACTACACATGGAGTAAATAGTTATGCTCCCTCTTACCTGGATGTTTGGGAAACACCTGTGACTCCTTGTAGATATGGAGTAGGGTGTAGGTAGTACAGTGTAGGTGGTTGCGTGTGTGCAAGATTATCAAAATAAATTCTCACTTGCCTATCACGTACCTAGAAAAGGACAAAGTACCTGGTTTCTATCATTTCCATTATAATTGAAGCCCCCTCATTGTGGGCAGGGTTGCCATAGCAAGGCAAATCGTAAATAACATGAAGTCATTTGTTTAGGACAGATACGACACAACAATGGAGGACGCCGAGGCCATGCTTAACTTGCTGCTCGGCCTAATATGCTCAGCTTTCCCTTTTCATTGATCTTATGACAGCTAATACAAACCTTTATGATCAAACTACTTGTTTTGAGAAAATTGTAACTCTAGGACTTAGAGAGTTGTGACTGATCCCAAATCTTCTTTACCAGAAGTGACAGTGAAGATGGTGTCCTGTGGTGACAGAAAATTTCACATCTCCCTTGATTATATCACTTAAAATTCAGTAAGCTTAAAAATTAATAAGTGATATTTACAGCTGCTGCCTTTCATCGCCAATGCACTAAATGATTATAGTTCTCTTTACTGGCTAATATAAATTGTTTTAGTATTAAGATGTGAGAAAATTGTACATGTATAAGTATGAATCACCAGGTGTCTGTAACTGTTGTAGTAATGTTTGAATAAAAGCATGAGGTTAGCAACAGCAGAAGTCACACTTATTCACACATTTCATTAATTGAGCTACATCAAACACACACCAATATACATATTTAGGGCAATTGTTGGGTTTAGTATCTTACCGATTGTCACAGGGTCCATCCAACAGCCTGCCTACATCACTTTATCCTGAGCTAAAGCTGCCCTAATATCGCTTTCATTCCTGACAACATACCCGCTGCTGAGCAGAAGGTGGCTTTAGTTAGATATAGATTGTATCTGGCAAACAGAGCATAGTGGTTGGTTTCTTTGTCTTGAAACAGCCCTTAACATGTCAAGATAAGTTGAGTAAATCAGACAGAGGCAGGCAAATGACTTCAGCACAGACCACAGTGAGTGGTCCAGAGTAAAACTGGTGTCTGTTTAACGTTAGAGAAAACAATTTGATCTCCATGCAATCAATGCAACAACCATGCAGTTGCAACTTCAAGTTAAATGCTATTAAACTATGACAAACTAAATATTTAAAACCACAAATGTAATCCTAACTGTGATACAAAAGGTAACCACCACTGTCAACTAGATGCATCTCTTTGGGACCATGATGTGCTGAACACATTTTCCAACAGTTGCTAAAACTTTTGACATTTTATTGAAAATCAAACAGAGATGCATGAACAAAGACTTAACAATTTTTTCAGCTCTAAACAGATGGAAGGCAACATGAGAGAAGAATGAGTTTGGTTCACTGAATGTTTCCCTACATGTGGCCAAATGTTACTGCAATCTGTCTAAATTATGCTAAATTATCATTATTGGGATAATTCAGGGTCACAGTTGTTTGCATTTGCTGCTGGTGAAGCAGTTGTCGGTGACCCTAAAGATATTGCAATGAGCCATCAGTAAACTTAAAACCATCTGCTGCACATCTGTTTATTGAGGATCTATCCATATCTACGAGAAGAAGAAAGAAGAAAGAAAGGCAAAGGCACACTGAGAGGAATATTTCTCTAATCCTCTGTCTATCCTGTCAGATGCTATCAGATTGCTTTGTGCTCTGTATTGCTCTACCCTCTAAGGTTTTTGTTTTAGTTAAGCCCAGCTGAGCTACCTTCAGACACGGTGGTCCACCTTGACAGGAATGACCTGTGACAGCTGTGACTATAAAGTGGAAACAGATCTGTGGTTATGCGTATGGCCTCTGGAATTCCACTGCTCTCTTGGGTCAAATCAGCCGTCCTTTACAAGAATCGATCCCAGCATATTGATGGCTGCAGCGATTTAATTTGCTTTCTGGTGTGTGATTAGTAATGATTTACAGAACCCTTTGTTCTCCATGAAAAGCCTCAAAACAATCCTTTTGATGAATTATCTATTTTTTTCCCCCATGTGCCCTTTCATGAAAGAACCTTAAAAATTCATGGGTTATGACCTCGCCCACCAGAGAGGGGCATGATGTTTCCTCTGGCGATCAGTGGGAATTTGACAAACTTGTTTTTTGCCTTGCCACAGTAAATCTAGTAGTAGAGGTCATCAACTCAAGACATACTTTACAAAAATTTAAACAAAAATACAGAAAGGAAATATTTTTAAAAAACAATATAAAAGCTAAAATTATATTTAGTGCCTAAGAGGTCAGGCTCTAATATCAGAAAATCCTATCAGTGACTTTTCTAAAATAAATGCAGGAGTAGAAATTACCAAGTGTGTAGATACTAAAATAGCCTACATTTCACAGACCAACCCTTCATGCCATGCTTTCCTCTCAGAGTAACCTCCTCCCACTATGCAGTGCAGAGAGAGCTCTGAGGTCACAGCTGCAGCATGCGGGGGATGTGAGGGCAGGCCGGGTGGAAACCTGGGGCTGAGAGGAGAGCTTTTGTTGAAGGGATGACTTCGAGCCTCTCTCTTGCTGTCAGTATGAAGAGCTGGAAGTGGAACTTTTACCAGAGAAGCCTTGTAAGCAGAGGACCCCTGTCATGACCCTGTGACTCCTGCTGCAGGTTTCAGTGCAGTTAACAGCTCAGTGAAAAAAACCCAATAAAATAATTCTTGGTAAAAGTTTAAGATAAGGTACACAAAATTATTCTTCATTACCAAGGAACACATTTGGAAAGAATCAGGAGCTAAACTCACAGTCCAGGCTAATTAGGATAATGGATAGTTAATCAGTGTTTACTGATTAACATGAAACCGAGGTTATGATTCTAGATTTTACTTGGCATATGTATGCATACTCTTGGTCTGGGTACACTGGAATTCTAAAGTAGAGCTTGGAGTTACCAATGAATACATTATGATTACATAATGGTCAGTTAACACAATAAAAGACAGTATGTGTGGTGATGGGAATTCTGACGTGTGGAAAATAGTGATGGGAGGGGGAAAAAATGTAGTAGCTACATGCTTGCAAAAAGTGAGAAAACCTCACTGACTGCTGAATGGAGACCTGAAGCTCTAAACCATAGCTGTCATTAATTGTATTATTTATACAAAAACTCCCCCTCAGTTGTTGTTAATGAGACTTTTGTGCTTTTTTTGCAACAAGTTTGCACATGCAGCTTTAACTGGTGAAACTCTAAAGACTACTCATAATTGGTCCATCAGTGATGGTTATGGCAAGCCTTACAGGAACCGATGCATCAAATTGACAGATCTTTATACCTGTTTTTACATTACGCTCTCAAAAATTGATATATGCCACAAGTGGAAAAAAGAAAGTTGCCATGGCATGAGTAGGGCAGCGTTCATACAGCAGCTAAGCAAGCTTTACATGTAACTTGCTTACCAAGGGCTACATACCATCATCATTGATGGACTGTGTGGTCAGACAAAAGGTTTTAGTGTGCTCATTCATAGCAGAACATGACCTGTTATTTACATGGTTGGAGACTCGGAGCCTCTTGCGAGTCTATTCCTAAAAAATTAGCCAAAGATATTAAAGAGGATGACCAAAACCCAGGTAGACAAAGATAAAAAAGGGGATCATAAGTATGTTTGCATACTATAGTGATTTTATGTTTACTTCCTCTTTTAGACCACACTTAATAACATGTATGTTTAAAGTTCCCATTCTGTATTATGCAAAATTAACTTTCTAACAGTCAGCTGTGAAAGAGGACTGTTTCTACAACTTGGTCCCATACAGTGCAGGCTTCGCCAAACGGCTACATGTAAGCTTCAGCCGTTCGCGACACAACTCTAAAAGTAGCAGCTGGAAATGATTTCACCTTGTGTTATTGTGTGGGACTGCTTAGCCTGATAGTTACATGTTAGCACTGCAGTTAACATAGCTCACTCCCTCCTTGAATCACATGCAAGAGTCGTTAAATATCTGGAAATATTCAACATCAGATTTGTAAGTGCGGACGCCTCATCTGAAGCTAGCATTAGACAATTATTTGTCATTTAAATGGTTGTTAGGACTGTCACGGTGTTGTCTGAACATTCTGCATAACCTCTGTTGTTGTGATGAAAGAGCAGTTTGCACTCATTACCAACAATAGATAGATCTCCCTCATTGGTGGCGTAGTTGCCCCTGGAAAAGTGGGGATATTTTCACTTTTTTTTACCACAAATTTTCATGTTGGCCCTAGCAATAACAAAGGGCCTACTCATTGTATCTGATGTCTTCATCTAAAGTTATACCTGCATCTTTGGCTGTGGGCAGACTCTCGTTCCCTGATACACATGTATGCAAAATCATATTTCAGAGAACTACAAAGGTACTGATAACAACTTTGCCACTTTAATCAAGTGACAAAGAAAAAACCCTTTATGAAAGGACACGTTTAAAACATACAGAAGTGGTTTCACAAAACCAGTCTCTTCACTGTAACCATATGTCATTCCAGTCCATGCTGGTTTGGTTCTTGTTCATTAATATTTTAGCTTTGATAAAGACCACTTGTGTCTAACACAGCAGTTCTTTTATCTATTCGGTACGGTGCGTTTACATGGAAAACTACTGTTTATAAGAAGAAAAAGAAAGTCAAATAATGATATTCTCTAAGCTAATCAGAATAAGAATACCAGAAAAAACTGTTGTTTAGCATTTAATTGGATGCTACTAGAGTTAACAATAATTAACTTTTAAATTATCATGATATGAAGCACAAAAGAAAGATAACAGCTTCAAAACTGTCTCACTGGCTTCGGGATCGGTGAGCACAAATCTAAACCTTAATAAAAATGCAGGTCACTTTTGAGAGTTCCATACAGTGCATAATCAGATTTCTGCCACACAAAAATATAGTTTTTTGTGGACATAGTCATGAAAAATATCATAAAGTTCAGTCTCACTGTGTATAATTTCCGTCCCAACTAAAGTGTGTTTACAGATTTTTAAAAAAGTTTATATTTATCTTAATTCAATATTCCTTTCTACTTTTGTGCTAAAAATAGAAAAGGGAAGACAGAAATTAAGGGTAAGGCTAAGATTTCCATACGAAGCGCTCCTGACGGGGGGAAGGGGGCGCATAACTTCAGGTGTGTAAATGCGAATGTTTACCCCAAGTCATTTGCTTGCCAACAGACATGGAGACTCGGGGGAAATGAGGTGTGACACACGGGCCCACACATGGCAGGCTGTGGCAGTTGCTGCTTTGATGATTCTGTGAGCTTATGGGTCTCCAGGTGAAATGCAACTGCTTGTCCCAGACGTTGACTGTAAATAAGCAACTGTTTTCCAACACCACACAAGTAGGGGTTTGACTTTCCCTTCATGTCCTTTCATGTTATTTCACCTTAGATGTTATTCAAAGCCTACCTGAGAAGTTTGCAGATGTGTTGCGGCTCAGTAGATTTTTATCTTTGTTATTCTGTCTCCTGGACTGTTGGCATGGAACAGTAGATAAAGTTAGGCTCCGATTAGTTTGAGACAGATGATAATTGATTATGATATTTGAGCATCGTCTGAGCCAGATTGGTTGATTATAAGACAGCTTCGCGATAACACACGTGGTCGGATGATGAGATAAAAACAAGAGGGGCCTTGATCAGCTCAAGATATCCTGGTTTAATATCATCTCTGTGCAATATTTGGGGACAACATACTGTTTCAACATGAAAAGAGAATGTGCTTGCACATTCGCAAAAATCAAAGGCCGCCTCTGCCACTTCTCTGCCTCTTGGTATGTGAGTTCATGGGAGGTGACAGTGATTGTAAAACCAATTTGTTTTCAATCAGAAAGAACATCTTGTGCAGAGATTCCTTTGTGTATTCAGAAAAGGCCTTGATTATTCTCCTATCCTTGCCTTCAAAGTGTACGTCAAAACTGCCTCGCTCACAGGTGCCAAAAGTACAAGGCCTTCGAATACACACCGTCACATTTCCTCTTTCTGTCAAATTATTCCTCTCTGTTTTTGCACATTGTTAGCCATCAAAAAGCATCAGACTCTGCCCGTGTGTTATTTTCAGGCCTCTCTTTGTTTGCGAATGTGAATGTTTTAGTGTACAATTTTTTTCCTTGTTCTTGTTCTCACTTTTGGTTTACACAAGCGCATACCAAAGCTGATGTGATGGTCCAATTGATTTCTGTCTGTTATGGGAGGGCGGCCCCGACAAAATGTCTGATGGGTTAAGAAGATAAATTTGTTTGTTTTACTTTTTTGTGTCTGTGTGCAGTCAATACATTCTCACATGTCTCATATCGACAACTTATTGATCCCTTTGCATCCATTTTCAGTGCATGATTAACCGTGTATTGGCACTTTCTGAGGATAGGGAATCTTATTGTTGGATATTCTTCTAAAGCATTAAATTGTCCAAAGGAAAACATTATACTTAAGTGCTGGATTATCAGCAAAGAGCACAGGTTACATACAGTATGAGGTCAGAGGGAAGGTGAAAGAGATATAAGAACGGTAAATTTTGGGTTGTTACACCAGAGACCAATATTCTAAATCTGACCCAACATAAAAATGACCATTTTAGAGTTTTAAAACCATGAGAATTTACAATAAAATCGGGTATTAGTCATTATTTTAACAAGAACAAAACCTGCTGTCAGCAACAACTCTGCAACTACCAGAAAGAATTAGCCTTTCTTTTTTTTTTACCAGTTCTTTTGTTGTTGTTGTTTTTTTTTTTCAAAAATACTCAGAAAATATCTTCTGTGCTGATTTTACTAGCATTATTAGCTGCAACAGAAAGCTTGACAGGTGTGCATTAACAACGAGGGAGCGGTTTAGTGAACAATCACTTGTTTCTAAGAATAAAGCTTTATGTCCTGCCCCGGAGTGCGGTGCTGCTTCCTGCATCCACCCACACTTTTCTCCTCTTTATTGGCTTTTCCTCTCCTTTACTGCTAGTGGTCGGGTGTCCTCTCGCCTCTCCTCCCCAGAGGGCCTTCTCCCTTATTCACTTCCCCCTTATCTGACACATCAAAGGATCTCATTACGAGCTGTGACACAGCCCCACCCTGAGCCAACCTGTTCCTACCATCACATTTAAATAGCATCACATTGTGTTCATAATAGGTAATGTCATGCACTGCGGTGTGTAATGTCTCACAGATACCCATATCCCTTCCTTTCTGCATCTTACTGTTTCAGCCGCACATGCCCGACAGACACCCCTCTATAAAATTCTCTTTTATTTATAGCTTGTTTGCTTTTTATAAGGCAGCTGTGCAGACCAAAGTCGCTCATCTTGTTTGATGTGCACATCTCTCATCTGTGATTACTAAGTGAATCCTAAAAAAAAGGACAGGCTGTTAAATGAAACGACTGAAGTGGAGCCTTCTTAGTGAAGATTATTCTGCTTGCATTTTATTTGCCTCCTCTCTATTGACAGCACATAATTTGTGTCGGAGATCTAACACTCCCCTGCAACAAACGGAAGGGCCCGATACAACTGTTCAACGTGGAGCTTCAACATCCAAGACCTTACCTGTAGGCTGAGGAGTCCCAGCGCTGCAGCCGGGGCCATAATTAACAGGAGTGGGGTCCCATTCCTGCCGCCCTCGTTTACCCCTTAATTTATTTACTAAACAGAGTAGAGCCACACTGACAGGCTGTTAAAGAACAGAGCAGTGCTTTTCTCGTGTGTCGTAAATAGTCTCTGTGGTAGACTTTGCCGGGGGCCACTGAGCACAGCCAGAGAGGAATCTGATTGGAACAGCGGATGAGGAGCATCTGTGAGCTGCATTCATATCATGACCACTGTGAAAACAATAGTATTCAGCAGGTATAATAGATCTTTAACTTTTTGCTCGCTCATTTGACAGATTTCCCTCAGTACCTGCCAACAGAGAGCCAATTAAAGCAGTGTAACGTCTAACGGAGATGCTCTCTGTCCTTGCTACAGTATGCAGGTGGGTGTGTTTGTACGCTGTGTGAGCACCGCATTCGTGTTGGAAAGGGCACATGTAAAGTTCAGGCAGAGAAAGCACAACTGCAAGGGCAACTTTTCCATCTCTCGCAGACATTTATCTGACACTTGAGAGTAATAGATGAAGGTTGCAGCATTTTTGGATGGGGATGCGGGAGTTTTTATTTCACAGGGTGTTTTGTTTTTCCCACAGAGGATTTATTTTGGCAGGGCTGTTACTCAGAAGTGCTACTCTTTCCTCCCTTTCTTCCTCTTCATCTATCTCTGTCCTCTCTTCATCTCCATCTGTTATTTCCCTCTGAGGTGCTGTATCTTTCTTACAGTCTCCCCTCTATTTGATGAACTTTCGAGATTTTGTATAACAAAGCAGAGAAGAAACAGCAGCCATGAGGAAAAAAAAAGGGACAATCACTCTGTCAAGGTGCTTTGAAGAGCAGAACACCGCAGCAGCAGATTAATGTCCTCATAAAGTGAGGGAGCTGATTTTGATGGAGGACTTTATAGATTTTGTAGGTGGTCCACCTCCTGCGGGTGATATTTCTTTTCTCTTTTGTTCTACATAGTAGTAAGAGAGAAAGCGAGGAGATGTGTTAGAGTAGGAGTGAGCACGGGGGCAGATGGTGACACTGACAATAACTAGCACAGTAAAACAGTCAGTCGAGTCTCTACCCTGAGAATGGCCTCCTATCTAAGTGCCTGGTACCTCCCAGAAACATCTGCCACCGTCTATCAGTTTTAGTTTTTACCCTTAAAACACAGTTTTGAAACAACTGAAAGCCGTTACCCATATTGTACAATTAAGAGGCAAATGTACAAGAATGATTGTCCCCTGGTAAACAATGAATCAATAAGGGAAGAGTTGTGACTATCGATGATGTGACCAGGTAATGAAACTAAAAACCTCCCAGTTACAACGGTTGTCAAGGAGTCTCTGACCTTCATTCCTCCCAGAATTCCTTTCTCTTCCTTCTGCTCCGGCTTGATAAGAGTAAACAAGGATAAGCAGGTTTGAACGATTTGTCATATCAATACTTTGGTCTCATCACACATTCAGAAATGAACAGTCTTAAAATGTTCAAGAATTTCAGCCATTACATGCTTTGTGCATGCAGTGTTTGAAAATGACAAGCAAAAGCGAAGGTACATCCTCTGCCGGTAAGTAAAGTTTACTGGAGTGATAAATCAGAAGATGTTTGTGTTTTATAAAATCAAAAGCAAACAGCAACCCTTCCCGGAATTTTGACTATATGTGACTGCATATTTGCCTGCAGGGCAAATGGAGAGTCTGTGGAATACAAAGGCCATATGCTATATACCTTTCCTTTTTTGCTGAGACCTTTTGATGAAATTCAATTTGATGGCCCAAACAGAAGTAAAAAGAGACGCTTGACGGAGGAGAGTTGAGTCTGAACCACACAAGCCAGGGTAAGGAGACCTCCCTCTGGGCCTGGCAGCCCAATCCAGTTTATTGATTTTCTGTCCCCTCCTTCAATATGTGGAATGCGCCAAACCCAATAGATTATGACAAACGTGCCCGCGAGAGACCGCCGATCCTCTAATTGATCTTGATGGAGTACAACTGAGGATCAAAGGTTGGGAAAATTCGGTGACATAGCAGGTTTCTTCACTCCTTCCCATAGACACTCCTTCAAAGTCTATAAAAGGAACCATGGCCTTGATGTAGAAGGGTGTCTCCCCTTCTCTCCATCAAGCCATATCTCCTGTCTTCTCTGTGCTTGTGGACAGTGAGACTTTCACTGCACTGCTGAGCACAATGGAGTCAGTGCTTTACAATAACAACCTCCTGCCAAAAGCACAAAAAACAAGGCAAGAGAAGAGCTCAGTGCTCTATTTTGATGAAAGTAACAAGCACAGCTTGTTGTAAATAGGCTTTCTGAAGCCTGAGGCAGCTTTTCTCCCCAGGGGACATGCTTTCTGCATCTCTCCAAGGGTTGCTGTCGCCAAAAGGTTCTCTCTGTAAGGGAAAAGGAGGCACAAACAAGAAGTTGCTTCAGCTCTTCTGGCAAAAGGAAATCATCCTTCTGTCAGGTACTGTAGCTGGGATTTGCTCCACTCAGATTAGGAAAAATATATTTAGACGTTACAATGCACAATCGCGTTTGGACCTTTGTGTTTGCTGTATTGTTAGGATTACAGCCCAGGTGCACTCAGAGGCACATTGTTAGCCGAGTGTGTTGAGATGTTGAGCTACTGAGGAAAGAGGTAGCGCCCTGTCTGTCTGTGAGCTCATCTTCCTGATCCCTGATAACTCGGATGTGTGCTTATTCAAATGAGTTCTGCTCTGGGCAACCTCTTGCAAATCAGATGCCATCCACGCTAGCATTGTCACACAAATTAGAAACGGATGTTAAGGGCAGAGCAGAGGTGCAGAGTCTGTGGACATAGTTAGCCCCGGTTGCTTTGACATGCTAGTGCATCTCTCTCCGCCTCCATGGGAAGTTCAATCACAAGCCCGACTCCCTTTCTCCCCTAAAGAGCTAAGAGGGAAGTGAAAGATGATTGTCTTCAACCTGCCACCTACATTTGAGAGTTTTTTTTTCTTTTAATAAATCTCCTCAAACCTCTCTCTTTAGTTACCTTTCTCCTCAATGCCTATAAGCCTCTCTGATCCTTTCCAATAATAATGGCATTGCCAGCCAATCTCTCTGAAAATGGGTTCAGCGCATACCTAATCCCATTTAATTACTTAGACACACAGGGCTCAGGACACACTCCTCAGGCAGTGCCTCCCCCCTCTGTAAGCATGCCCTGTTTGCACCCCATCCACCTCTTCTCATGAATTATGGATCCCTGGCTGCAAGGCGAGGGGTGATCATTCTGCCTGCTCTGTCATAAGGCTCAGGGAGAACCTTAGCTCAGTGTAAATATGGTGCCTGTCTGGGCTTGAGGTGCCCTATTGTGCCTGGTATTAAAAGCTCACCACTCTCCCACTCAGCTCCTTCTCTGGTGCGGCGCTCACAGCAGGGGGGCAGGGGTAATCGCACAGGCCTTCCAGCACTTTGCTGTACTGCAGCCGAGCTCATGCTGACCAGTATTATGGTTGGCAGTCATCATACCTGTGAGGTTGGGAGAAATGAAACGGAGATAGAAGTTGAAAACCGGAGAATTAGGCTGAATCAGCCCAGTCTTACTGTTGGTCTGTCTGACAAATGTTGCTCTATATAGCAAGACAGTAAAAACACTTCAGGGAGACCAGACAAGGCTCGCTCAGTTGTGTCCTGGGGGAAATGGTGAGATAACTTTAACACAGGGATCTTAAATGATAGGGGATTTGAATGGCAAGTAGTGTTTTTGTTGTTTTTACAGGGATATTTTAATACCATCTTGAGCACTGAGCTGCTACCGTTAACTCAAGTCATTGCCACGACATTGGCGACTGAGTGCAGCCGAGAAGCAAACTGGATAAATCAAGCTGTCCACTACTTTCATTTCACAGGACCAGACCTCAGCTTTCCAGCTGCTATCACGTTTCAGAGGTGTACACACTTCTGGGATGATAAACCTTACTTCTGTTCCGCTACATGAAGACATGAGGATGTGTTCAATGAGTGAAAAACAAGGTTATATACATTCAAAGAAACGAGTAAATAACGAAGCAAGACCAGCATCTAAGGACCTATAATTGTCAATGTCACAGTTCTCCCCTTGCCCCAGGAAAAGAAAAGAAAGATGATGTCTCTGTCAGCCCTGAGATGGTTCGATGCTGTCTGTCAGGGCCCTTAGCACATTTCCCTGAGCTTGATACAGACAGGGCTTGTCTCGCTGCCCTCAGCAGCAGACAGACATCTCATCTTTATCTCCCCAGATTTTTACCTAATCTGTTTCTCTCCCCCTTGGCCTCTCTTCATGAATCTGTCATAAATCATTTTGGATTCTGGCCCCCGTTTGCACAGACGGTTTCATAAAAGGAGAGGAATGAGCATCAGATATCTCGACTAAATAGCGATCAAATTACACGGGATATGAAATGCTGTAGTTTGGAATCCATTATACTACTCAATAAGAGTCTTTGCACTGTAATATGTCAGCGCTGGCCCTGAAGGGACAAAAGCACAGATGGTACTGTATATGTGCAATATGCATATGACTGAACAGTTTAATAAGTATGGTTGACAGCTGAATGAACAACATACAAGCTGAGTGCACACAACTTCTTCATCACAACAGCCTGCTTTGCCATTAAGTCTTACCATATAGACATCAAAATTTGCCTGACAGCAGCTAATTTTCCATGTCATACAAAGAATCTCGCACACAGCAAAACAGTCGAGACCTTGAAAATGAGTTGTGGTTGCTTTCAAACCGCCCACAGCAGGTGCTCTTATCCACCGATGAGGGTTCATCTTATGCTTAGCCTTCTTTACAAGCTACACTGATTACAGAGATTCATTACAGTGTTTTTTTTAGTTTACTTTAGAGTTTTTTTCTTTCATTCCACGTTTACATAAAAACAACTAATTACATTCAATAACAAACTAAAATGATGAGCGCGCTAAATGGACTGGCCCTATCTGCCTCCATCTGTTAAAACCGCTGCCTCTTTTAAAGAGCTCTTCATTTTGACAAGTATCATTGAAAATTCCGTCACCATGGCAACAGCAGACTCATTACATTTAATCCACTAATTGCTAACTAGCTCCACAATTGGCTGTAATTGCTTTGGGGACACAGTTAACCCCTTGGTTGGTATGCGGAGCCAGGCTACTGCTGCCGGAGTCGGACAAAGGCCAGAAATGAAAGATGCTGCAGTGGAAACCTTACCCTCAAAGTCCAACCCCACTTCCCAAAAATGGAAAAAAAAAAGGTGGGGGGGATCAATCCTCATTTTCCAACCATCCCTAAATCTCCTTGTCCAATATTAATTAATGGGACTGGTTGCTATGGTGATGGATCACCATATTCTCTGTCAGCAGTATTTAGTCAAATGGGCCCTAATGTTTGTTTGTTAATGGCAGCGTAAGCAGCGCTGGTAAAGGTCTTTAATTATCTTCTCAGTGACTCTGCCAGCACCTGGGCCTATTCAGCAGCCGTCTGTGCTCCATGCATCAAATGAAGAAGTGCAAATCTGCTCAATAAATCGGGATTCTTTTGGCTTTCATGTTTACAGTGATTGGGACACTGGGAGACCAGCGGTGACCTTACATGAGGATATTATTATGAAAATGTCAAACAATGCAGAGGCTTTTAGAGTCTGCAAAATATCCGTCTACGTGTAATAACTTAAGAAAACAAAGCAAATTACTTTATGGGGGACATCAAAGTGCTAACTACACATCTGCCACACTAAACAAAGGATTCTTTTGTAGGTAATATAAATCTTTTCTATGCATTTTGGCAAGATTATTAATAGTATCAGTATATCTTTACAACGACTCACATTACAGAACTGCCTGCACGTTGATATGAAACAGAGTGACCAGTATGAGTAGTACTTTTGATGTATGTGTGTGTGTTCACATGTCTATGTTAGAGTATGTTTTGTGTTTGTGTGCGTGTGTGTGTGTATGAGTCAGGGCACTGAACAAACCCAAATCTCTTTGAAGAGTGAAAGGCTCAAAGGATGGAGAGGCAATCTGAGAACTTCACAGGCGCAGAGGGGAAATTGCCTTGAACCTTGAGGTGTATGAAAGTGCAATTTGTGTCCCATCTGTTCTGCTTCCCTTCCATTAGGAGGAAGGGTGCTCTCAGGCCACCGAGGAGAAAATGCCCCTGTGAGGGTCTCAAGGTACCCAGAGGCTCTCACAGATTTAATTTGCCTGACCAGCCATCTAGTGATTCCCTTTTCTTCTCTTTATTATTGCAGCTTTGATTATTATAACCGTGGTTTGCTTTATTTTCCATTTGAATATGAGAACAATGATGTTTTCTTTATCTGTCTTTTCTTTGTTTTTGTTCCCCTTACTGTAACTATAGTTGAAGCATGTCACAATGGTAGCTTAGCCAACAGGTGCTGTGGTGACCCTCGTCTCAGAAGAGATGAGAACTTTTAGAGACGAGAAAAATAAAATAAGATAAAGTTTGTTGTTCTTTTGTGGAGTCTCTCCATCTTCACTGAATCTTTCTCAGTCGTACCACTTTGCAAAGCGGCTTGGTAGACTTCCTTAACTTTTTGCCCTTTCTTCTGAGGGATTTGCATGACAGAAGCCGGGGGAGAAGTTTGTTGCCTGGGCAACGGATTGCCTCCATTTGCAGTTGGAGCAGAGGTGTTACTGGGGAGTTGAAAACCGTGGCATCAGAGATTAGATGGGGCCCAAAGGATACATGTTTGTCTGTGCCAAGGAAGTGCATTAGTGGCACCAAAAGAGCGACTATCATCAATTCATATTTGGAAAGCAATAAGGCTTGGGGTCAAATGTTAACCAGGGGATCGGCACTGTTATACATCAGACTGAGATAACTACGCATAGCTTTGCTGCATCAAGCACGACCAATTTCTAATTTGGAAATGTTGCGTTAAGCCAAACCGGGTCTTTGCTTGGCCCTAACCACATTACTTCTGGGCCTTAACATCCATCAGTCTTTGCATCGAACCATCCATCCATCCATCCATCCATCCATCCATCCATCCATCCATCCATCCAACCATCCATCCATCCATCCATCCATCCTTCCATCCATCCATCCATCCATCCATCCATCCATCCATCCATCCAGAATAAGTCCTCCCATGGAGTCTCCTCCCACTTGGAACAAAAAACTTCCTAAGGGACTGGGTGAAAGGTATCCCAATCAGTTGCCTGAGGTACATAAGTTGTTTCTTTTGTATACAAAGTAGCAGTGTTTCTACTTTAAGCTCCCCCCAAATGCAAACTTTTTACCTCATCACTGAGACGAGGCCATTCCACCAACTAAAGCTGCTTGTATCTGGAGACTCACTTTTTTTCAGTCACTACCTAATTTTCGTGACCCTCGGTAAGGGTGCTAACATAGAACAGTAAAATGAAAACTTTTCCTACCAGCCCAGCTCCCTCTTCATTACAATAGACCATAACCAGTCCCTTCTTATTGCTGCTGAAGCCACAATCCACATGTTTTTCTCTTGCTCAATCTTACCATCACTCTTGAACAGGATCCCAAGATACTTAAACTCCTCGGCTCCGTTGTGCTCTGAAGGTCATTGTTTAAAGAGACCAGCAAAACCACATGACCTGCAAAGCACAGATTTGTGGTTCCCAAACAAGGCGCCCACCTCTCTCAGTATACAATTCATGAACAACATACAGTAAAAAGGATTGTGAAAGGGCTGTTCCTGGTGGAATCAAATACATGTGTGCCAAGTGGTCAGATATACCTTTTGCTTTGTTTATACAGACACAACATTTACTCCAGCCTTAAACTAAAAAAAGACTAAACAATGTTCTAACACAAGACTCACAAGAGAGTCCAGAAAAGCAGTCTGAATAAACAATAGTCTCAAACTAGACTTTAACAGGTGTGTGTGCATCGGTGAGTGTGTGATAGTCAGTGATGCTTGTGTGATGGGAATGTGTGGGAATGACTTTCTGGAGAGAAAAAATACATAAGCTCCTTTTTGCATTTGTGTGCAACATCAAGAACATGTTCCCTTTTTCTTTTTTCTAAAAATAAGAAAATAGAGACACAATAAGTAGGCTGCATTGTATGTCTTTATTTTCTTATTTCTTCTTATTGGTATGTCAGTTTACATCTTGAGTATCACGACAGCAATCTATTTAGAAGGGAATGAGGTAAATCAT
>JBBDHI010000012.1:14385644-14396108 GCA_037177115.1 Craterocephalus stercusmuscarum | reverse complement strand
CTACCGGAGATGAACACCCTTTTCAGCATGTCTTAACATGATTACAATTGTTTCGGCATCGTTTATATTTCTCTTTATATCTTCTCTCATTTATATTAAGCACATTGACTTGCTTTATGTATGAATTGTGCTATATATATAAACTTGCCTTGCCTTCTGACGAAGCTTCAGTAAACAGTATGGTTCAACAGAAGGATCCATCTCTCAGGTTCTGTGTCACGTTCTTGATGGATATTTTTGCTAGACATTGCTTTGAGATGTTGTTCATCTCCGGTAGACACAAATAGTTTGCCATGCTAATTTTGCCTTTGCCCTGGACTCATGGTCTTTCCTTAAATTTTGTAGGGACACTTTGCATATTGCTCTGAGATACATCAAGCTTTCAGTAAATTCCACTTTCAGAATTGTCTTCAGATTTTGCTAAATTGTTGATCATTGGTGAGAGACAAATAAATGATCATTCTATGATATTCAATCTATGTTATACAGTTTCAACCTGGCTATGCTTGACTGATTGATATAACTCTGGTTGGTTCTTTGTGTTAGCTCTTTTATGCTTCAGAGATTCATCAGTCATTGTTGGGTGATGTAACAAGTGAAAAATCAGCCTATGTCCAAAGAAAAACTTTGAAAGGAGTTAAAAAAGCCAAAAGCTCTTTTACTCAACACCATTTTCAAAGATTATAAGAATGCTCGGCCCTTTGGATGCTAAATATGAAGAAATAAGTTACTCTGAACTGACAACTTAAAAGATAGCTTGAAATGTAGGAGCAGTGCCTCTTCTGTCTGATGATTTTTCGATGTACTATTCAAATAAATCTATTATTAAAATGTTCATATTTTCATCCTTTTTTCTCGTCAAATTGCTCCTCTTCTGGTTTTATGTTTTATCTTTGTTGTATTCTGTGTTTTTAGTTGTTAGATTGGCTTTTATATTTTTGTTCAGCACTTTGTAACAACTGCTGTTGTGTGAAAGGGCTCTATAAATAAAATTGTTGAAATAATGATGGTTCGTCCTATAAGCATTCAATTTCAAGTTCATAAAAAGTAAATTCATCTACAAAAAAAATCACATTTCTCTCCTTCAGCGTCTATTGTAAAACTTCACTTCTCTTTGCGGCGATGCTTCAAATCAGCATTTCTACTGCTTCTAGCTGATCAGTGTTTTGCTCAAAGGTATTTCAAAAACGTCTGCAGGTTTTAGTCCAGTGCTTGCCAAGAAAGGATGATGCCTTTAACCTTCAAGCAGGTTGCTCTAGAAAAAAGATCTGAAACGCAGTGATAGTTAAAAGAATGATTAAAGATCTCAATCTGCATCCTGTCATGGCAATTTATATCAAACCTTTTTTTTCTTCTTTTGCAAATAAACAACGTGGTTTCAGACGCTTAGACGCCGAGCATCTCTATGGTAACAGTCCTCAATTACCGATGATTGGCCAACCCGTGGGAATGTTTCTATTCCCTCCGTGCAGTGATTGGTCGGTGGGCGGTCTGAGAAGCCTGACAGTCTGCAGCGTTCCGGGTTATTGTCAGTCTCGGCAGCTCGGCAGAAGGACAGGACCGCGTCCCGGAGCTGCCCAAAGCAGCTAGAGCTTTATTCAGATGAAACAATTTCTTTTTTGGTGAATATACCAAAGACAGCCTCCCTGAGCTTTGCTATCGAGGTTACTCTGCAACCTCAACTGGAAATCTGAGTCTGAAACGGGAGGCGAGACACCTCGGAGAGGCTGCAGACACCGCGGAGAAAGTGACAGACGGAGCAGAGCCTGATCAGCGGGATTTTACATCGCATCGCATCAGTTTAGGATATTCCAGGCAGCTGCTTTGGCCCTGCTTTGATTTCTTTCAGGGTACCTTCACACAATACTGCCTAGATAATATTCCTAACATTTTCATAATATATTTCACATTAGGTCGCCCGTAGTGATCAGGCGGACCCATGCGTGACAGCGGGAGATTTTGGAATACTGCATAGCCGTTCAACTACCGAGCCTTTCCAACAAGAGGTGTTTTATTTTTATTATTTATTTGAAGGGATCTTCAAGCGAGAGAAAACGGCAACCGGGACCCCTGACTTTGTTTCGGAGACTAAACGCTGAAAACCCAACGCGCACTTGGTGCGCAATCCTTCTGAAGACGCCTCTGAAATCGCCGACCTGCGCTCTTGCCCTCGACATAGATTTGGCAGCCGAAGAGAAAAAAGGCAAAGCTTATTAACTTTGCATGCTAGAGGCTAGAGTGTGGAATCTAATTTGCAGGGTTACCGGTATATTTGCATACCATCGGAAGACGAGGATAAACTTAATCAGCATTTGACATCGACAAAGCAGCAGCTGGATTTTGGGGGAACGGAATGAATCCTTTTTAATTTGGCCCGCAGAAGAACGAGACAGATTGCTCAGTGAATGCTACAATCTGCATGGAGTTCTAGTTTGCACTAAGGAGCAATTTATGGTAAATATATTTTACATTTTTGTTTCTCCAAGTCTTGCGGATTCGTTATATTTTGGGTCTGTATTGGTTGCCATGATTTTAGTTCCTCGCTGCAACCCTCTTGGATGGTAAATAAAGAAACGTAAGGAAATGATGCATATTTGTAAATATTCCATTTTGTTGAACGCTGCTCACATTAGGATGCCTCAGAATTAAACTCTTTGTTTCCATGCGTGACCCACAATAAACGGAGTGTTGTAAAAACCGACTTATTACGGTGCCGAATAGCTTCAGGAACTGCTTTGATGTGTAATGTTGGTCTTTTCAAGTATGGGTAGCAATTAAGTCTGTTGTAGAGGGCAATGCACCGCAGGCACCACAGACAGGGATGTGTGGCACTGGAAGGGTTGCGGCTCGGAGCAAAAGGTGCGAATTTCTCATCTGTACGCCCCCGTGCGTCACTGCGTGCGGGGAGGGCGAGTATAGTCTGCTGCAATTAGAGATTTTTCACCCTGGAGTGTTAATGATATACAATCCCTTTTTTATGGTGTGCCTGCCTGTATAGTGTGACAGGCTTTTATCGAAGAAGTCATAAAATTCATGGAGATGTGTGCGTAATACTGAGAAACTTTTCACTGTATGCTCGGCGACATAGAAGATGTTCTGTGCAGCACTGTGGTCTGGAGACAATTTGTCATTGTCCTGCAGGAATTCCTGCAAATGTGTCCTGTGCAACCCAAGCCTCAAACGGAGCCGGAAGCGTCCGATTATCTCGAATACGTCTGAAAATCTTGGTGTGCGTTTTTTTTTTCTTCCTCGAGTATGAATGTGAACTGATAATGTTTTGTCCATTTCGACTCCTCTGAACTTAAAGCCTCGCGGGTTGCTGAGGTTGCTTTGCAATATTTAGCTCCATTGCTCACACTGCATAGAGATGAGCCTCGCATTATGCTGACTGTGCAGCGAAGAAGCTGCACACAGTATGTTTTATCATTAGACTACAAGCATCCTCCAAATTGATCTTCCTCACTGGCTCCAGTCATTCTCTGTCTAGAAGCCTCGCAAATAGGCGGCTCGCTGCAAGTAATATGGGCCCCTACAGCAGGGCAGGCGCCCCCACAGTCAGGGCACCTGCCATAGAGCCTTCCTGGCTGTATTGAATAAAACATCCAGTGATGTATGAGGCAGGAGCTGCACCCGAGGGGGCAGAACTGCCTCATTTACTTCCTCCTCTCTGCGCCTATGACCTGCTGAGCAAATTGTGCTCATATTAGCTCTGTGGCTGCTCCTCACCTAAACAAATAGTCTTCCCAGCATAATGCTTGCCTTAACCCAACATGATGGTTGGACAAGGCAGGAGAGAAGGAATGGCAGAAAGAAAAAAGCTTTAATATCTGGGTCACTGAAATACCTTTTTTGGAGTTTGTAGTTCTGTATTTTTCCCTCTTTGTTTTTGGTTTGCTGTTAGATTTGGCTTTCTTTTTAACACTGGACCCTCAAGTGTCCTGCTGCAGACTCAAAGCTTTACTCACACTGTACTCCTCTGCTTTGATGGTGTTTTCTGTTGCTCCCACTATCCGAAAAGATGTGGTAACTTAGAAATTTCACACTTAGGTCCAAATTCTGATCACACCAGCAGTTCCTCCAACTTTTCTCCACCTGCTGATGAAATTAAGAACATCTTAATTACTTAAGTAAAATCTAATCTCCCGTGCTCATTAAGCTGCCAACAGTTGGATTGTGGATGGCATATTTTAGCAAAGCATTAACAAAACTAATACACTAAGAGGAGCCTGGCATTTTATCAATTTGCAACTCAAATTGCATATCACTGTGATTGATTGATAGCATCTGGGTTCCTTACTGTATTCTTTGCTTATTAAAGTGCCTGCCTGAAGTGAATAAGTGAGCTGCACTCATGAATATCGTTAAAGTCGCTGAAGTTTAATTTCCTGTGCTGTGTATTAATCTTTTTTAATCCTTGCATGGTTTGATTGTCTCAACACCTTCCCAGAGGCAGCAAAACTCATTTTGGCACTTAAGATGACTAAAATAGTAGATACAGATGTGTGTGTGTGCATGGGTGTGTGTGTCTTATCCTATGCAGTGTCTAAGCTGGCATGTCCATTCTTGTGTGAACTCTATTACTAAAAGTGGAGCGTTTTCATTAAAGAACATGAAATAATTTTCTAAAGACCAATTTACTGTCCACAGACTCCTTTTTATAGAATAATATTCTTTTAAAAGGAAAATAATCATTTTATTTTCCTGTCAAAGAAAAGACATCATTTCCTACGTTAGCCGATATCATATAAAGCTCAAAGCTTTTACCTGGAAATATCATTGGACACTTAAAGGAACAATGTTTTCTTTCAAAGCTGTGTCAACAGCAGCTCATTGCTGCCTGATCAAAGTGTTTCATATCATCAAAAGTCTACAGCATTCCTTGTTTTTACACTTTTTCATGTGCAGCCAAACAAAAGAGATGTGCCCTTTCTTGTGCTTTGTATTTGTGCACGGTTTGATGTAGACGCTTGCACATCAATACCCAGGATGTGGCGACAGCGCATGAAAAGGAGAACATAAGACTAAAGCATTACATGCAAATGACTGTCGAGTAGCAAATACAGCCCGCAGCCAGTCAATGTGAGTGAACGCAGGTGAAAGTGATGTTCAGTTTCCAGCTGAGATGATGCTGTTATCCAGGTTTGACTGGCAGAATCAGAAAGATTGGTTGTCTGCGCAGTTAGCATTTGCTTGTCGGTAGCGCTACTATAGCACATTTCTGCTTGACACTATTGATGGAGTTGCGGGTCTGCTGATGTACGAACCACACACATTACCACTCCGACTGTTTTAGCTCTGACTCATTGACCCTCAGTCTCCTTAGACACACTGACAAAGTCAGATGAGCAGCTCTCATCCATTAGCTAAAACCGCTTATCATGGAGAGGGTCACAAGGGTCTGGAGCTTTTCTCGGCAGACGCTTAGCAAGAGGCAGGGTACGTGCCGGCCAGGTCTCCAGTCAGACTCATCCCCAAGTTTTAACATATTATATTCACTTTGTGAAAAATCTCAGAAGACTGACCTGGAGAAGATGAAATCACACAAATGGTACAGAGATCCTAAGTCCAGCTTTTATAAATTGGCTGAAATTTTAAATACTGATCAGGCTCCCAGTTTTTATATGGCAGGAGCTTAAACATCAAAATTCAAGTGTTTTTTTTTTCATTTTTTTGTTTTCATGTGGAGCAGCTACACTAAAATAGACCACAGCCATGTGATTGCACACAGACACTCCTGCTGTGCTTCTGATAGGAGGAATATTGCATGTTAGTGAACGCGTGGCCCTCTGCCCATCACTCCACTGATGATTTCCTGCTATTTTGATTGTATTCAAGGGTTTTCCTGACCACTGGTCTGCTTATGAAGCCTTGGCAGCTCCTCATCAGGGTTATCTGCAGTCAGTTAGCACAAGGCGGACAGCAGCGCTCCTCCGACCTCCTCCTTCTCCTCCCCTCTCGCCCCCTGTCAGTCTGAATGGAGCTCACGTCTCACCAGGCCTCGAGGTTAATGTATAGTCTTTCATTCGGAAAGGTTAGGGGTGGCCGGTCCATTTTTTCTTGTCTGTAAAGGCTCTTGTGCATGGGAAATAAAGTGAAAGGGGAAATATGCAGTTTATACGTGGTTAATGAGTACACTAGTATGGAGAGGCTCAGTGTGGGGCGGTTTATAGTTTGCTCCATAACTCAGTCAGAAAAGTGAGGGGAGGCGTGCTCCTTCCAAAGAGTTCTTGGGCAGGGGAAGAAAGAGAATAAAGCAAATCTGACAAGCTCTCCAACAGCGAATTTGCTCTCCTTAAAAACAATGCCGCTTTTGTCTTCCTCGTGGTCACATTGATTTGTTCTGGGTGACAATGCAGGCTGCTGTGAAATCACCCCAGCACCATTGATCTCAAGGAGAAGAGGAGGAGAGGGAATGAGAGCCTGGCGACAGAGAGCAACATGGGAAAATCCACAGCGTGCCCTCTTCAACCTTAACCAGTAATAAAATGAAGGCCTTGGTTACTATCAGATCAGCCCCCGCTGTAGTCCTCCAGCCGCCGCGTTGCGTTCTCGTCTGTGCTTTGATTTGTTTTGGAGGCCCGCACATGCTGTTTGATTTGCTATTGTGCCTCGCCATGTTTCACATTATCAGCTGAACTCTTTATTGCCACTGTTTTCCACGCCAGAAGCAAGGCTGTTTTTATCTCATCCAGGCCTCTGATTAATCTTCCCCTCTATGCTGGTGTACTTTAATCTTGAACAGGAGATATCTGATTCTCCTCGGCTATTGAGGAAGATCAAACTTTAATGGAACAAGGAACTGCACATCATGCTAATCTCCATCTCCCTGCATTTTGGTTGACTGCTCTCCCTTGGGCTTTGTAGCTTTCTGCAGAAGCAGGAAACGCATCAGGCAGATAAGATGTTTGCTCTTCATGCTTTGGTAATTTATTCCCAGCTGACGATGGCCACCACTTTACATCTCTGCTGTTTGATTACCCGGGTGAACGGAAAGCAGGTTAAAAATTAGGGAAATGACTGACACTTACAGATGATTGTCTGTGTGACCTGAACATGGGAAACTTTTCCAGAAGCGTTAACTGGGGGGGTTTCTTCCCCGTTCGATCCATGCAGAGGCAAATATGCCCGCCCGCTCTGTTATTGACATGTGGGACAGGCAGGGGAATATGTGTAGCCTTAGGAGAGACACGTCAGCTGCATCCATGGATGTATCAAGGTTAAATGCTTTTGATTGCACACAGTCATTTCAGGAATTAGCTACTGACCACTTTTTTTGTTCTTTCACTTCCTCCATATCATTTAATACCGCGGCTCATGATGCCAGCCAACATCTGGACTGCGACTCGATCCATTCTGTTGCAAATGCCTACCACTTATGTGGCGACACGCCTCCCACAGACGGCGTGTGTCTGCGACAAGAAGAGGCTATTACCCATTTCTAAGGCAGTTGCTATAAGGTAATGAAATTTCCAGCGACTGGAGAAAACAATGTTGTCTGGTCCGGGCTATAATTGCAGAAGCCACCTCGCCCCTTTTTTCCTGAGTTCAGCGTAAATGCAACACGATTTAATAAAACTCTGGAGATTTTTATCACTTATTGCCAGGGCCTGGCAGCCGCGACAGGGAAAGTAAGCCGAGGCTCGCACAGATAAAACTCATTCAATTTACGCGTCGAATTTTAACCAAGCAGGAGAGGATTTACCGGAGAGCTGGCGTGTGACCCGCAGGGAAATGTTCATGTTTATGTATAGGTCTGCCATACTGTTAATATAAAACCATCATTTCCTTCATCTAAATGGAAGAGTTCCCAGGAATTTCCGTCATTTTCTCTTGTGATATTATTTGTGTCAGGATAGGGCTGGAAATCCACGGGATATTAGGCCTTAAGGGCAGAGAGCTTCTGTGCGCCTGCTTCCACTCACATACGAAAACATACAGTAGGAACGTTGACATGAGGACATGTATGGACACACACACATATACATGCACACACACACACGCACTCCTAGCCCTGTTTTATTACCTCCTGCCTGCTGCTGGAATTGCTTTCCTCCCTCGAGTGAGCCAGGCAAAGCCGGCTTTATTGTGTTAACCTATTTGTGTGTCAAGAGCGATTGCAGCGTTCTTTATCTCTGTTTGTATTCGGACGGGGAGACGGCAGAGGGAGAGAATGGCGGAGGAAAGAAGGGAGGGGTATGTGTGTGTGTGTGTGTGTGTGTGTGGGTGGGGGGGGTACAGCAGCCAGGCGAGCCGCTGGAGTTTAGACGGATGGCCGGTCACCTCGCTCCACTCTGGAGGATAATGACTGGTTGCTTAGCAATGACCCACCCCCACCACTTCCAGACTTGCATCCACGGTAATCACTTTTTTTTCCTCTAAAATATTTCATAAATAATTATAACGCCGCTTCTCAATTTGTTTGTCGAAGCGGAATGAGGGTGCGAGTTGGAGATTTTTGCACGGCGGTGCTTATCAGCTCCTCTGACTTTTGTTGAATGGAGGATTGTGTTTGCGTGCGTGTTTGTCAGCAAGCGTTTATTCTGCTTTGTTGGTAGAGTCTGACCAGGATTATGGCGAGGCCAGAGCTGTATTTCCTGCCAGATAGATACAGATGTGCAACCTTTGACCTATAAAACGCTGCAATGACATCGGCGTACTCAAAAAGATGCTGAAGCAAACATTCAGTCACGTATTTTTCTTGCTTAATACGCAACCAGACGCATGTGAGTGCCGCTTCTTGTGAGCTCTTAGGTTTATTAACATTTTTATTGAGTTGAACAAATTGCTGACCTTTTGTGGCATAATGAATAGCCCGGCTTGCCCAGGACAAATTTGAGTTCTGGCAAAAGTGACTGGCATCAATTCAAGCTGTTTTACTCATGATTTGCAGCGTGTTTATTCAACGTTTAATGCTGCTGAGTGTTTTTCGACGTTTCAGCTCTTTTTTCTGTCTCTTCTTTGTTTTTGGTCTTTGTCAATAGAAAGGATGCTACTCTGCTGGCTCTAATCTGTTCTGTTCTCTTACAGGTCTGTTTGAAAGAGGCAGAATAAAGGTATAATATCTGAACATGACCCCAATTTAAACCCTCTTTCATCACCAGCAGCCACTGATGTTGGCACAGAGTCCAGAGTCATTTTAATGCTCAGCCAATTATCCTCTGTGCTTTTGAAAGTAGATTTTTTTCCCCCCTCTGCTCTTTTATGAAAATGTAAAAAATTAATTTGCAATTCCCTGTGAAGTTCATATGAAACTTTCATTTGTTTGTTGGAAAACATCGCTGCTGCTCAAACAGACCTTGTGGATCAAATTAAATGTTTTGACTTTCGCTTGCCAGTTGCGGTGCATGTTTTTGTTCATGGATAGACAAGTTGCACCTCCAATTTATAGCAGCTCTCTTTTCTTTAAAGAACATCAACCATGTCTGATATTTGCCCATCTGTGCTCTCTCTCCGTTTCCTGTTCCGTTGCCATCCTTTCTTATCCAGGCTCATGCACCATTGGTAAAATTGACAGCTTTGCACGTCCTGGGAACTTCATACAGGGAAAAAATAAACATAAACATACATCACCCCCCCCCCCTTCATCTCGGTGGCATGCTTCTGTGGCTGCATCTATAGAAACAGCTGTCCAGCTGTCACGGCAGGCAGCTAGTCAGCCGCTCTCCGAGGCAACATCTGTAGAGACTGAGTGCGCAGGGGCAGCCTGCCGTTCCCCGCTTGTCCCAGAAGACTGGGGAAGTATGTCAGGCCTTTTGGCTGCACATTACCACTGACCACATCAACCGTGTCGATGGCTTTTGATTGAACGTTATCTGCTCTTGTGCCACTTAAATAAGCTCCACAAGGCATCAGACCGCCACTCATGCTGTCACCGCCGTTCTTAAAAACCAGAGCGTCTGACTATGTAGCCAAAAGAAAGAAAGAATAAGAAAGAAAAAAAGACACAGCCCATTATCGTATCCATTAATAGTCATCTGCCTCCGCGTGGATGTGTACGTGCACGAGTGTGTAAACAAAATCCCAACGAGCAAGGTGCAATGGCCTGGAACTGACGAGAACCCACTGGGAGAGTCTTTCCTTGATGTAGCCCCCCCACTTCTGCGCTCCCTCCCCGCCATCTTTCCCTGCTCCTGGCAGGGGAGTGATGGTGAGGCAGGCGGCGGGGGGCACAGAGCCATGTGAGTGGGGAGATGAACAGAGTAGCGGTCCCCTCTGTCAGCCACAAACGAGGCTCAGGGAGATCGCATGGGACTCTCTCCTGGGAAAGAGCAGAGGGAAGAAGGGAGAAAGCAGCTGTTTAGTGTTTTTCTCTCACTTCCTCGGCAGCTCACTTGTGTTTTTCCTCGCTCTGTCATCTTCTCTGCGGCTGTCATTGGCTTCTGTCATGCTTTCTTTCTTTCTTTCTTTCTTTCTTTCTTTCTTTCTTTCTTTCTTATTTTGCCTTCTTTTGATAGAACAGACATT
>JBBDHI010000012.1:14372170-14385544 GCA_037177115.1 Craterocephalus stercusmuscarum | reverse complement strand
TCTCTGCGGCTGTCATTGGCTTCTGTCATGCTTTCTTTCTTTCTTTCTTTCTTTCTTTCTTTCTTTCTTTCTTTCTTTCTTATTTTGCCTTCTTTTGATAGAACAGACATTAGGCAGGAGATGTGAGGGGCAAAGAGGGAAATGACTTGTGACAAAGGTCTCTTTGCCGACAGCAGAGCGCTGGATGCTGCCATTAGACCCCTAAGCACCCCACTGTTGCCCTTGATGAGTTTCCCTCTAATGGAGGAAATGCTTTGAGTAAACATAGATGAGATCAGAACTTGCGCTCTGGAAATCTTACAATCTGTCATGGGCTTCTTTGTGCATGTTTTTAGGAACTATTAAAGATCATGTTTTTTTTTCCATCGCTCCTCTTGATAACTGAGGGCCTCTCAGGCATGCCATGCCTCGCCGTACAAACAGCTGCAGAGTCGTAAAGGCTGTGGGCGAAGTTTGATGGATCCTGTTTACTGGTGCTGAGAGAATAGCTGGGTATCTCAAATTAAGTGTCACTTAAAGCCTGTCTTTTAGTCAGCTTTCCATTTTGTTCCCCCATCTCTAGTGGCAGCACTGTGCTGCCAATTGTAACAGGGATTGAGAGGAAGACATTTGGTGATTACACATTCTGTCATGATTGAGGCGAAGCCTGCGAGTCTATGCACAAGAAAATTCCATATGGCTGTAGTGAAATATCTCCACACACAGTTACTTTCAAACAGCCCCTGTCCCGATGACAGCAAACTTGCCTGCTCATGACTTATCGTTTTATCATTTAAATTTACTCCATTGATGCTGGCGACTGTGATTGACGGCTGGGCGTGAAAGCCAGAGCTATCTCAATTGAGACGCAGCAGCCAGTTGGTAACCGTGACAATGGTCTCTCCTCTTTGCCTTGTTTTCACACATTTTCTGCTGTCACAGAAACTCACCGATTGCTTCTTCCACCAGGACAGCTTCCTATTAATCTTTTAAATAAGGGCCGCCGCCCAGCAGTATTGTCTGCAGAGAACTATGTGAGGCCACAATAAAAAGGGGGCAGCCAGAGCTGAACCCGTCTCAGGGTTGCAGGAAAGCTGGACCTCCTTAAAGCATCGAATCGCTCCAAAGCGCTGAATAGTAGTGGAGGAAGATGCTGGTGAGGTTTGAGTATGGTTGGCACACTCTGGCTGCTTCTGAGAACTCCGAGTGGTTTGTTGTCTTCTGCTGCTTTCCGCTTTGTTTTCCAGGTAGATTCTGGGCTTTCAACTGCATCGCGGCACTCTGAATAAAAGCCAGTGTGTTTATGGTCATTTTCTTTTTCTGTGCACTTATTGATTCCTTTCAGGCTTTGTTAGAAAAAGCCTTTTTTTAAATTCTGGGCTCAAATAGCATAACAGCCACCTTTTCTGAAATGGCAAACCATTGATGTATTGTGATGTGACCTCGAAAGGCAGAATAACCTATTGTCCTCTTGTGTTTTGCTGACAGTTTGTTTAAAGAATACACAAACCTGAATGAAATAATGGTGTTCCTGCCAAGAAAGTGTCTTAAAACTGAGAGAGATTTGATTCACCTTGATCTTGAGAAGCCGTCCTGCGCTCGGATTTCATGGACTATGCTTTTGTGTTTAATTAGGGGTGATTTGTAAACATTTCCATAGAAACTCTTCTGTACTTCTTTGTAAAGTGGTTGTTGATGGAGTTGCTGCAAGGCTTCTGACACCCTCTGCGTTGTAATGGTGCCTTGCTGTGCGAAATAGCCCCATTAACCAAAACTCTCAAGGATGAGGAAGATGTGGCAGCGGTATTTGGCATTTCGGTTGTAGGAATGTTTATGTTTATAGTAAGTATAGTGAACTCATAGGATCTATGCATGACTTCTTCATGTCTTTGTCTTGTGTGGGGCCATAGAAATCCAGTGAGGCGAGGCAACCTAGATGACTAATTGACTCCCAGGTCAGAGCTACATGATAGCGAGACTGCTGGTCAATGGAAATGGATATACTTTCCCCCAGAGCGAAGCTGTGACTGCTTTGTTTGTCTATGTGGTCGTGGTCCAGTGCTCGCACACAGACATGAGTGACTGACTGACATCAGTGCTCGTCCTCCATCGTCCACACTCTGAAAACACACACACAAAAATTCGGTTTAGTAGAAAAATCTATTTGGATTGCAGCAAAATATGGTTTAGTCTTTCCTTTGATTTCAGATGATGTATGAAGGAAATATTGAGAGTTGGAACAGCAGGGAATAATCCAAGCTTTATTTTCTTCCATCTGACGTCAGTTTGTATTTTATGAAAAATGTGCTGAGGGCATTGCACTTGTTTCCCTATGTTAAAGATTTTCTCTTCGTTATGTCTACACCGTCTCATTGCATGGCTTCCTCACCCTCTCTCTCTTTTTTTTTGTATCAACAGTAAGGTTTCCTGTTTTTTATGTGCAGCTCTTTAGGCACAAAGCTGAGAGGAGCGCTCCATCCTTGAAATGTGCATTTTTTTTTAGCTTGTCTTCTCCCTGAATCAGTAGAAGCGCCTGCACAAGGGGTTAACAGGTTAACATACAACCACCACCAACCAACCCCCCCCCCCATTACCCCTCCACCTGATCTGGATCCCCAGCAACCAGCCGGAGCGCCACGAGCCTCCTCCCCTCCTCCCCTCCTCCCCTCCTCCCCACATCTAAAAAAGATTCTCTTAGTTCCTCTAGTTTCAAAGTGCTCACATAGCTTGACTGTGTCAAAGAATGCCCCTCCTTCCTGACCCCTCCTCCCGGAGACAACACTCTTGACCTGCTGCCCCATTGTTTCTAGCGGGGATGGATGGGGAGCTGCCTCTGCCAGCGCGATCCTTCACTCAATAGCCGCTCCATCTGTTGACTGCGTGACTCTGGGTTACAAGCAGGGATTTCGCTCCGTCTGTGCAGGGTGTGAAAGGAGCTATCTCAGGGGGCTTCCTGAATAGGGTTTTAAAACTGCGGTAGAAGGGTGTTGTGATGCCTCTCACACCCCACCCTCCACCCGCCTCCACAGCCGGCTGGGTGTGTGCAGGATGAGAGGCCTTCATTGTGCTTGTTCACAGGCCCCCAGGCAACAGGGTCACCTTGTCCCCATACAAATGCTGCCCTCACTGGGATTGTTGGCACTATGTTTGCAAGTGTGCGTGCGTGTGTCTATGTGTGTGTGTGTGTGTGTGTGCTTGCATGTTAAGGGGGGAGCGGGTGTTTGAGTATAAGAATGTATCATCAGGAAGAGGGCAGAGGCCTTGCCTGTGAGGACATTTATCTTACATCTCAGCTTTTCACATCAAGACCTATTCAGGGCAGCCCGTCTGTGTCAGACGTTACCGCTGCTTTACAGGTCAAACTGCTCTTTCTGAACAGTTATGTCTACAAGCGACACTGTTTCTCTACATTTAAAGGGATACTGTGTAACTTCTCCACCCCAAAATTAAACTTTTGACCCAAATATCAGCCTAATGTGAGTATTGATGGGGGATTTCTGAGGTCAATGCAGTGTTTGACACCTGTCAGTGTTCTGATCAAGCTGCCCTCTTCAGAAACCAGACATGATCCAAATCTCATGGATCATGTGACCTGTAGCACTGTTATTCTGCTTTAAAACACAGCGGGCTGTGCTTCCTGCTACTTTTTCTCTGAAAGTAAGTCAAATTTGAATAAAGTAAAAAGGTGAACACAATGTTTGAGGAGACCAGAAAGAGAGAGACTGTTTAATTAATGGGAAGTTACAGGTTTAGCCCCCTAGTGGCCAAAAGTGACACAGTATCCCTTTAAAGGTAAAAGATGAGTTTGAGTTTGAACTGGTGTTGGAGCACCGCTTTGAGCTCTTGACGCAGGTCTCCTCTCTGGTTCGTTCTCTTTAACAAAGAGTCTCAGTGAACAGAAGCAACATTTCTGGTTGCTTTGACAGCTGGTAGACCTCTAGTAATTAATGTTGAGGTTGCAGCGTGCCGTGCATTTGTGCGGAAGTCCTCTGTCTGTGTGTGGGAGATGATACCTGGAAAGTTCTTGTCAGGGAAAATAAGCAGGATCCCTCTCTCCGGGATGCTTCTCCATATATAAAAAAAGATTCTCATTAACTCAATCTTTTTTTTTTTTTTTGGAGCATCCATTATTGCATTGTAATGTCATTCAGAGTTTCCCGTTCTTGTTCCTTTATCAAACAGCCATAGACATCACATCAACTGTCATAGGATGCCTTCAACATACCTTTACTCCAGTTAAGGTGATTAAAGTGGCAGGATCGCTCTCATCGTGTCTTCTGGGCACGCATTTCAGCCCGCATCATCCTACTCAGGCTGAGAAAACACAAAGTGAGCATGAGACAGAGAAGCAGGTTCGGGCACAGAGCCCCTTCAGCACATGACACAGAAATGAAGGGGGGGGGGGTTGTTGAGTGGAATGAGCAGTGGTAGAAAACTGCAGTGACAGCAGAATGAATAAATTGAAAAATTCTCTCATTGTAAATTGTCTATCGCTCGTGACAAACGATCTGATAGGCAAGCAGCCCGGGTTTCCGACGCATCCGTCCCAATAGAGCTGTGAATAACTGGTCTATCTCCACACTGCTTAGCACTGGCCCCGCACTTAATAATTCATACAGTGTGAAATATTTTCCCCGGTACAGATATGCCAAAGAGCTGCCGCCAGCAGGCGGGGGCGGTGAGGAAGGTGTCCCTGTGGTGCTAATTTGGGGGATGGTGACGTGCATAGATTTCTAAGGGGGCTCTAGTTTAGAGGAGATGCCTCAGACACATTTGCTCTCCTATATGCTCTGTCTGTCACTGGAAAGAGTTGAGCTGGCGATGCGGAGTGAGAGGGTCCGGATGACATTTAACTCATGGCTGATCCGACTTAAACAGGGAAGAGAAAGGGGAAATACGTTTCTATTTAAGTGGACTGAGCACGTTTATCAGTGGATGTGGTGGCAAAAGGAGGGAGTAAACCCGCTAAGTAGTTTTTGCTGTTTGCCCTGCTGACTTGTGGTCACAGTTGACATCAGAGGCAGCAGGTGTCTTCGGACACCTGGTTCACGTCTCCTGTTTCCATCAAGCGACTCCTCCTGCCTCGGGCTCTCTCAGGAGTTCAGCGGCCAAAAGCAAACCATCACGGTCTCTGACCTTATTGTCTCCTTTTATTCAGAGTTCACACCAACTTGAGCTATGAAGACCCTGCTCGCCCGTGTGTGTGTGCGTGAGCGCGAGCAGATGTGTGCTTGAATGTGAAAGTGTCATATTGCCTGTGTGGTTTTGTGTGACTCGTTCTGCTGCTCAGTCCTGTACAAACTGGGTTTTTATGGTTCGCATTCAGGCCCTGATACCAATTATGCAAACTATTAAAAATTTAAGGAGGACAGTCTTTTATAATTTAATCCTAAAGTAATAGATTATATTAAAAATGCATGAGAGGAGCTTTATAGATGGAGCTAGAATTAGTGTCTATCAAAGACTGCAGTCAAGGATGCAAGGGGAGCGGGCAGCAGGAGTGGTGGTATTGCCTCATTATTCAAATAGGATATGATTACCATAGAGCATGAGTCTTTCAGAGCTGAAACACAGCTCACTGGCCCCTGTAACCATGAGAAGGCTCCTCAGAGGAAGTTCTCCCTTGCTAATGATAAAACGAAACTGGGCTTGGATTTCCTGTTCTGACTTTCACGAATGGCTTTTGAAGTGACATGCGATTTGTTGTGGTTTAGAGCGCTCTGTCACCGAAATACTCGCTGTCATCTTGGGTTTCTCCTGCCTGTTGTTTCACTTGAGATTGCTTCTTGTCCTTGCTGAAAGCATGTAGAAGGTGTTCAAGCATGAAAACAGGAAGCCTGCAGTGTTGTAACTTAATGGCTTATACTGCAAGCGAGAGGCAGACCTTTTACTGGCCTCACTACTCCTCAGTTTACCCCGCAGAGCTTCCTGAACAGGTCTGAATTTCCACAGTCTGTGCGCTATCTTTAACAAAGCCACCTTATTTGCACTGTTTAGCCTTCCAGGAGCTCAACCGTTTTTCTGCATCGGTGCTTTTAAAGGGTACAGATAACTGATTTTAACTTCTGCGTGTGGCTTCAGTTATCGCAGGTAGGGAACTTCAGCGACTCACATATAGCAGACTCAGGGAAAGCTCTGTGGTTATTAATGTGGTGCAAAATGTGGATTTAAAAAAATGCAATAAAAATTGGAATCCTCATGAAGCTTATATGGATTTAAAGTTCTGCCTTAGAGGTAAATTCCTTGCCTTTTTGATGTAATGGTTGCCTGTTTGTGGAATAAATCCAATAGGCTTAATCAATCATCTCCATGGAAAGGTCAAGTGGAGAAGCTCTGGTGTTTGAAGTGCTTATCCCATGGAGGAGTGCCAGAAATGTGACACCTCCTTATGAGTGGGCGGCAGCAAGCAGATTAGTGATGGACAGGGTGGCCCGGGGGGGATGATTTAGGGAGATTCAGCCCTAAATACTCTGTATACACCAGAGAAGGAGAAAATATAAGCTGCCTCCCCCCAGTCTGTGGTTTTGAACAGAAATTCATATTAGACAGAATAGCGGTAAAATGGGAAACAAGGGAGGGTCATCACTGATGCTGAGAGGCGAACATAAAGTTTTGGGTTAAAACTCTTGTCTAAGCTTTATTTTTAATGTTGCTCTAAGTTACCAGTCGGTCTCATCCCTCTGCAGTCTAATCTAATCTGGATAGGGTAGCTATGGGCAGCATCTGCGCTCAGAGTTGAAATAAGGCTTTCTCTCTGCCTAATCCTCTATCCAGGGATCACTCAGTAGGGTGAAGACAATTACCAGCCTGCTTTCTCATGCTAATGGAATCTCTAACTAGATCTTACCGAAAGAGGAAAAAATAGATGGAGGAGGAAGAGAAGCGGGGACAATGGCGCAGAAAGATGACCCAACTAAAATGGGTTTTTAGATTACCATTTAATTATTGATAGCGACCCAGTTGTTAGGCCTAAGGTCAGGATTTCAAGAGCATTTTCCAAGAAAAGAGACGGATTATGAAGTTATTTTGGTGTGCGTTGGGGGTCAAAAAGTTGCTGAGACAAGGCTGATGTCAACGACATATCGGCAGCTGCGTGCCCGATAGCCTGCCTTTCACCTTTTTATCACCTGCCTCCAGCAAGGTGTCTGGAGTGGTTTTAAATTGCATTAATATGCAGGAATTTATAGATTGCCTCCCTTGGCATTTCTGCAGGGGAGGGGAAGAGAGTATTACGGTCTCCATCTGCACTAATTACTGGGTCTTGGCAGTGTTACCTGTCTCTTGTGAAGGACAAACCAAGGCACCGAGCTGTAACACACAGCTCATCTGCCGGGAAGTCTTCAAGAAGAGATATGTCTCAGAGGCCCTTTTACTCTGATGTGTTTGATGCCTTGACTATCATTAAAAAAAAATCTCTGCCAGAAATATTTATAAAATAAATTATTCTGTCAAGCTTTCCCCTTAACGCAAATGCCAACAGACCTCCCACCTGATTTTAGTGATAGCTGCATGTAAGCTGTTGTTAAACTGGCTGCTTCCAGAGTGTCAGAGCGCTATCGCAAGAATAAATCTAAACAGATGCGCAAACAGCCTTGGTCTCCTTGAAGAGTGGCTTTGAAACCTGGAGCAGAAAGCAAGTTTTTGGTTAACCAAATAAATCACAGAAGCAATGAAATGTATCAAGAATCCTTGAGAGGGAAGATATAATCAGTCTGCACATATACTGTGATCTCCGCGATGACCTCGCTGCTTAATTCTCTCCATAGATGGTCAAGCGCGCTGATAACACCAGCATTTATCAGCCTGCCTTTGTCATGGAAAGCATCTACTCTTTGAATTTTTTACAGCCTCTTTTGTGGCATCTACACTTTTCCTGTGAAACCAGCAGAGATCAGTTTTAGCTCTTTGTTTTCCATGTTGCTGGTTTTCTGCATCAAATCTTTCTCAGCCCGCTCTGGGTTTCTTCTTCTGTATGTGCCTGTCAGAAAGTCTTCTTAGATCATTGCTCCACAAACATTTGCTGATGTTTGTGCCATCTGTGCCTTTAGCCAGCAGGTGATTACCAACCGCAGGCTTACCTCCCACTCTGTCCAACTGGATTCCCTTTGCTGGCACGGTCTGGCCCAGCTTCTACGGGGAGAGGGATGGCAACAGCTGGAGTACGGGGAAAGACTGCTGAGCTTCGGTGACAAGCAGGAAGGAGAAAATAGGTTGAGGACCATGTCTGCTACCATTGCCAGCTAGCTTAGCTTTGAACGCATGTCATCCTCTCTCTTTTAGCCCCTAATATCCAGTAGAGCAAAAATGGCTTTGTCACACTTGAGATATATCAAATGGGATCAGTGTCAACGGTGCACTATTTGATTGCCTTGTGGGCTTCACAACACACTAATGTTATGCATGACTGAATATTGGATCTGTGACAGCCTCCAGTGAATGGCGGCGGAGTTGTCGTTTGGACCGAGGGAATTGGGGTCACCTTAGTTTCTGCAGAAAGCGATGTTTGAACTCAGCCTGTAAAAGTGAAAGAAGAAAATCACATTGTTTGAATTTAATTATATTCCATTGATTTATCGAAGACCCATTAATAAGCAGGAGCATTTTGCACAGTTTTCTCGTTCCTCCCCCCCGCCTCACTCCATTTCATCATAAATTGACATAAGCCTTTCTTTGAAGTTCAGGAGCCAAGCTGGGGAATGACAGCACAACAAACAATGAACAAAACACACAAAAAAGACAATGAACACTGTTTGAATATTCAAGCGAACAACCACAGGATGGGTATGAGGGGTGGGGGGGGATTGTTTTATTGTTGTTGTGTTAAGCCATGAATGGACCTGTCTGGGACAATAAAGGATTGTGTCACATTGGGATAAGAAATTGTGCAATATCAACAATGCTTTACAAATGGTGTGTAATAAGGTTTACAGAGGAAATATATAAATCCCATAGCCCAGCATGAAAACCAGAAAGCACGGCTCGTTTCTCACATCTGGGTGAAGTTAGTGCTGGTGATTTATGTCTGAGGTCCTTCCTGGTGTGGCTGAATCTGCAGCGAAATTATAAAAAAAGGCTCATTTCGATTCTGTTTTTAGGAGCGATGCAAACTTTTATGGTTGCAATGTGTTCAACAGTGTTCTCGTGTGTTGCTAATCAGCAGCTCAATATGAACTCCATATTTGTTCAGTTGGTTACAACATTCATGGGGTTTTGATAGCGATTGATGCAGTTATTCTGTAAAACAATACAACAAAGGCAGCAATAAGAGGACAGGAGGATGTGTTTCCCCGGTGGTTTGTCTGACAATCTTAAGCCACACTCTCATTGCTCAATATCCCTCACTGCCACAAACAAGAGGGCAGAGACTCAGTCATGTTGTACGAGGACCCTGATTGCACGATGCTGAAAATAAAAGGAGTGACTTCTAGCTAGCCAGTCTTTTTGCTTGTTTGTGTGTTTATGGTCCAGATTATTTTTAAATCAAAACTACTTTGCTTGTCTGAACTCTTGTTAGTGTATTTTTACTTTACTTTACTTCAAAGCATCTTTCACTAAGTATATTTTGGGTGCTCTGTTAGTTTTGTAGCATAGCAAACATTTAAGTGACACTTCTGCTATGTAAAAGTTGACAGTTTTTGTGGCATCTGTTCAAAAGCAAGGGTAGTTATTCTGCTGAAAAGGAGCCATGGCAGTCTCAGTCATCAGCGCTATCGTTACACTGTCAAGTAATCCACTTGGGCTTTTATGTAAATGTCACATGTAATCGACCGATGTGAAGGCCAGGATGATCAGGCTTAGCTTACTGTAACCCCTGTGCTGTTCTCTACTGTTCACAAATAGAGTAGATGAGAAAAAGTTTCTAAAGATTTATATAACTAATGTTTCGCTAATTCCATCAGAAAGCTGCACATGTAATACCTCAGAGAAGTGTCAGCTGATTGCGTCCTAACACTGCAGCAGTTCATGCTTTGTTTCCTCGCTAGCATGAATGGCTGTGCTTTAAAGTTTAGCTGAAGTTGTTATGCTATGAATTGTGGCTGCAGGTGCAGGTTTAATGAGTGAACAGGGCCCTGTGAGCTGCTCTGTGATTCAGTCTCTCTCTCATCACAGATGACACTAAACCAGAGCAAATGACCCAGTCCTAACAGTAGCCACCTGTAGACTAGGGTCTGTCAAGTTTTAGAGGATTAATGAAGCTGTCTGGAGCTGGGAAATGCACTGACAGACCCTTTTATAGTCCCTTTAAGTTTTACTCTCACATTGCAGCTCCTGTTTTTATTAAAGGGGAAGTTCGGTATGTTTCAACCTGTACCTATGTTGTAGCATGCTAAACAATCATTTACTCACCCAGACAGTTGTGGCGCAACTCGAACTCCTTCAGACGATATTGATATTTACACACGATCAGCATATCTCCATATAATGGGCGCATTAGGGGAAAGAGCAGCTCAGCCTCTAAATAAGGCATTTTTACCAATGTGTTGTTAGCAAATGCTAGTCCGATCCCTCCGTGACCTGCTAGCATCTCGTATTTTCATTGTTGTTGTCATTCTGGGGTCCTTTGAAGCCTGTAGCGCTTGCATGTGACAGCGATTACATCACTACCATGTGCCATGGCAAAAGGGCAAATTCACTCATAGATCACTCTGCACTGTAGGACCGTCTGCTTTTTGCGAAGATAATAGCAACATGGTCTATGTTTGTGTTTTTCCAAATCATAAAAATAGAATGTAGCCGACCGTTTTACAGTACGGAGCGAATTCGCCCTTTTTGCCATGGCGCATGGTAGTGACGTAATCGCCATCACAGGTATGCGCAATAGGCTTTAAAGGACCCTGGAATGACAACAACAATGAAAATACAAGCTGATAGCAGGTAACGGAGGGATCGGACTAGCATTCGCTAACAACACATTGGTAAAATGAAAGAGTTTTGTGGCAGATAATGCCTTATTTAAAGGCCGAGCGTCTCTTGCCCCGAACGCTTCCATTATATGGATATATGCTGATCGCGTGTAAATATCAATATCGTCTGAAGGACTTCGAGTTGCGCCACAACTGTCTGGGAGAGTAAATGATCGTATAGCATGCTACAACATAGGTACAGGTTGAAAAATACAGAACTTCCCCTTTAAGAGCCTCGTGTATTCATCCCAGTAATTATCACAAATCTAGTTCAATACAGATTCAAAATCATCTAATTCCTCTAGTATAAATTTCAGAGAATCTGAACTTCAGCCTTTCTGCATTTTCAGATTTTGAGCCCTAAGTACTCATCGCTTTGTGATTTATTTTTTTCAAGCATCAATGTATCTCAGAGCAGCTCAAAGAACTAGTAGTTGGCTGTGAAGTCAATTAGTCCTCATTGCTATTACAGGGTTGACATTAGTCTAGGCAAGCGTGTTTTGATTAGAGATGACAGACGACTCACTGCTATTGGACTGCCAGACATTCCTCACCCTTCATCCCATGGGCGAAGCTATTGAAGCTGACTGGAATATGGAAAGCTAGCAGTTGAGTGTTTTTGCCAAGATGCCCTTTATCTGCAGAGAAACCTTTTATAAACACGACTGCTCGGGATACAAGGCTGTGTAAGCCCCAATAACAGTGACATGCTACATCACATATATAGGACTCAGCTGCCAATATGTTATTCCAGCACTGTATATCATGGCAATAATGCCCAAACTGTGAGCTTTTACACACAATGGCCTTTTGTTGTGCAGGTTATTTATTGTGCTGGTGTGAGGTTGTGCAGAGCTGGTGGGTGAGTGCATCCAGGGGCTTATATTGTTAGGGAATCAGTGGCTCTTGTTTGTGGAACTGGGAGGGTTTGTTAACAATGCCTTTTTTATGTCCCAGAGTGCGTGCCTGTCGGCAAACGTCCCCTCAGAATTTTTGTTTGTGTGTGGTTTTGTTGTTTGTGCGCTCGTATGTGGATCAGGGTCGGTGAACATAACCCTCTCATTGTGCGCCACATCCAAATAGAGCAGTTTTATGTCAGGCACATGCGAGCATTAGTATGGGGGTGTTTTGAATATACTGTATGAGTGCAAATTATTAAGTGCTGGTGTGTGGAAAGTGCTGAGCCAAAAGGAGTTTACTGCCAGCCCTTCCTAATGGAGCCTTTCACTCTTCCTCCATTCATGTGACGGTATAGTGACGGAGAAGGGGGAGCCGGGGATTAACGGGGTAGAGGCAGTGCTTGTTAAAGAAAAAGAAAGGGTTTGAGTGTGTCGATTGGATTAACTTGTTTGGGCTTATTAAGAGGGGAGACACAGCAGCTTGTTAAAAGCACTGCATGGGGCGTCCCATAGTGAGACGGCAGGGTCACCATTCAATTAGGATGAAGCCCCGCCCCCACACATTATGGAGCCTGCCAGGTTTCTGACATTTTGAAGGAAAGTTTCACAGAAGATATTTATACTTAGATTGTTTGATGCTGATAAAAGATTTGCTGGACAGAAAATTATAGAGGATTTTTCTATATTACTGATACAACACTTGTTTTTGATCTAATTTAAATTCCAACATGGACAAGTATTGGCGTCTCTGTTATGCTGCCAAGCGAAGATGAGGACATTGATAGTTGATGATTCAATAAAACTTTGGACCACAACAGAACTTGCGTCTGTCCGCAAATCCTTTGGTTTTATTAAGTAACCAGTCTGAAAAGGACCTGAATGCTTCTGTATTACACACCTAAAATATCCATTTCCCACTCAGTAAAAAATGACCCAATACAAACTTCCATCAAACTTTTGTCTTCAGTGGGAAAGGGTTCAATTTGCATAGATTCTGGGGTCGAATGACTCCAACAGTCGTGGGTATTTATTGACTCCAGCTCTGATGGACAATAGTGGAAACATGACACTTTTGTGGACACACTAATCTTTGAGTGTGTGCTGCAGTGAGGGCTGCAAGGCTTAATGCAGGTTCAAAACAAGTTATAGAAACACATTTCTAACAAAAGTTTTGCACTCAAGGGTTCCACAATTGACAGCAGCAAACCCACAGATCCATTTTGCCAGTCTTTAAGCTAGCTAGTGAAGCGTAATACTGGTTTTTGTGCTCCAGTCAAAAGTGAGGTGTTTTTTCTTTCTCCTTTTTTACTTTACTTTCTGATTCTGTCTACAGTCTGGGTGAAAGTCAAATGTCATCCTTGTGGTCTTCAGGGCTCTCCTGACAGCAGTGATTTGAATCTATGGTTCCACAGAGAGACCTCTGAGCGTGCCAATGATATAAAATTAATTACAAACAAAAATTAGGAAAAAGGATTTTTGGTATAAAAAGTATGTAAATTAAAAACTGTACCTGCCTCATTATTGTACCAATCTCCATACCTTAGCCCTAGATCTGTATATCATACCAATGTTGGAGGCAGATTGACTAATAG
>JBBDHI010000012.1:14340416-14361115 GCA_037177115.1 Craterocephalus stercusmuscarum | reverse complement strand
CCGATCTCAGCTTTTCTTGATGTAACTCTGTGTCTAACACACAGAGATTCCTCCAAAATCCTTGTCATATTGACAATGTGCACTCTTGAAAGACAACTATGTAAATCTCTTTAGAAATCAAAGCAAATGTAAGAATTTTCCATATTGTCACAGCTTTTTATGAGTTTACATGAAACCCACAAATAGTTAGTTGTGAACAGACTGGAATTAAGTAGGGGTGGTGCTTTGATCCAAAGCTTTGTTGTTTTTTTTTTTCATTTGCTTTAACAGTGGAGAGATTGAGGCCTAAGAAATATGGGAGTGCAAACTGACCACAGCACAATGTTCTCGTCATAGCTGCTGTGGGACATTTAACTGAAGTTTTTGTGGTTTCCTTTCAGCTATTCTTACAAAGGCCATCTTCATATGTACAGGCATTGCATGTAACATAAATGGGTTATTGGTTAAGGGTGTGTCTTAAATTGACCTCTGGCAACATATTGTTTTCTGAAATTTCTCAAGACCCTGAAACATTTTTCCTTTATCAGTTTGCATGCAGTCCAGGTAAAGGAAAATCTACAGAGACCATATATCTGTAAGCTCCTTCATAAATTATCGAGTGTCTAATTTGTAAAGTAGACTCTGTCTTTGGTTTATGAGAACGGAAACATGAACACAACAGCGTTGGAACGAAAATAAGTGTTACATTTGGGGTGACCCCAAAACAATTACAGAAACTAGAAAGCATCGGATTCAAGCAGTCTGCTGTCACCACTGTCCCGTTAACCCAGACGATGAGCAATTGTTGAATCCCTACCTGACACTAAATGTTTTCAAATTTTGTCTCATCTTTCTAAAACTGGATCCATTTATGTATCCCCGGCTCCTCTTCATACCTTCTCTCCTCTCATCCTCTCTCCTCTGCTTGGCATGTGTTCTGCAGTGGAGGGCCTTGTTGTCTGTGCAGTGTTAAATATTAATTGGGAATCAGTGGAGGACTTGTCTTCTAAATGATAGAACAGAAGGGCCCAGGCTTGCCTCAGGCAGCCTGCAGGCGTCTTTCTTCTTCCATTTACCTGCAGGCCTGCGCACCAGCCCTTCCTCCGGTCTGACAGGCCTGCCCAGGCGCCTCCAGCCTCCCCCCCCCTCACCCTCCCTTTTCCTCCACCGCTTCTCTCTGTACTGGTTCCCTTTCTTATCTCTGTATGCGCCTGCTATCTCTACCTCTGGGGTCTTTTACTCCAAACCTGTGTGTGTGTGTTTGTGTTGTTGCTGTGTCCATTTGAGTTTGTGCATGGCTGTTAACGCTGCCGGCTCTTGGCTCTACATGTATCTCCTCTGAGAAAATAGTATCACAGCATGGCATATTCTTTTAAAGACAGGACAGAGAGGGCCTGACATAAGTCTTTCAGCTCTGGCTTCTTTTTTTTCCCCCCTTGGCTTTTTGTTTTGTGTTTGCCTCATCCCTGAATGGTTTAATCTCTGTTTCCTCTTCCTGATGGTTCTCCATAACTGACCTCACAGTTTGTCTGTCTTTCTTCGATGAGCCCTGCTCTGATCCTGTGTATCAGCCTTGTCATCTGGAGGAGTGTGCCGAGACAAAACAACTGGCACCGGCGGCTCCTTTGTTGCCCTGGCTAGCTGTAACTTGCGGCTGACCCCGCTTGATGGAGTTAATTAAGCTGCAAAGATTTGTTTTGAAAAAACAAACCGGCCTTTTGTGTTGCTTTATTTTCTCTCTGTAGCTGTTTTCAGCAGAACGGAGCTTTTAAGAAAGTTCGCTCAGGGTGCGTCGTGAATTGGCAGATCTGAAGTTGGAGAAGGAAGATAGATAAGCGGGGATATAAATGGAGAGGAGTAGGAGGTGGGGGTGACTTTGATGCCATAGGAATGAGTTCACAGGCTCATGAGCACAGGCCTAATCGCACATGACAATATCGGCTGGTGTGCCAGTCGCAATGCATAACCACCCCGCTGCTTGTGCTGACTCGGGGTATTTGCTGATAAAGCTCTGCTTTCTAGACCATGCTGTATGCACAATGAGGGTGGCCCAGGCAGGCCTCCGGGCTGGCTCATCACAGACAGTCCCCCCACCCCCCCCATCTATACAGAGCCATGCACTCTACTACAGTAAGCCCTTTGGCAGGACTTGATTATTAAACAGGGGCATTTTTTTGATGAATAATTTCCCCATATTTTATCTATTATGATGCCCATCCTGGCCCATGAATTATTTCAGATGGAAAGAGCTTGGCGAAACGCAAAATGAGGTCGTGTGAAATATTCAGGGTTGATATTTTTTATTGAAATGGCTTTTTTTTTATTGAGTGTCATGGGAACTAACATGAAGCTAGTTTTTTGTCCGTGTGTATGTCCGCATGTGTGTGTGTGTGTGTGTGTGTGTGTGTGTGTGTGTGTATGGAAGGGGGGTTGTATGAAATACACTTTGTAATGTGAGGTAAACATGTTGCCCCAGTTTCTGTGTTTGTTTGGTGCACGGGTGTCCTACAAAGGGTCTGACATAGCTGCTGCTGGCCTGCATTCCTTTGTGGCTCAACAAGGACATAAACCGGCCCCTGGAGTTGTTTTTGTCAGACTCTAAGCCAGATCATCAGTAATTAACACAAGCAGAGATCTCCTCTGTCTGGGCTGTTTTCACGCAAGCTCACATTTCTTGCACCACACTTGGCATAAAAGACCAAGACTGTGTGATGTATGCCTGAATATGTCTCTCTTTGTGTCATTTCATGAGATATGTTTACAGATGTCATCGCTGATAATATGCTTTTAATGCCCCTGACAGGCTGTGGGTCTTCCCCGGTGCTGCCAGTGGTGTTAATGGGGCAGGAATGCAGGATGAGTGCTTTCCCACGCTGTTAGTTTTCTTCTGCTGGGTGCGTTTGAGACGAGGCTCTGGGCCGGCTAGGCTCTGCTAATGCAGCCCGAGTGCAGACAAATGGAAAGTGACACTTGTGTGTGTAGAATGGTATTTGTGGTGACGCTTTGACTACAGATAATAAAGTGTTCGCCCTGAGGTGATTTCGCCCGGCAAGCACCCCAGATGAAACTCACTTACTCAGAGAGGGAGACAGAAGAGACAGAGAGGGGGATGAAAAGACAGAAGGGGGTGAAGCAAGAGAGGAGCACAAAAGAACACAGAGAGGAGGAGAAGAGAATAAAAAAGGCAGGAAACAGGAAAAAAATCCATGTCCAGGGAGGCTCTACTCTTTGTAATTTCAATGCTTTATGGGTGAGAGGTTGGGCTTTCGAGGTCAGAAAACTAAACTTGATATATGTCCTTTATAGTGTACCAGACTTTAAGTGTCCACATTTATTTTCTTGCCTTTTGTTGTTAGAAATAAGCTCAGTTAGATTCATGGAAAATAAAGAATTGCTGTTGATGCTATTAAAGAATAATAAGTTCATTGTAGAGGAAAAATGTATGAATTAGCAGAATCTCTGTGGGTGTGTGTATGTGTGTGTGTGTGTGTCTGTCTGCCAGGCCATATGTACAGAGGAGTCCTTCAGGATCAATCAGTTCTCAGTAATTTCCCCCACAGCTCATAAAAAAGCCAGGTCTGCCTGGAAGAAGCAAAAGGCTTCCACATCAAACCAGCTAATTAATTTTCATTGCGGATTCAGTAACATCTGGCTTTGGAGATAAATCCTAACGAGTAAATGTAAACATGAACATGTCCTTGTGGTCCAATATTTCACATTTCTTGGGCAAAAATATTTATAATAGAAGCCTAATTAGCTGTTTTGATTGGGAACATTATTCACTGTCATGATTCACATATGTAAGGCAATAACAGAAACACTGAGCAGAAAGTGGAAGCGGATCATGTTGTTCTGCTGCTCTCTCCTCATGTTCTCTACCTGTGGACCTTATCTCTGTCTCAGTGTACTCTATTAACACGCACACGTGAACTGCTTCACTGCAGGCCAACTAAATGACCTCATGCTGCAGTGTCTGTGAGGAGGAAGCCCAAATTAGGCTCTCAGTTTGGTAGGCCTTCCATCTGCTTGTGCAGAAAATAGACAGATTAAATCTGGGATGAGATTGGCTTTAATGAAATGGAAGATTCGATTTGGGAGTTTTGTCCAAGTTTCTTTTTAAATCTATTTTAATCATTAAATCCATTTTTGACGCTGTTCCATATCTGTGTGCCTGTGAAGGATCAGTGTGCAGATTGCTGTAACATTCTCATTATTCCCTTTTCTGTGTGTGAAACATGCTGGCAGGTTAAAAGTCTTATATGTGAGTGGCAGTATGGCACCTGGAGGCAGCTGCAGCTTTCCTTTAGGCTCCATAGAAATTTGTTTTTCATAATGTTCTTGTTTTCCTGAGATTGATTCAAAAGTAGCAGTAATAAGGTTTGTTGTGTTGCAAAACACAACATTTGCCCTGAATAAAGTTGTATTAAAAGTGAAAATCAATAAATGATGAGGAAGAGAGAAACGCAAGGAGAGCCCATTTTTGTTTCCACTGTCTTACGGTATGAAATTGTTTGATGATTATGATGACACAAGCAGCCGCTGGATTCAGACGCCTCTATCCTCTGAGAAATCACTGCAGTTTGATTTTTATCTTTGCAATTATAGATAGTAAAGGCCTGACAAATAATTGCCTTCATTCTTCCCCCTCCCTGTGTTGTTGCACAGAAAATCAACCTTGAAATGAACAGAGGGAGATGAATGTTCCTAAAAATTGCTTTTCTGATATCAAGCTAGCAGCAGGGTTTCCTTTCTCCTCATGTGCACTTGAATTGATTAGTACTTTGGTTGAGGGCATATTCAACATGTCTGCCCCCTGCAAGGCTGCTCTACCCTGTTGATCAGTGCCTCATGCATGTGCTTCCTCTGCTCCCTCGCTCCTCAGGAAGCTCCTGTGGGGCACTGAGGCTTTGATTGACTGGCGGCTGAGTCCGCAGGACGCCTCTATTATTATCATCTCTACCTCGGCAGAGGGGCGGGGCTCTATGTCCAGGGGGTCTGGCCCACAGCCCCTGCTTTGTGTGCCCAATAGTCAATTAGAGGCAGCGCACTGCCGGAGACGAGTGGGATGCAGGGTTAATTGCAGAGGACCAAACAGCTGGCTCTATCAGGGCCCATTGTGTTTGCAGCAGTTGTCACAGCAATTGAGGCCTGGCTGTAATCGCTGACTAATCAGCCCTCTGCCAGATGACACCTCCATTAGCACAAGGCAGGTATTGTTCAGGATGCGAAGCCGCCTCTGGCTTCCCACTGCCTGCCCATCCTTTTACAGCCAGCTAACAGAGGAGGGGAGAACGTGTCATGCACCCTCATCCTATCTGCTAAGAGTTAAACAATAGCCACAGGTCAAGGGCTCTTTCAAGCAGCAATGCTGCTCAGTTAGGCTGCGTCAAACTTTTTCCACACAGCAATTCTGACGCACAGGATCTGAATAGCATTTTAGCTATTGATCATTCATTTGAATACTTTACAGTGAGGTTAATGGTTCTGATAACAAAGAGGTATATATTGTAGGAAAACAGCTAGCACATGTGCACATGGAAGCCAAAAAGCCACACAATGAATGCAGAGAGAGCTAATTTAACAATGATAGTCTTTTCAGGGGAAAAGGTTCTTTCAGTGTTCCGGTAACCGCTGCCCTATAACCTCATCGTTGGCTGCTCTCCTTCGGTTGGCCAAAGTTAATGTGTATTACGCGCTCGTTGTTCTGTGAAAACTTAATTGCAGTTCAACCATACGGATTTTCGCCTTCATCTAAACAAGCACCCTTCTCCCGTGTTCCAGTGTCTGTGGTCAGGGGAGATCAAAGTACGCTGTAAGCAGGCATACAGTCTTGTAGGAGTGAGTGAGAAAGCGCTGAGGGCTTTTTGATGTTTTGGAGCGTTTCCTTCACTAATAAGAAGAAACTTCTCCAACCTGCTCATAATTTTAGAACACTTGGAACACTAATAAATGGGAGCGAAGGCATTTCAGGCAGCTCTCTCAGACTTTTTCCTCTGCTTATTCATTTAAACCTCTAATTAAAATGCAAAGTGTTCCCGTGGTCCTCTGGATTTGGTGCTGCACTCTTGCACAGCCTCTGACTCCCTATCTCCTATACTTTTTTCCTGCACTTCTCGGCCTCCCCCCCTTCCTCCCTCCATCCTTCTTTTCCACCTCACCTAACTCCCTGCTCTCATACTTTCTGTCTGCCTTTGCTTCGTGTGATCAACACAATTTGACCTCTCACTTGGAAGAAGTGGACAGAATTTAATGGATTTTTTACAGTCTAATCTAACCAGTTCCCTCTTTATTGCTGTTTTGTACCCAGTGGACCTCATCTCTACCAGGCCTCCGCCCCCTCCACTGCCTCTTCCACCCTCACACCAAGAAAATGAGTTCATCAGAATTCAAAATGTACTGCTAGCTAATTAAAGGAGTGTTAATTGAGTGTTCAGAATTGGGTACCCCCTTCACTAAATGCGCACAGACGCGCGCACACTTCATACACTTCATACACATGCAATCACAGTGACAGCACCGGGTGCACCAAGGACGTCGCGCTCGGGGAGTTTCACGCCAATCAAAAACGGAGAGAAAAGAGCGCCCATCCTCCAAGTAAAATGGGATTTCTAGATCATATCGTGGCCTCCGCCTGGCTCTGTGCTGCCATGTTATCCAATCCCTGCCTCGCAATCTGTGTCTGACCGCTGGAGAGTGTAACGCAGCACAGATAGCCTCTCTCACTGCGTGCATCGTGCTAATGAGGGGTGGCATTTAGAGATGTGCTGCTCTGACACATGGGCATTGTGTGCCAGGCACCGGGTGATTAAGGACGAAGGTCAGCCCATTAATTGCCTTCCTGCCATCTCCGCTCCCCGGCGCGTGATCTCTCAGAACTAATGCATGTGTTTGCCCGAGCTTTTATCTAATCACTATTGCAGTACAATCATATGCTTGGTTTGTTTACATTCCTTTCCTGTGAAACTTTCTTTCTTACTTATTGTGAGAGAAGTGCTAGCCCAGGTCTGCCAGTTAATTTAGTCTAAGCTGTTTCATGTGCTTGTGAGTGCACATAGCCTCCTGCTCTCAGGAAAAGAAAAAGCATATTCTTCCATCCCCAGGGGAAATAATTAATCCTTACAAGGCTGTCGCATGTTGAAATGAAGCGAGTGTGAAGCATTTAGCCCAGGAGGCATTGCAGGCTGTCGCCCGCACAGGCACCTGTTGTTGTCCCTGCCCTACATTTCTTGAGAGAGCGCTGAGCAGAGGATAACAACATGCTTCACTGATGGCAAATGAGACCCACAACTGCAGATGCAGATTTGTGTGTGCGCGCGTTTGCATGTGTATGTTTGTCTTTCTTTCTTTCTTTTCCCTATTTTCATGCGTCGTGTTTGCATGCATGACCACGCTTGAGAGTGTGCACAGGTGCAGGAAACTCCCCCCCACCACCACCACCACCTTATGAGGAGCTGAGGGCTCACACAAATACTGGCTGCCTCAGAGGGTGTTTATCAACAGGCACCATCTGTATGCTGCTGCTCATTTCTATGATCTACTGCAACCTAAACCAATAAGTCACAGCGCGCCAGCCTAAAAAGAGACTCTCCTTTAACCTCCATGTCCTCACTTATAGACTTAGTACTCTGGAGGGGAGAGATGTGGAGGCCCTGCACATCAAACAGTGTCTATAACAGCTTGTGTATGAGAGTGAAATGTGCTCTGGTTTGTGGCCATACTTACTGTAATCAACTTTGCTATAAAATTTATACCATGGAACTTTTTAAAGAGGAAGCCGGAATCAGAAGCGCCCAGATGCTCATTTGCCTCCTCCTCCTCCTCTTCTTCCTTTATGCCTGTGGGTTCTAATAACCGGAAGCCTTTGTGGAGCTGAGATGGGTTTTGTAGGCCTGAAAGGCCTCTAATCCCTGTGGCCTATGAAGTGTGAAGCCCTTTGATGACAGGTTGGTGTGCCAAAGGCTCTGCCTATTGACAAACAAGGGCCAAACTGGGAGAAGACGAAGGAGGAGGGACGTGTCCTCTCTCTCAGAAGCAACGCAGGCTCAGGCATGGAAAATATGGGCTCAGTCAGTGAGAAGGAATAGAATTAGCCACCCTTTAATGAATTTCCTGGCTGTTTTATAGTTTTTTTTTCCCTCATGTGGCAGTAATTAGGTGGAATGATGGGCATATTGCAGCTGGGGGCTTGCAGGGGCGGCAGGGCACAGGCCCTTGATAAGCCTGAAAGCCAAGTATCTTTCCTCATTTAGACCATGTGATGATCAAAGATGTTTCTTCTTTTACTATTTCTCCTTTTTTTTTTTTTTGCCCTCATGTAAAGAAGATCAGAAAAAACGCTGCCATTCCATTTGCATGTGGACTAGCAATGTGCTTTGAAATGAGCATGTTTTTCTCTTCTGAGCAAATGAAATAAGTCTTCTGTCAGTTTTCCACTGCAAGTCAGAACATCAAAGCAAATGGCACTGCTGTCACCAGGGAAGCAGGGCTCTGCCTCAGTGAGGTTAGTTAGATCTCAGATAGGCTGGCCTGGGATGCTCGTAGCAGCCCATTAGAATGGCACCCTAACTCTGATAGTGTGTTTTTTGTTGTTGTTGTTTTTGTGGAGATTTAAAGTTGAATTTGAAATGTCCTGTTTGTGATGTAGCAAGCATGTTGTCTGTTGAATGAATCAGCCTGACTGGTCTGCCATTAAATCTGGCTCTGGATAGTCACTGTCTCCCCCCTTCTGCTGTTCAATTCCTAATTTATTTCTTTTATGATATGGATCTTGTAGATTTAATCATTTTCACAGTTGGAGACCCATAGGGTTGTTGAAATGAGCCCCCCATGCTATGTGTAATAGGAACAAAGAAATGAGAATTGTGACTACTTGGCTATGGAGTCTCTTTAAAATGATTTTGCAATTGCAAAGGAAATGGAGTGAGTCCTAGGCACAGCCTGCACCCTGCAGACTTCTTAGGTAGCCGGGACATTTGCTGACAGCACAGTTATGGCAGTTAATGTTTGAGTTTTGTCAGCTTTTGCATCAAAATGTCATTTTTGAAGAGGTTGCAAGTCATTTGTGGTAGCTGATATATTGCTTGTAAATTGAGTTCTTTTCCCAGCCCCCCACGCTTTTTGTTACACTGAACTAAGTAGCCATGAAATTGCCTGAATAATGTCGTTTAAATCCAATCTCACCGTGGCCCCTCACCTCCATGCACAGCCCCCAAATAATGACACATGGCAGTCTTTATAAAAATTGCATTTTTCCTGTTTACCACCTCAACTCATAATGGTCTGGCAATGGTTTGTTGAATGAGGGGTCAGTGCCAGTCTTACTCACCGCCATTACTTGTGGGTTGATTTTTGGGATTGTGATCTCATATGGCAAACAACACAGCATCTTTACTGTATAAAAGCTCAAAGAAAAGCTTAATACATCAACGTGCATGTACTATTTTGTACATTTTTGAGGAAAACGTGTTGTTATCAAAAAATATATTCAAATAAAAGTAACTAATTGTGTATCACTTTTATCACATATAAATTATGACTTATGAATTCATCTTTGAACAAGTTTTAAAAAGCAGCACTTGAGCTTTCTTTGCAGGATGTGTTCTGATAGATTCACCTTAACCAGGCTAGTAATTCCCCATTGACGTTTAATTGGTTTTTGTGAAGGCCTCTTTCCCCACATACTCCTGGATTGAATAAATGTGGAAATTCTGTGGCCAAGGGTAAGACCCAGTAAGTGATACCACTTATAAATCTCAAATGTGCTACTGCAATTAAACAAGCTTTTATCCCCTCCCCTTCATCCCTCCCTGCCTGGTATCCAAGGCTAACCCAATTCAATGCTAAAGAGAGTCCGAATTAATTTCACAATGCACTGATTTAACAGCGCCTAAGGTACCAGGCTTTGACAGAATGAGTTTTTTAAAAAGATTCATTTGTCTAGGGATGTACATCCACAAGAGGGTGTGAAAATGAGATGGAAGAAAGCTCAAAAGGAGGAGGGAGTGATCATAAATGAATGTCAGTCCTCGTTTATAGCTTTCAAACTGCTGGGGTTGTTCTGAACTGTATCTGCTGGTAATGTTCACTTCAGATCGGTCTGATAAAAAAATGCTCTTAGATTTTGCTTGAAAGTAGAGTAGAAACATTTTCAGAGGCTTTTCAAATCACTGAAGATGCTAAACTGCAGCTTGCTTTTCATTTACTCACCTCTGGTTAGCTTAAACAGATCCCTTTGCTACCCCTGATATACTGACAGCACAAATGAGGGCTTAGTAGGGAACAGTCACGAGCATAAAAAGAAGACTTTCGAAAGAAGAAAATCACTGCCATGGTAGTGCAAGCAAGGCAGTGTGTATCAATATGTGGACTGTTTCAATGTAACAGAAAAACCTAAGTGTGGACTGTGTTATTGCAGCACAGAACAAGTTGGAGCAAAACTACAGAACCATGGCTCTTTCAACAAAGAGATGATCTATCTTCAAACAAGAAGGCAAAAAGAGATTTTTTTTATTTCTATCTGGCAATAAGTTGCTTACACTTTTGATTAATTATCCAAGTTCATTTAAAGTTCACTCCAAGCTACACTGCAACTTATTGTCACTCAGGTCATGTGTAGATTTTGCTTGGAGATTCAGTCATTTCCAGATCAAACTCAGATTTAATAAATAACTGCTTAGACGCTGCTTAAGTCCTTTTCAGACTCAGCCTGTGGTCTTGGTTAACATTTTATTAGCCTGTTTTCGATGTCAAGAAAGTGCCCATCAGCAGTTTTTACCGTGGATGTGGGCTGACTTGGGTTTGTGTCAGCTAACTCTATCAGCCTCCTCTTATATTTTCAGTTAAAGCTCATACTGTGCTTTTCTTTGTTTAGCTTTCATTGTTTTTTATCAGATGTGTCAATTTCCTCTCTCTCTCTCTGCTCATTTTTAGGTGACCTGGTGGTGCCCACACATTCCCCACGCTACCCAACTGCGGCAGAACTTGATGCTTACGCTCAGAAGACGGCCAACAGCCCACTTTCTATCAAGATCTTCCCAACGAACATCAGGGTTCCCCAGCACAAGCACCTTAACCGGACTGTTAATGGATATGACACCACTGGACAACGCTACAGTCCCTACCCACATCTACACACTGGGGGCTACCAGGGTCTTCTTGCCATTGTCAAGGCCTCCTGCTCATCATCCTCATCATCAACATCCACCTTCATTCCTTCAAAAGGTGTTCTTAAGAACTCTGAAGGCAGACGGACTAAGCTCTCTCCAGCCCACATAGCTGTTGCGCCATACCCACCCCCTAGTAGTAGCACTTTAGCAAGTGGTCATGGCCAAATGGTATACCACACTGGGCCCTCAAAGCCTCCAGAAGGCCCCGGACTGTCAGTTCCCCCAAATGTCACTGTAGCTGGCTCAGTGATTCCCGTAACAGGGGGCCGAGGCCTGGCCCTGCCCGCACAGTCCAACCTCCCCTCCATCCAGAGCATCATCTATCAGATCAACCAGCATTGCCAGGCCCAGGCTCTGCAACAGGTGTGTCAAGGGGCTGCCGCAGCACCCACAAATTCTAGCCCCTCCAAGCAGGGCACGGCTGTCATCGGTGTTTCCTCTAGCACCTCAGGTGGAGGCTACGTGGTAGGAATGGGTCCCCAGGCTAACATGGTGTATACAGGGCCGGGCCTGCCAACTCAAAACGTCGAGGCCCTGAAGGCTGGTGTGTACGCAGATGGCATGGACTACATCCTTTGGCAAAAGCAGCAACAGCAACAACAGCAGCAGCAGCAACAGCAAGCTGTGCTCCGCATGTACAGCGGAGGCAGCGGAGGAGGGGGCGCCATCAGCAAGTCCCCCGAAACGTGCGTTCCAGGAGGCGGTATTATGGCAGCCCAAGTGTCCTCCTCTTCTTCTAGACCTTACCACCTGACAGCGAGTGCCAGCGGGGGAGGCGGTCTGGAAAAAGTCAGCTCTTCTCCTTTGAACTGCGTGGGTATGCATGGGAACTTTTCTGTGGGTCAGTACTTTGCACCGCCCTGGAACAGTGTTTTGGTGACACCCGACAGTGACTGCTACAACCCCCAGGAGCTTATGGGCACCTCCACGGGAGGGCCAGCGACAGGGCACAGAGAGATGGGCTACCCCCACCACCATCACCACTACCATAATCATCATCATCACCACCCTGCCATCGACAGCGGGGGAGGTCTGTGCTGCAGCCTGCCCAGCAAGAGCCTGTGCAACACATCAGTGCTGAGCAGCAGCTTGCAGTCTCTGGAGTACCTGATCAACGACATCCACCCACCCTGCATCAAGGAGCAGATGCTCGGCAAAGGCTACGAGACTGTGTCTGTGCCGCGTCTGTTAGACCACCAGCATGCACACATCCGCCTCCCTGTTTACAGATAGAGGGGGAACGAGAGGAAGACAAATAATCAGGAGTTGTGAAATTTGTGAAGAAAATAAAAGTTAAACGACACACAGATGTTTGGGGGGGGGGGGTACAGGGTTGTCGCAAGTGCCACCGCTTTAACTTGCGTGGGAGCTTAGAGAAGAGCAGTCGCTATGCTGTGTGACCCTGGATTGGGTGGTTTCAAGTCAGTCTGTGGGAATCCCAAACAGAAGATGCGGTGGTTATTGCCGGTGGGAAACAAAAGGGATTTCAAGATTCTCCTGATGTTCCATTGTGTGGTTTGCCAATAGGATTTGTTTTTTTTTATTGATTTCTTTTTTCTTTTTTTGTTGTTCTTTTTTTCTTTTCGTTCTTAGTCGGCTTAAACTTGTTTTGATGAGAATGATAGGTTGAAATGAAGTGCAAATGCCACTTGTGTCCCCTTTCCAAATACTAAGGATGATGCTACTGTGTAGGTTGTCACTGAAATGGTCTTAAAGGGCCGAAGTTCAGGGCTGCTCTTGAAATCCAAAACTCTGTAACAGTACACACAATACACGGAAATGTACAAACAAATGAGAGGAGTCAGATTAAAAGCAGTACTTGGGTGTTATATAAAAGGAACGTAAGGTTGAATTTAAAAGGATAGTACAATATTAGTTATTGTTGCTGTTATAATTGATACATTAATTGCACTGCTTGAATTTTGTTAACTTGGAAGTTTGGAATTGGGTAGTTTGGATATGATATATTTAAGAAACTTGAAAAACTTGAACCTATTTTTTGTTGTTTGATATATTTGTAGGTATATTATATGTATTGGCTGCTATGGGGAAAAGTGTCTCAGTTTTTCTTTGTCTTTTTTATTTTGTTATTTTCAACTTTTTGTTTTCTGATTGAATAATTCCTCCTCAAGCTGATGTGCAGTCTCTTATGTCCCGTGTGAGGCATAGTTGCTGCTTTGGTTCTGTAAGAACCTGTTTGGAGAGCTCTTTTTTTCCCTCTAACCAACACTGGAATCTACAATAAATCTTGAAATACTTATTTAAAAAGAAAATATTGCAAAAAAAAGAGGAAATACAAGAAAAAGAAATGTTACAGTGAAGAATGTGATTGGGGGGTTATCTATATAACCTTACATGTATGTTAATGTGTGCGTGTGTGTGGCTGAGTGCATGTGCGTGTTTGCATTTTGATTTAGTTTTTTCCAAAATCCTCAGACTTTTTTTTTTTTTATAGTGTCATTACAAGATGTTTTACCACCACGACTGACAGACTGATTCACCAGTCCCATAAACATTATAAGTCAGTAATGTACTGGAGATCGCCTGGAACTCTTGCTCCCATTTTATTGGAGGCTTTAGATTTTCTGGGGAGTCAGAGTACAGACAGAGTCAACATGTGACTCCTTTATAAGCGTAATTACAGCACTACAGCTTCTTCCGTTATCAGGATGACAGACAAGAGTGAAAACAAATCACATCATATTTTGGGGGTGCTGTCCACCCATAATCTAGCAAACAAAAGTACAATGAAAACAATCATGCCCTGTCCTCTGGTGTCAGATGAAATGAGACCAAGCTCGCTGGCTTTTCCTCGTCAATTTCAGCCCCCAATTGGGATGCATTTAGCTCGGACCAGTCTTGAGCTGATGATTCAGAGCAGTGAAATATTTATTATGACTGTGAGATTCCCTTGAATGTACTGCACTTAAATTACTGCGATGTTTTATTGCCTTGTGGGACTCAAGTGAAAGAAAAAAAAATTGGATCAGTGCAGCAGTCCTCTGGTCTTAAATTAGCATTTCTTTTGTCAGTCAAATTTCAATGGTAAATTGAATTTATTAACTGGAGAGAGGGAGAGAACAGGAGCTTTGTTGTGGGGAAATACTGGCATCAGTCTGGATTTTATGAAGTGCAATTATAATGACTGTATTAACATTTTTTTCTCTGAGCTTACACCAAAAAAATGTAAACTACAGTTGTCAATACATTCCCAATGTACCACATCCCTAATCTTTTTTTTTTCTTTTTGAGGTGTAAAATAAATTTCTTTAAGAATATATTCAGAAGCCACATCTCGGCTTTGAAGTCTGTGCTCATTTTTCCTTAAAATTTGTCCTCTAGAAGTCAGAGGGGCGTTGGATCATTGTTCCAGCAGCTCTGTCAGATCCCTAATGGAGCGTGATGATTCACTCGTGATTAAAACGTTATACATTTTAATTGATCATCTTTTGAATGTTTACACTTTGGCCATCCAAAGATAAAGGACACACAGTGCTGCTGGAAAAAAAGCAACAGTTTTTTCCTTTCATTACTGGAAACACATTGGATCAAATGAATAAGAAGTAGAAGCAGAAGAAGAGGGGGAACTCTGTTTCCTCTCCACAAATAGACAATACTTCCTCTATCCTACGAGCCTTAAATTTTGAGCTATTGGTGAAATAGTCATTGAAAGCTGGCGGAGATTTCATCCTTTTGGCTTAAACGTGCACAGTAAGCCTCCTTAACATTCCAATGAATTTTTTTCATGTTGTTTCAACAGCCTAATGCTTCAGTCACAGTCTGATTCCAGCATATTTTCTGTCTTGTAGAAATATTTTGACAGATTTTCAGATACATCCCGTCCCTAAATCCCTTCCGTTTGGCTTCTTCATCCAAGCATTAAACCCTGTCACATGGTGTTGAAGTGAAGAGGACACTTGAGGCAGTGGAGTTCAGTGTCTGGCCTTTCCCACCAGTGGAGGTCTTAGGCACCAGGCCTCTCTGCTAATGGGAATATTGGGTGACGTCTGGTTACTGGACGCTGCCAGTGGATAGTGTTCATCTAGTCAAAGGATTGAAATTAAACCCTTTTCAAACAGCAAGGGATTTCCTACAGTATGAGGCACTGAGAGGAAGCTGGCCACTGCGACACAGAGTCAACGCTAGAAAACCCACGCAATTTTATTATTTAGCACAAATGTTGATTTCAAAGCTTCTCTTTTATTATTCAGCATGAACATCGTTGTTCACTTTTTCCTGATGCACAGGTTCATTAATGAGGATGGGATTCATCTTAATCCTGCAACTCTGGTCCATTTCACTATTCCTGATTTGGACAAAGGATGCTTAGCCCATATTAGGATAATAGAATTAAATTTCAAATAGATTTGTGCCTGAGCTGATCCGGCCACGGCTCACTCAGCTGCAGAGAAAGAGTGGCATATGGCATGTCATTATCTAAGCCCACCCTCCCCCTGTCCGGGGCCAACAGGGTTCAGCAGTGCTTAAACAAACTGAAGGTTAGGACTGGCTGGCTGGCGTCGAACGGGGAGGACAGCGGGGTTTGGGTGGTGGGGGGATGTTGCTAAATCACAGCCTCCACAGCGTCTCAGAGGGCCTCAGCACCGCACCATGGCGCCTGAGCTCAGAGGCCTGCTTTAAAAGCCGGGCTGTGTTTGATCGAAGGGATTTGTTTTCTGTTGGATTATACATGCTTGCTCCCTGCCTGGCTGAGGGGCCCTGTGCAATGTGACAGATCTCCAAGAAAAAAGAAGAAAAAAAACACAGAAGGAAAGAAAGAGAAAGATACAGGGAGGGATTTGGGGGTCAGAGAAGCCTCGAAGCATCAGTAATCAGGATAATTGCTGTGTTCCTGGTGCTGTTTTCAGTTTCCTCCATTCGGCTCTGCAGTCTCATAATTAGATTGAAGCTTTGAAGGAATCACCTGTCTGACTGAAAGACTTATGTGCCTCAATTCCCAAAATTTGTAAAAATGTGTGTTTAATATACTTTTAAATACTCTAAAACACTCAAACACATGTTGTCCAGGAAGAGATGAGTCCCACCGCCGCTGACGTCTGAACGAGGATACTTAGATCCATAACTTATCTCTCTGTCTACAGACTGCTATTGACTGTTAACATGCTTTCAAGGGCAAAGAGACGCTCACGAGGATGGCTGCAGGGCAAAGTGGAGGAGAATTGACCTATGCTGCTTGTAAAAATCCCTTAGTAAATCCCAATAAGTCCATGAAGACCTTTACCCAGTACAAAGGTCTCGTCACATATTATGCACCTTAAATACCGCTGAGAAGGAAGGAGAGGAGACGGGCCGCTCAGAGCAGGGTCAGCGCTTTCCCTCGCAGAACAGAGGGCGTAAAAAATAAAGGCAGCTGCTCACTCTGTAGAGTCTTGGCGCTGCTTCTCTAACCTACAGATGATTGGTGAGTGGGGGTCCTCTTCGTGCCACTTTGGTCAGCCTAAGTCATGTCCCCTGGCTGCCCTTGGGCTCCTGGGGCTCTCATCTCAGAGCTCTTCCCAGCATCCCTTCTTAACATCTAAGAGAGGATGAATTCATGAGGCCAGTCTTCTGCATTTGACTCATACCTAGCAAGAGAATACTTTAATCAATAATTCAGATAGTCCTGAGGAGCCATGTACAGTTAACCCACCAACCTTACAGCCGTGTTGCACAATATTTGTAAAGGTTTACTGTGTTTTGCTTCACATTGCTTTCGTGCTATCGGATGAAATTGGATGGGTCAGATGTGAGCGCCAGAGAATTTGAATTCACTTTTTAGTATTTATTAGATATGCCACAAAGTGAAAAAATCAGCACATTTAAGATAAATCAGGATATTTCTTTCCCCAAAGGCATAGCCTGGAGCCCTTTTCTAAAAAGCATAATTCATGGAGCTTAGTGTTTTATTTCTTTAGCATGACAACCATGTATGTTCAGCTGAAAAAAGCCTATGGTCTCCAAATATTCCTCTGGTGTTTGCGGCGGGTATATCTGAATCCAATTTAAACACAAAAGTCTGGGGATTTTGTTTTTATTTATTCAGTTTTTTCTACTGAATCATTTTACTTTGTTTGTGAAGCTTTCCGAATGTTCCTGTGGACAAACAGGGCTGTTTTTTTTAGTTTTGGGTTTTTTTTTTTATTCCCAGATGATCTCAAGTGCACCAATGCTGCCAAAGTCTGAGGGTGCTGCAACCTTGAGAAAATAATATATATGGAAATGGGAAATCTATAAAGCATCTCTTTTATTGTTCTCCCTGCAGTATTGTGTTTAAAAATGATTCTGTCTCCTCAGGATGAAAAAATGTAAAGAATACCTTGCTTTCTTTTTTTTTCTTAATGATAATATATGAGTCTTAGATTTCGAAATAAGAAGTCTGAATATAAAAAAAAAGCTGTAAAATCCTTTAGTCGTGGGGTTTTCAACTTTTGAATGTGCCTATAGCCAAGCATCCGAGTGATTGCTTATCCTCTCCAGTTCTGCAATCTCCCCACAACCATCATCTTCAATTTGCTGAAACTGCCACTGTCCCTCCTCCATCCCAACGATCACAGTAGATATTTTGTCTCTTCCCTGCTTTTTGTCAATCTCAGGACTGAAATTTCTTTTCTTTAATGTAGATGGCTGTTTTTCATTTGACCTCTCCTCTCTTCTGTATTATTGTTTGACATAAGGAAATAAAGCAAATGACTTCTATGCCGGCCTTCTTTCTTTGTTTGTTTCTGGCTCTCTGCTGCTGTAAACATCTTCTTAAGCAAATTTTGACATGCAGGACAGGATCTTCCCGTACTGACGGTAAGCATATTAGTCTAGAGAGTCACTTTGTACATACGCCAGCCATATGCCAGCGACTACAATCCTGTTAAATTGACCCTTTTCACCTTAACAGTGGTAACAACGCCACCAAGGAGAAACAAGGGGAAGACAGTACGAATTATATGCAGAGAGAACATTTAATATAATACTTTGAAGAGAAGTAAGCAAGTAAAGATGTAGCAGATATGTCAAATAACCATTTTTAAATTTAATTGGTCAAAAATTATAGCTTAGTAACACTGTTCTTTGTGTAGTTTAACAGCTTCCTGCTTTCTGTCACAGGTAACACAAATGAAAAGCCACATTCCCTGAGTTTCTACTATGTTTGGATTATAGTTATTATAGTGGCCTGTTAACCAGGTTGAACATGTCTTGAGCATTTTCAAGTAACTGCGGGGCACACTGAAGAAAAGCAACCCCAGAAACAGCCAATCTGCATGTTTAACAACAAAGGTACCTTCGAGGGCTCAATACAGGCACTTTGTGTCTCCTTTCTCTCCTCAATCCCTGCCTCTCCACCCACCTAAAACATCAGATAAGCCGCAGACTGATGAGGCAGCCGCCTCCACCAGAGCGTGTGGTACTGGGAGACTGCACACTGATTTCATACACGCTTGCTCAGACAGAAAAAGAGCTCTGTGGAGCAGAAATGCTTTTCTTATTAGCAAAACTCATTCACCTGCACGCCACATTGAGTCCCTGGCAATTTCACAATAAATCATGAGAGATGCCTATGGAGGCCAGGCAGCAGGTTGAAACTCTGCCCTCGCCTGTCAGTTTAGACACTCTGAATCATTTCGGGTTCAGCGGCCTCGTTTCATCTTAGATGAACTGAAAGGTCATCTCATACACCACCTGACCAATATGTCTCTGGCTCTTCATCTCCCAGTGCTTCCACTGATTGCTCATTCCATTTAGAAATGTCACACCTTGGTGAGATATTTCACTGGGGGATCAAGAGAGGAATTATTTCAAAGAGGAGAATTAGCACTAGTGCAAAACAGTAAGAAAAGGGTCCTCTTTTCAGCGATGATTTATCCATCTTTTTTCTAATATAAGTGGAAATGATCAGTGGGAGTGGGAGTAATATGAGTGTCCGCCTCTGTGTCAGGCTGCCGGGTTTCAGACAGACAACAAATGTGTTATTTGAAGCTATTCATCAGTCTGAAGTGTTGTTTAGTGAATAAAGAATGAGCTGGCCAAAGTCCAGACCAGTATCCGCTTGAGACTCATCAGCCTAAACACCTTAAAGTTTAACTGGCTGGACAATAGCTGAACAATTTGTTCTGCCAATTTATAAGCTATTCAGTTAACCTGACCTTGTGGCTACGACAGTCAACTTTCCCTTATATACGGTTACCAAATAATGCTGTCACAGAACGATCCCGCTTGGCTGTCACTTGGTTTGTTGGGACACTTTTGTAGCGCTGAGGACATCTGCTGCAAGCAAGTGAGCCATTTTGTTAACAGCTCACACTTCCTGTACAAGCGTGTGGTTCCAGAGTTGCTGACAGTGACACTTGCAGGACCGAGCCCTGCCCTACTTAACAGGCTGCAGGGAGGAGGGCAGGCCAAGTTGTCAGCAGCGCTAGGTGCTCACTGCTTAAACCTGGAGGATTAGTGGCCCAGTTAAAGTTGGGGCAAAGAGGATTAGCCTCTTCTCTGAGGTGGTGAGAGATTCCCTGTGTCCTTCAGCACTGCTGGCCTTAGAGAGAGAGAGAGAGGATTGGAGGCAAGGGGTGGGCTCTTATGATAACGGTGCTGAGGATAAGTAAAAGTGAGGTGAAATGATGAAAGGTGAAAGGCAATCAACCTGTTTGTAAATTGCTGCCAGCTTGAAGTTTCATTAGGAATCCAAAAAGCTGTAATTTCTGACCAGGTGTTCCGGAGATTGGAGGTACAGTGTTGATATTTCATGAATTGCAGTATGGCCGTATTTTACGGACCTAAACTTTTAATGCTAGTGATATAAACCCTGTCAATTCAGTTTTTACGTCTAAAAAGGAAACTAAATGTTTGTACTAGCACCCCACAGTAACAGCACCAGACATGGCACACGCTTGTCTTCCTAATCAAGGCTGTCAACTCCACCTGGATGAAATGAGAGAAATATTGCCCTCTGCTGCCATCCGCAGGTCATTATGGGAACTACAAGTCATTGAGAAGATTGAGTGATAAGCTAATTTGTTTTTTTTCTTTTGGTTTCAGAGAATCTTCATTTGGCATAAAGATGTTTTTCTTCTTCCTCTAGTCTTTTTAATGCTGGGCAAAGTACTGGAAATGCAGTTTATGAGTTTTGTAATGCCCATTTAAACACTGTGATGCTAAATTTATTAAACAAGTGAATGTATGGATTATTTCTCCCATTACCTCAAAAGAAAAAAGTTTGAAACTTGTAGATTTAGCTAAGTCACTGTATATAAATATTATGTTTGATTAACGCTTTAACTGTCTGCTCTTTCATATGTAACTTATCAGTGACTAAAATTGATTTTATTAAGAATTTGTTGAAGTGTACGTGCCGGAGTTCTGTCCACTATTTGGCTGGGTACGTAGTACCAACAGTAAGTGTTTATTATCCCATCACATTTTCAAGTTTTGACTATTTCACTGTTTTATTATATTATAAACTGTTATCTCAAAAACATTGTAAAAAAAACCATTGATTCTTATCGTACAACAAGCACTTTCATGAATTTTTCTTAGTGCAAATTATACTGTAAAGGGTTAACAGAGGTA